>CM066034.1:955104066-955665904 GCA_033557465.1 Ichthyophis bannanicus | reverse complement strand
TAAGACTGGAAGTGTGCTGATGTGGAGGAGGGGTTTAGGACAGGTCATGGCCTATGGGTGGTGGTAAGATTGGCAGTGGGATGATGGGGGGCCTAGGATAGGGGTCGAAATGTGCTGTTATGGGTGCTAAGATTGCAAATGGGCTGATGGTGGGGCTAGGAGAGGGCTATCAATAAGCTTTTGGGGGGGCTGGGGTTTGGAAATGCACTTCTGGAGGAACTTGGATAGTCTCGACCTGGGTGTGGAGCTAGGACTGGTACTGGGCTGATGTTGGGCCAGGGATAGGATTGGAAATGGGCTGATGGGGGGGCTAGGACTGCAAATGGGGTGATGCACGGACTAGAGGGGAGCGGATGCTGGGTGTGGCTGGAAATAGACGGGAGGTGAGGTTGTGCGAGGATCAGAATGGGATGGAGCTGGACAAATGAAATGGTGAGGAAAAAAACATTTTGAGGGAGGTAAGAGATATCTACAATTGGACAGATAGTGGGGATTGAGGATGGGGGTCTGACATTTGAGTGGATGACCTAGGAATGCGGAAAGAGCACAAGGAGAAAGATTACTATGTTAAAGCAGATGTAGACAGAGAATGGAAAACAATACTAGACGTGTGTGACGAAAGGACAAATGGAAAGCAGATGATGGGGAGTTAGCAGAAGACCCAAAGAAACCAGACTAACGTGGCTAGAGCAATTGCCACTGGAAAAACAAAACCAAAATGTTTGGAAACATTCTCAGTTTTTTGTATTTCTGCAGTGTTCTTTGGGGTTTGTTCATATTATTTTTAACACTATATTCCGGGCCTCCAATGGTCTGAGGGACAGTGAACTGGCCCCCTGTTTAGAATGTTTAAGGACCCCTGGTGTGCATTATCCCACAGAAGGACCATCCCTGCTCAGCAGTGCTTAGATTAGACACAGACATAACACGTACAGGTCTGAGAGGGGGCTTGTAGCAGACGTAGCCACATGTGCAGGGCAGATATAAAAAGGGATGATGCAAATGAAACATGTGTTTGGAGGACAGCAAAACACAGAGTAAAAGGGGTGGAATGGGGGACAGCACACTAATGAGCCAAAGGCAGAGGGTGGGAGATGATCCAGGGGATCAGGTATGAGGAGGTGTTAATAAGAAGCCTGATGCACATCCAAAGGGCAGGTACTCAATGCGTTGGGAGCAGCAAGGTGTGATTTGGGTACCTACCTGCCTGGGGATGGGCAGTGTCCAGTGCCTCTGGCAGTCCATAGAGGTATATTGGCCCTAGCCGCTCTGCCAACTCCTGCTCCAGGGGTGTTAGGGAGGGTGTAAAGAGGCCTCCCCCTCCAGTGCCCACGGCATGCCGCCGCTCTGCCATCATGTGTGCACGCACACCCCTCTTTATGTCATTAAACCTCTTCCTGAGGCTGTCGAGGTCTCTGCTTGGGCCCCCTGCTTGTGCCACTGCTTCCTGCACCTCCTCCCACACCTGGGTGCGTGTTGCAACAGTGGTGGTGTTGTTTAGTCGTCTGTATAGGACATCATAATTTTCTAGAACAGACGCCAGCAGGATGTGATTTTCCTGTGGTGTGAATTTCTGGGCCCTCTTCCTTTGCAGAGCTGGCACCGGTATGCGTTTACGTTTTGTAGTGAGAGGACTCTGTGTGGGCTGGGCCGATGGCTCTGCAGCCTCCACCACACTCCCTGCCATATCTGTCTCCTCCCCAACAGGTGGCCCCACCTCCCTCTCCCTGTCCCTCTCCCTCTCCACTTCTGCCCTTTCCTGTGGCTCCTCTCCCTCCCTGTCAGACATTCCTTCTCTTGCTCTTCTCAGCTCCACCTCACACCTCCCTCCTCTCTCTGCTATCTGCTCTTTACCTCACCTCCTTTCTCACTCACCTGCTCCTTGACTCCCCTCCTCTCTGTATCCCCTGCTGTACCTCACACCTATCCTCCACAACCAAGCCTCTAACACTCTGACCCGCACCACAAAACCTTAGCTCTCCTAGACACCTGCTTCTCTCTCTCTCTCACTGACACCTTCTCTCTCCCTCGCCTACCAACAACCCCTCAACGTGCAGCACGTGTAGAGGTTTATTTATAGGGTTTTTTACGTTGCGCGTGCACAGTTGCGTGAGCACATTGGCTGCGTAGTTGCGCATGCGCAGTTGGCCGTGTGCATTGCACATGCGCTGCCCAGAGGCGAGAAATGGGTGCTTGCGCGTTGCACAGTCAACTACGCAGAGCATGCGCGCACGCGCACCGCCGTGCACACTGTGCATGCGCAGTTGGCTGTGCGCATTGCGCATGCGCCATGCAGATGCAGAACGTGGGTGCGTGCGTTAGCGTGTGAGCCGTGGTGCATGCGTAGTGTTGCATGTGTGTGGTGCATGTGC
Source organism: Ichthyophis bannanicus (assembly GCA_033557465.1). NCBI lineage: Eukaryota > Metazoa > Chordata > Amphibia > Gymnophiona > Ichthyophiidae > Ichthyophis > Ichthyophis bannanicus. Next base: position 955,663,532 of record CM066034.1, on the reverse strand, counting down.
CATGCGCCATGCGCACAGTCAACTGCGCATGTGCAGTGGTCGTGCTCGCGCAAATGCGCACGCGCAACACACGCTACGTAAAGAACCTCTATAAATTGTCCTGAGCACATGTTGCACATTGAGGGGTTTTTTGTAGGCGAGGGAGAAAGAAGTTGTGCGTTGGCAGTGACGGAAGGAGCGAGTCTGAATCAGGTGTATTGTGGAGCGTGACTGGGTTTGTGATTGTTGTTGGTTGTATTTTGTGGCTGTGTTTCTGTGTGGTGTGTAAGGTGTGTGTCTTGGTTAGGGAAGTGTTGTCTGTGTTTGATTTAGAGGAGCAGGGCGGGTGGAGGTTATGGCGGCCTTTGTGTTTGCTGCAGCTGCAGCGCGAGGTGGGCAGGTGGTGCGGTTGCGTGACAGGGGAGATGGTGTCTATGGGGCTGAGGCACAGGGCATGGGTGTAGTCCCGCAGCAAATCAGACCTGCAGCTGTGGGGGCAGGGCAGGCAGGGGCTGTGCACACACGGCGCAGGAGGCGTGCTGAGGTGCAGGCTCGCCAGCCACGCCTCTACAGGCCCAGGGCCCAACTCCAGGGCATACGAGAGGACCAGGTCATCTCCCTGTACAGACTGAGCACAGGGGCTATTAGGGAGCTCTATGAGGATCTAAGACCTGACCTCGAGCCCCTGACTGATCGGTCACATGCCATACCAGGTTTGGTCAAGCTCCTTGCTGCACTATATTTCTTTGCCTCTGGCTGTTTCCAGTCATCTGTGGCCGCAGTGGGTGGCATGAGCCGCCCCACCTTCTCACGCTGTCTCGACCAAGTACTGCGTGCCATGGTCAGCCGGGTGCGGAATTATATTGCCATTCCACACACTAGGCAACAGTGATGGACCCTGAACCAGGCCTTTGAGGCGTTAGCCGGGATACCACAAGTGATGGGAGCTATTGATTGCACACATGTTGCCCTGGTCCTGCCTAGAGACAGGGAGGTAGTGTTCCGCAACCGCAAACACTATCATTCCCTGAATGTTCAGGTTGTATGTGATGCAAATATGCATATTCTGAATGTTGTCCCCAGGTTTGCAGGGTCCACCCATGACACCTATATCCTGCATCACTCGGCACTATTCCAACAATTTGAGGCAGGACAGTATGAGGACTGCATATTGCTGAGTGGGTGTTTCCCATTTCTGACATGTACATGGTGCTCATGTGACTAGGCGTATGTGCAAATGTGTGTCTTGCAGTAGATCACTCATTGTGTGTGTGTCTCATCTGCCTGTGTGGGATATAGGGGCAAGGGGGGGGGGTTTGCCCTCCACATGCGCCCTGCTATGGTGCTGTGTGATGCTGGTTGATTGGATGCAAGCATTTGTGTGGTTGATACATATTATGTTGTTGCCACTCCATACACCTACCCCTTGTCTGGTGTTTCTTAGGTTCACCCACTCAATCTGTAATAGGGTAGACTCCCAGGAAGCTCTAAAAAACATGAGGAGTGATCTAGCTAAGCTTGATGAATGGTCTTAAATTGGCCAGCTGGGATGTGATGGTAGGAAATGTGAGGTCAGGCTGTTGGCCTGAAGCAATCCAAGGGAGCACTATTGTATAGGGGGTGAAGTACTCTTGTGCACTACAGAAGAGCGGGACCTAGGTGTGGTTGTTTCTGCTGATGTCAAAGTAGCTAACCAGGTTGAATAGGCGAGGGAAAAAGCTAGAAGGCTGGCTGGGTGCATACAGAGATGAATGGCTAGCATAAAACAGGAAGGGAGAATGCCTCTGTATATGTCTTTTGTGAGACCTCATTTGGAGTAGAGTGTGCAATTCTGGAGACTGCACCTTCAAAAGGATGTGCACAGGATGGGGTCGGAGCAGAGGGTGTCTACTAAAATGATTAGTGGTCTTCATTATACAGCATATGAAGACAGACCGAAGGATCTTAGGATGTGGAGGAGTAGCCTAGTGGTTGGGGCAAGGTACTTCAGGCCGGAAGGTCGGGGGTTCAAATCCCATTAGAGGACAGCAACCTTGGGCCGGAAGGACTGGGGTTTCTAGTCCCACAGGTGCTCCTTGTGGTCTTGGGCAAGCCACTTAACCCTCCATAGCCCATGTTCCCTGTAAAATAGTTATCTCCAAGTTATAATGCCCTGTTCAATGTAATTTCAGTTTGTTCAATGTAAACCGCACTGATGCAGAATAGCGCGGTATATAAGAGAATGAAAATAAATAAATAAATGTACGCCTTGGGGAAAGGAGGGATAGAGGTGATATGATGGAGATGTAGAAATACCTCCGTGGCATATATGTTGAGGGAGAGAGCCTCTGCAAATTGTACGCAAGTTCAGCTACGAGGGAACATGGGATGAGGGTGGAGGGAGATAGATTCAGGGATGATATACCACCATATTTCTTTACTGAATAGGTGGTGGATCCATGGAATACTCTCACAGTGTAGGTAGTAGAGACGAGGACAGTAACTGCATTCCAAACAGCATAGGACAAACACAGAGGATCTATAAAGGATAAAAAGGGGACTGTTGTACCTGTTGATATGGACGGACAGACTAGATAGGCCATGTGGTCCTTTTGTGTCATCATATTTCAATGTTGCAATGCTGCATAGTTGTGATATCATATGTTTCTTACAGAATGGGTAATGCACTTGTTTTGCACATATATACCTGTGTCCATTTGAGGGGACATGAGCTCATGCTTTAACTTACCTCATGTTTTTCTACAGGTGATGCAGGATATGGGTGTCGCCCCTGGTTGCTGACCCCTGTGCGTCAACCACGGACATGTATAGAGCGGAGGTACAATGAGGCCCATGCCACCAGCCGCTCTGTCATAGAGCGCACCTTTGGCGTTTTGAAGAGTCGCTTCAGGTGTCTGGATAGGACAGGCGGCGCCTTACAATATACTCCACAGACTGTGGCAGAGATCATCATAGCCTGTTGCATCCTGCACAACATTGCTCTCAGGCACAATATCCCTGCAGAGATTAATGAGGGTCTGGAGGATGATCCGACGTGCCCCCCTGTACGTGCCCGTGAGGACACACGTGAGGGCACAGCAATCAGGCGGCAGGTGATAGCACAGCTCTTCTCATGTACGTACTGCATATGTTCCCACATTTTTTGCTATATGTGTGTAGTGCTAATACAGATTAACATTTGTAGACCAATATCAGTAGGATGAAACACTGCACTGACATGTGACAGACACTGGCTGGCCATCCCAACGTCAAATATCAGCATGGCTGGGAACCAAGCCATGTGGGCAGGGCAGAACAGAGGGCTGAGGTGGATGATGTGGGTGGGTGCTTTTAGGCTTGTGGGAGGTTTTGGGGTGACATTCGTGGTTTGTGGATGATTGTGATAGCGGATGCTGTGCAACCACTGTTAGTTTGTGTTATGCTTTGGGTGCAGCAAGGTGAGAGGCATGTGGTGTGGGTTTCACACTGGGAGAGAGGACCATGTTTGGGGCCACTTGTCCAGCTGTGCGTGTTTTTCATTTGGTATTTTGAGCTGATTGTGTGTGTGGTATGCTCTTGTAAGCTGGATGTGTTGATCTGTAATTTTTGTATAGTGCTACATGTGCTATGTAGCACTATATACATGCTCAGTACTATCTGTCATAATGGTAATTGAAACCCTTACGGGGAGTTAGTGGCACAACACAGTGTGGCAGACTGTATAAGTCATCGCGTAGCCCTAACATGGATGCGGAGAAGGATAGGGAAAGTGTGCATTGTCCAGCCAGGGCTTTTTGTTTTTATTTTTCCATTGCAGAATAGACATGCAGTGCAGTGTTGCATATGTACACACAAACAGAAGTGATTCAGGCAAGATCAACAAGGTGTAGGTTACAGTAGGCAAGCTGAGAGATCAATGTGGGGGTGGATTGGGTTTTAGGGTTGTTTTCAGGGAAATGAAATAATTTTTTTCATCAACTTTTTTAAAGCAAATATAGCTGATGACATGTCAACATAAACCCATGACTCAACTAAAGGCTATATAAGTGCATAGAGGAGGAGAGTGCATGCCAAGACACCAACTACATTGCATACCCTAGAGAAGGAACGTAATGGCCACATACACAAAGAGGCTTTGATGGGAGGGGGTTATTAGGTGCACATATAGGCTATCCATGCTTTGCCATTATCACTTTCACACAGTGGGCTGACATGCAGCCATCAGGGTCATGTCAAAAGCAGACATCGGGGTGTGGTTTAGCGGACATAACGCAGACATTGAGATATATGTTTAGCAACTCAGTAGCACACAGCTGTTAATGTTAGTCAAGGTATGAGATATACACACCAGGAAATGTGTTTGGACAGAGGATCCCGGAGGTGCCCCTGCATATTTCCATGTGTTACAGCAATTGACAGCGGGGTAGCAGACGACATTGGGACACCAGTACACACAGTGAAGGTCCATTGGGAGCAACATGGGGGACCCAGGATAATACTGCAGCCTTGGAGTGAGTTGGGAACACGGTAGGGAAAAAACACTCATGTTCAACAGTGTGTGCGACAACAGGGAGGTGAGGGAGGGGACAGACAGAGTACGGACCCCTGTAGTTTGGCAAAGACATGTCCTTGATGCCTCTCACATGGGAGAGATGTGTACAGTGTGATGGTGAACAGTGAGTCTGTGAAGGATGTTGGGGGGTGTGGAAGCTGGGGACAGGAATGTGCATTGTGTGTTGCACAGCTAGAACATGACATATGTATGTTTCCCTTGTGTTTCCCAATGCACAGGACATAGTTGTTGAAGCTCCTGGTGCTGTGGTGCATTGGCAGGGGACTGTACATCAGCCAACATGCTGTGGGCTGGGGTAGGTGGAAGTGCAGCTATATTGTCTGAGCCAGCAGTCAGGGGGAACACATGTCCTTGGTGATCTTTCCTATTGTCCAGATGTTGTGGTTCACCTCTTTTCCCTGCACCTGCCTAAACCATATTTTGCTGTTGACACACATATCCCCATGTGTTCCTATTCCAGTATGTCTTCAGCAACACTGTCTCTGGGACATGTCCAACAGAGCTGCATGTGTGTGGAGGTTGTAGGTTTATGGGTGGTGGCCTACACGTGCACCCTTCCCCGACATTGTACCATGAGCCAACACCAGGGTATCATTGCATTTCACAGGGCCTTTATGTGTACAAATCTCCACTTGTGGACATACAGGCCATATGCTACTGCTGGCACGCTGCCCTTTGCATACTTTGTGTGTGTGTTCTTGTGTTGGCTGTGTGATGATACAGTGTTCAGGCTTTTTACATTATCATGTGTTGTGAGGGGTCTGTACACCTGGGGGGCGGTGGTGACTGTGCTATCTCTACCTTACTGGTGTTTACCGTGTAACCATTGTGGACATGTGTTGTGTGTTGGGAACAGAACTGTGTCTTGTGTTCTGACATACCACTATTGACCTACTTTTTGTATCACAGATATCGGCGTGACATGGAGATTCTACATATTTCGCTGACATTGTGTCCCTTCACTGTGACCTGTTATGGCCTTTGAGTGGCTCAGAGGATCCAAGACATACACCTGATGCAAGCACAAGGTAGTTTGCACCTTTGTTCTTTTGGTAATGACATCAGCCTTTACATGTTAATGATTTACTGTTTGTGTCATATACATTTCATGTTGGCGCTGTGTTCACGAACGCTGATGCACATAGGATGGAGCTCTGAAACGCCTGTGTCACATGGGCATGGACAGAAACATATCCATGTGACACCCATGTGTATGCTTCCAATTCTAAATGTCCCCAACATGCAATGTTTATTGTGTTGTGATCATGTCATGTTTGCCTGTGTGTCCCTTCATTATGTGCTTCTTAATGATTGACTCTGCAATTTGTGCTGATGTTGCAAGGCGCATACCAATACAATATTTCTCCTCTTCTGACACAGGGCAGAGAACAAACCAGACACATCTATTACAGTGCATGTGGCATCGCCATCACCCACCTGTTGGGGGACAGAACACCATGGAACTTTCCCTGGAAAATGGTGCCATAGGATGTTTGACCTGTGCGAGTGCGACACATGCCTAGGATGGACAGTATTATTTTTGGATTGCTACTTTGCCCATGACAGACCTGTCCAACACACTGTTGCTGCCGTGCTCTGGTTGGGAGTCATGCTCATCGCAGGAGACACACAGGACCTTTTATGTACTGTGGCATATTGGGATGTGACACTTGACTATGCATGCCCAGGGTTGCAAGGATAGTCTTAACCTGATGTGTTGGATTGCAGATACGCTTTAGACTTTGCACACTGTGTACTGGTCCCCACGTGTGAATCAGGGACTGCCATTGTCACTGTTTGTTGCACATTCCTCCACAGTTGTTTCTTTTGGCCATGTGTGTGACATGGAACACAGGATATGCTCATATGTTTGTTTCAACACAAGCATACAGCCATACGTGTGGCATAGGGGTAGCGATGGAGAGGTCCTGTTGTCTATGTCCACCTAATCTCCACCTGGAGCTGATACAGGTTTTGCAACAACACCGCTTTAATGCACGCCAGCATCCTGGATTGATGTTTTCAATCAACAAGGGTCTTTGCATGCATGTGTGGCATCACTGAATCATGTTGAAATATCAATGGTGCATGTGCATATGACTGACTATGTTGGGAAAACACAGCACGTGGCAATATGGCTTCTGTGTGGTTTACTGTAACATGTTTGCCCTTAATTTCCCTCTCTATATACTGTTTCTTGTGTTTGTTTACTGTACAGACGTGCCTCTCTGCATTGATTTACAAACCTTGCACTGCATGTCTGCACAGTCCTATTTATCCCCTGAGGTGACGACACTCACATTGCCATGTTATATTTGGAGTGTCGCAGTATGAGTGTCCGTTGTCTTCCTTCAATTGTGCATTCCATGTACGGTGATATATGTGTACAGACACTGTCTACACACCAACCAGTGCAGGGGGACCTCCTGCATGGTGTTATCTCTGCATGTTTCTGCAGGTAGTTTTCATTTGAATTCTGTCTGTGTTCATGTGCCTCTGCTACCTGTTAGCATATCCTCATTGTGCATTTGATGATTGTTTAGGATTAGATTGTTGCACCTTGGATTCCTATATCAGGCATTATGTGATAGCTGTAACATTATTTTCAATCTGTGGTTCTAAAGTTACAATGTTTCAACAACATATGCTGTTTTCATTTGTGTGCCTCCTGTGTTGCCAGATAGATATATTTTAGGGAACAGATCAGGATTGATATGTGTTGGTCCCTCATCATGCACCGCCTACTGTCTACATGCACGCATATGTGAGTAACACATTTGAGGCGTGCGTCAGCATGTGGGGGGTGAGGGCCTAATGCATAGTGCTGCACATTATGTCTTTTGCCCCTCATTTGTAGACGGTCCAGTGACCTTTCTGTCTTTCACCTTGGATCCACTCACCTTGATATTATGATGGCGGGATCTACACTATCTGTGAAGATGAACCCAAATAAACATATGTGTTTGATATACATTTGTCTCTGCTGCTGCTTGATCATGGTGACAAACTTGCAATACAATGTGTGCCTTTGAGTCAGTCCTGACTCCTTGTGACCCAGAGACTCCAGGGTTTTCTTGTCAGTGTCACTGGAAGTAGATTGTCAGGTCTTTCTTCCAAACTAATGGAGGGTTACGTGACTTGCCCAAGGCCACATGGAGTGCTAGTGTAAATTGAGCCCTGGTTGCTTGGTGTCCAAGCCAGTTTTCTAAACACTAGGCTACTCCTCCACTCTTTGATCACATTGACACTTGTATCTACTGATTTGCTGGTCATGTACATGGCCCACCTGTGCTCACATCCTTGTACGGTGGCAGCTGTGTATCTGCCAGCCATTTGCCACATCACTGGGTATTACAGGTTCCCATGCACACCCTCCCTTTGGGGTATTTTTTTTGCATTGTGCTCAGTGTGCTGTTTGGGGTAGTGGTTAGAGGCATGTGTTATAACTCCCTAGTTTGCATGTTTGATCCCCACATGTCGTTTATCTTTTTCTTTTCTGTTGTGCTAACTGGACCATTAGGTACCAGCAGGTTCATCACCTCTACACACACCCTTCCCTCTCTTCACTGTACACCAAGGTGTGCCCTCTGTGCTGCCTAGCCATCAGATATTATCTGTTACATAGGTCTCTTTCTTTATGGTGTTTACATGGCAGTGCACCTGGGGGTTTTGTATTGCTGTGGTTCAGCTGGTGTGTGGTACACCTGTTTGCATGTTGAATTCTCTCCTGTCCTGTTCCAGATTGTTAACCAGCTCCACAGAGCATCCTCTGCTGCCCTTGGGGTTTAGTTTCTTTCCTCTTTTGCATGCTGTATCCACTGCATAACATTTCATTGTGTGTGTGCATGTGTCTCTGGTCCCAATTACAGACTGGGATCTGATCTGTACACAGCAGATCTGCATGTGCATTTGGTCATGATTACTGTTGGGGGTTTGCCTGTCCTGACAGCCAGCAGGCGTCTTGTGTGATGCCCTGCACTATTTTTGTATGCAGCCTTTGCTAATGAGCTCACGTTGGTGGTGTGGCCTACCGGTTTGTGCATTGCCATTTGTGGTAGTGGTCATAGGTGTGATTCCTCTCTGTTCTCTTTCATTTGTATGCTTGTCCTGAAGAACTAGTTTTCATTCGTGTGACAGTCATATCTGTGCAGATCTGTGCTGTGAGCACATTGTACCCTCATCAGAGTTGTGAACCATCCTTCTGTCCATCTTCTGTCTGCCAGCTGTGTGCCATCCTTCCCTGATGTGCATGCTGCTACCCCACGTCCTTCACTCCTACACATTCCTGCATTGCAGCTCTCCCTGGTTGCCTCTCCTGTGTGTGCTCTGCATAGCACTGCTACTCCACTGTCATCCTGATATTTCACCTATCCTGCCATTTCTGGCTCCTCTGCTGCACACATCTTCCCATCCTCTGTCACACACTGTCATTATAGCATGGTACATTACCATCACTCTGTGCATAGCTACAGCTGCCCCCGATATGTTTGTCCATTTTTCTAGCTGCCACATGGGCTGCAGCTGATTTGTGTGGTCCATCAGCTCTGATCTACGTCCTTCTTTTACTTATGCATTGTCTTTCCTTTCTGCTCTATGCAGTGTTTGGGTTACGTGTGTGTTTGGCACATACCTCTCTTGCCCTTCAAATTGGGGGACCTTACTGCTCTTGGCCAACGTTTTTGGGTTCACCTATACATCCTTGGGGCATCTTACGCCACACCTTCTATTCAGGCAGCTTATGGGGTGCCTACTATGGTATCTTGGGAGTTGGCAACCTTTCAACATGGCCTCTGGGGAACATTATAACTCGCCTTTGCTGACGTGGTTGTTTAGGATGTGCCTTCTGGTGCACTAATTTATGGCACTGGGGAGGGGTTCTTTTTAGATGGCAGCACAGATTGTTGTACAGTTGCAAGCAGAAAATGGAATTACCTCAGCCAACCTTATTCATTAGGTACACTGGGGATTTGAACTCATGGCCCCTGCATCATCAGTCAGTGTCTTAACCATTGTGCTACACTGCTGTTCCTCCTTGCATGTCAGCGCACCTACTTAAGATTTTCATGCGTTAAAATGCACAGTGCTGCCATCAAAAACAGTGCTATGACCTTGCGGGGCCTCATACGGCACCCTATAAAGCGCACTATAAGGAACATTCTAGGGTGCCTGGGCAGACAGTGCACTTTATAGTATGGCCTCTGGAGTGCCTTATAGGGCGGCTGATGCGGCACCTTATGTTACACACTTTGAGAGTGTGTTTGCTAGCAGCACTAATTAAAACAATATTAAATTGCCTCATAATGCAATATTACACATAACAGTTAGTGCCTCAGCCAGCCTTATTCATTGGGCACAGTGGGGGATTGAACCCATGACCCCTGTACCATTAGTCAGTGTCTTGACCATTGTGCTACACTGCTGTTTCTCCTTGCATATCAGCGCACCTACTGAACATTTTCATGCATTACAATGCACAGTGCTGCCATCAAAAACAGTGCTATGACCTTGCCGTGCCTCATAGGGCACCCTATATGGTGCCCTATAGGCTACCCTTTAAGCAACATTGTAGGGTGCCGTGGCGGACAGTGCACTTTAAAATGTGCCCTCTGGGGTACCTTATGGGGTGCCTTATGCAGCACCTTATGTTACAGCGCTTTGAGAGTGTGTTTGCTAGCAGCAGTAATTAAAATAAAATTAAAATGCCTCATAATGCAATATTACACATAAATGGTAGTGCCTCAGCTAGCCTTAATCATTGGGCACAGTGGGGGATTGAACCCATGACCCCTGCACTATCAGTCAGTGTCTTAACCATTGTGCTACACTGCTGTTTCTTCTTGCATGTCAGCGCACCTACTGAACATTTCCATGCGTTACAATGCACAGTGCTGCCATCAAAAACAGTGCTATGACCTTGCCGTGCCTCATAGGGCACCCTATATGGTGCCCTATAGGCCACCCTTTAAGCAACATTGTAGGGTGCCGTGGCGGACAGTGCACTATAAAATGTGCCCTCTGGGGTACCTTATGCAGCACCTTATGTTACAGCGCTTTGAGAGTGCGTTTGCTAGCAGCAGTAATTAAAATGCCTCATAATGCAATATTACACATAAATGGTAGTGCCTCAGCCAGCCTTATTCATTGGGCACAGTGGGGGGTTGAACCCATGACCCCTGCACCATCTGTCAGTGTCTTCACCACTGTACTGCAGCCCTGTTCCTCTGTTTGCACATCAGCGCGCCTGCTTATGCTTCCCGCACGCGTTACTCGTGCGCTAATGTGCGCGGCGCACAAGAGCGTGCGCGCTAATCCCGTTTTGTTACTTTAAACTGAAACGCCCACTCCTTATATGGCATCCTGCACACTAACGCGGCGCGCATGTTTAGAGGGTTTAGTAAACATACCCCTAAGTTTTTTAAAGAAGTTCCTTGCAACAATTATAGCTGTCGTTAAAAATATCATACGTTTAATTCAAGATTACAACCTTAACCTTAGTATGTTTTCTACATTTATGTACAATGTATCCATTAAGTCTTCATTATTACTGTGCACATATTGCCATGGAATGTGGTAAGATAGCTGTCCTATTTCAATAAATGGAAAGTGCATACACGATGTATCTTGATGATCTTATGCAAGATGTATAAAATTTGTTACACTTAATTTTTTCTGTCACACTCACTTCTTTTGTATAATAATGAATAACTTTTACTTCATTTTATGTCAGCGGTGAAACGCCGATAAAAATATACAATGCGGACAGTTTTATTTTATTTTATTTTATTAATCGCGCCATAGAAGATGATAAGATAGCTTTTTACCTGCAATCTTTTGCAAAATAATTTGAGTTTCACAATGTACAATTTTTCTTTGGTCATTTACTAGGTCCTACTGATACTCCTATTGTAGAACATATAATATATATTTTTTAAATTAATTACATACTATTTATTTTTTGGCATCACAACAAGACAGTGTTCCTCCTTCCATTATTTTGCGTTCTTGACACTGGCACAATACTTTGGCTGTGATTTGCAGTTTGAATGGCATTTAGGATGTCCTTTCTTCGAAGTAAAGTTTTTCTGCAGATTATAAGTCAAGTTGATATACACATATCAAGTGGTTTGCTCTTGTCATCATTTTTAAGTATTCAATATCATGAGGTCAATATATTGGCAACAGAACAATATGTGCTGTTGTTTTAAAGGCAATATTTTATGTACTTTTATGCCTCTAGATTAGTTTCATTTTGGAAATGATCAATGATGTTTTAATTTTTTAATGCACACTATTTATTCATTACTTTATATGGTAGTTATTGATTTACTTATTTATTGTCTATTGGCTATCTCTGTTGATTGTTTAATTCATTTTCACATTATTTATTTCAGTGACAAATGCCTTTTATTTGACAGAAGGTTCTTACAGAAAAGGTATCGGTAGATATATTCATATTTTATACATGTCCTCATCTCATTTCTGTCTTTGTGTTTTATATTGAATTTTAACACGTTTTGACATATGTTGTTTTTTATGATTTCTTTTTTTTAACCTTTAATGATTATTTATTAAATTATTATACATGGTAGCGGTGTTGTTTTTTAGTCGTAACATTAATATTTATGATTTTACATATGTTGTTTATTAATTTTAATTAATTTTGATTTTATCGCTTATTGTTATTATTATTATTATTTTTTTAATTATGATTGTTTGTTCTTTTGAGGTTTGTTCCTTCAGTATATCCCCATGAAGAAGGCCAGGTGGCCAATACGTGTAGGGGACAATAAAAGGGGTTTCAAAACCTGAAATCACTGCCATAATTTAACCTGTATTCATAAATGCCAGTCTTCCAGTCTACTCTTTCTTTTGCTACAACATAGAGATTGCAGTTCTAAGACTGCAGTCGACTTTTCAGCTTCTTTATTACCGACAGTTCAAAGGAATTGAAGGGATAAATATGTTTGTTTTCACATGGTACAAAACTCTGTAACAAGGTAAGGTGGAAAAGAAGAGAGGGGACTTGAAGCAACTGAGTGAATGATCATCGGCTTGGAAACTGTGCTTCACTGCAGAGAAAAAAAAATTAGACATTAGGAGTTGCAAAAATCCATTAGTTATTTGCCAGTTATGACAAGAACTGGAAAATGTTAAACAAGAAAGAGATTTAAGAGTAATAATTTTAGACAACTTGAAGATTTGTCTAAAATTGCAGAGCAGGAGCAGAACACGCCGCCGCCGCCACCGCCAGGAGGATCAAAGGGCTGAGGCCCTTTAAAAGCGGCGTGCTCCATTGCAGGAGTAGAGCATGCCGCCGCTGCCACCGCCGGGAGGATCAAAGGCAGCGGCCCTTTAAAAGCGGCGTGCTCCATCGCAGGAGCAGAGCACGCTGCCACCGCCGGAAGGATCAAAGGGCAGCGGCCCTTTAAAAGCGGTGTGCTCCATTGCAGGAGCAGATCACGCCGCCACCGCTGCCACTGCCGGGAGGATCAAAGGGCAGCAGCCCTTTAAAAGTGGCATGCTCCATCGCAAGAGCACGCCGCCACCGCTGCCACCGCCGGGAGGATCAAAGGGCAGCGGCCCTTTAAAAGCGGTGTGCTCCATTGCAGGAGCAGAGCACGCCGCCACCACCAGGAGGATCAAAGGGCAGCGGCCCTTTAAAAGTGGCATGCTCCATCGCAGGAGCAGAGCATGCCACCGCCACTGCCTGGAGGATCAAAGGGCAGTGACCCTTTAAAAGCGGCGTGCTCCATAGCAGGAGCAGAGCACGCCGCCGCTGCCAGGAGGATCAAAGGGCAGCGGCCCTTTAAAAGCGGCGTGCTCCATCGAGTGCGCCCATGCCTGGCGGGCCCGTGCCTGAGGGCCTCGCCAGAGGGCCCTTTGGCGTGGCCCTTAGGCGCGGGCCTGGGAGCTCCCTGGTCTGAGCCTGAACTCTGCTCCTCCTAACTATCACAGCTGCCTGGAGCCGGCCCTGGATCCGGGTAGGCATGATCGCTCCTCCACACTTCTCCTCCAGACCTCAACCATCTCGCCAACACCACCTTGCTTCAAGTAACTTTCCTTGACTTGCTGCCCACTGCTGACATTGACCTTCATTCCATTACCTGCCTTGTACTTGCTACCCATTGTCTGCTTAGTACTGTTACCTACTGCCTGCCTAGAGCTGCTAACCATTGTTTGCACTGAACCGCTTCCCGCTGATTGCCTAGACCTGTTGCCCACTGCCTGCACTGAACTGCTACCCAGTACTTGCACAGAACTGCTGCTCACTGCCTGCACCCCAGCAGAACTGCTACCCAGTACTACTCTGAACTGCTACCCAGTGTTGTGTAGACCTGCTACCCAGTGTTGCCTAGACCTGCTAACCAGTGTTGCCTAGACCTGCTAACCAGTGTTGCGTAGAACTGCTTCCTTGTGTTGCACAGTACTGCTACCCATTGTTGCGTAGAACTGCTACCCATTATTGCCTAGAACTGCTACCCAGTGTTGCTTACGACTGCTACCTATTGTTGCTTAGAACTGCTACCCATTGTTACGTAGAACTGCTTCCCAGTGTTGCACAGTACTGCTACCCATTGTTGCTTAAAACTGATACCCATTGTTACGTAGAACTGCTTCCCAGTGTTGCTTAGAATTGCTTTCTATTATTGCGTAGAACTGTTCCCAGTGTTGCACAAAACTGCTACCTATTGTTGCTTAGAACTGCTACCCATTATTGCCTAGAACTGCTACCCAGTGTTGCTTAGAACTGCTACCCAGTGTTGCCTAGAACTGCTACCCAGTGTTGCTTAGAACTGCTACCCATTATTGCCTAGAACTGCTACCCAGTGTTGCTTAGGACTGCTGCTTATTGTTGCTTAGAACTGCTACCTATTGTTGCGTAGTACTGCTACCCATTGTTTGCTCAGGACTGCTACCTATTGTTGCTTAGAACTGCTACCTATTGTTGCGTAGTACTGCTACCCATTGTTTGCTCAGGCCTTGCTGCCCACCCCCATGGCCCCACATCTCATTGTCTTTATCTCCCTCATCCTCCCCAACTGCCTCCCCTCCTATCAACACCCTCCCTCCTCTCCCCCTACCCTCCTCACTTCTCCCTCCACTCTTTCCCCTAACCTAGCAACTATCTTCCTCAGTACTCCCTCCACTCTCCCCCCTAGCCTAGCAACTACTTTCGAGCCTCTCCACACTATCCCCTGCACTCACCCAGCCTCCCTCTCCACCTTCCTCACTTCTCCCTCCACTCTCCCCCCTACCCTAGCACCTGCTCTTGAGCTTCTCCACACTATCCCCCGCATTCAACCTGTCCCCTCTCTTTAAGGCAACCCCACCCTCGCTTCCGCCGTACTATCTCCACTTTACCTCGCTCTCTATTACTCATTCTCCTTCTCTCATCAGGTAATATCAACCCTAACCCTGGTCCCCCCCCCCCAATTTCTCTCCCACTCTAAAGATAGTTCCTCATGTACCCTATCTAATCTCATCCACATCCCACTCCTCCCTCCTTCCACCCTCTCCCAGTCATCCCGCAATCACTCACCCATAAATATCAACTCCAACCCTACCACCAAAAATAATCCCTTACATAACCTACCCGGCACCATCAAATTATCCCTCATTTCCCCCCCCCCCTCATATCCCTCTCGGGGAGCACATACACCCAAACATACCCACCCTCACCCTTCTCCATCTAAAGCTCGCTACTACCCTAAAAATAGACCCCGCGCTATTCTATTAAGAAATCCGCACGCAACTTATCCAACCTTATCCATATCCCTCTCCTCCCCACCTCCACTTTCCCGTTTACTTGCACCCTATGGAACGCATGCTCAGTCATTAAAAAAACCTCTTTTATTCATGATCTTTTCGTCTCTAATGCCCTACACCTCCTCGCCCTGACTGAGACCTGGCTCCCCCCAGATGACACCACATCCATTGCCTCTCTCTGCTATGGGGGCTACCAATTCTCTCATACACCTCTTCCAACCCCTCCTGCCACCCCAATCACACTCTCCCCTCTCCTTCGAAGTCCACTCCATTTGCCTCCTCACACCACTTCCCCTCCGAGTAGTGGTTATTTATCGCCCACCCGACTATTCCAAGTCAACCTTCCTCACCGACTTCGACTCCTGGATCTCTGCCTTTATGGATCCCTCCTCCCCCACTCTTATTCTCGGCAACGTCAACATTCACGTCAACCCCTCTGACCCCCATGCCTCAAAGTTCCTCACTCTTACCGCCTCGTTTGACCTCCAACTTTGCTCCACTGCCCCCACACACCTACATGGCCACTGCCTTGACCTAATACTCTTCTCCAATTCCTCTCCCTCAAACTTCCGCAAATCAATCCTTCCCTTATCTGACCATCACCTCTTAACTTTTACTCTACAGCTCCCACCATCCCAACCTCGTCCTGCCTCTTCCGACCTATTTAGAAATCTGCATAATATTGATCCCCTGACTCTCTCCTCCACCATTTCTCCATCTCTTTCCTCCATTTTATCATCCGAGTCCGTCGATGAGGCATTATCCTCATACGATGCTACACTATCCTCAGCCCTTGACACTCTTGCCCCTTCCACCCCACGTCCTGTTAAACGATCTACTCCCCAACCTTGGCTTTCACCCACAATCCATTACTTACGCATCTGCGCCCGTTCTGCCAAACGAGCCTGGTCCAAATCCCGCTCCCCAGCAAACCTTCTACATTTCAAATTCATGCTTGGCTCCTTCCAGTCAGCCTTAGCACTTGCCAAACAAGACTATACATTCATCTGACTAATTCCCTTGCCTCTGATCCTCGCTATCTCTTTAACACCCTCAAGTCTCTCCTCAAGGTCCCCCCGCCCACGATCCCGCCCTCCCTCTCTGCCCAAACCCTAGCCGACTACTTCCACGACAAATCCTCAAAATTACCCTCCAATTCCCTACCCCCTCATCTACCTCCCCTCCTTCTCATTTCTCCTCCCCCATCCATACTCCCCCCACCACCCTCTCCTCCTTCCCTTCAATCTCTGAGGTTGAAACCACACTCCTTCTTTCCTCCTCCAAACCCACCACCTGTTCTTCAGACCCTATCCCCACCCATCTCCTATGTTCCATCTCCCGCACCATTGTCCCCTCCATCACTCATATCCTCAACCTTTCACTCTCCACTGCAACTGTCCCCACTGACTTCAAACACGCTGTTGTCACACCCCTCCTCAAGAAACCCTCACTTGATCCCACATGCCCTTCTAACTATCGACCCATCTCCCTCCTTCCCCTTCATATCCAAACTATTAGAACGAGCAGTCCACCGTCGCTGCCTTGACTTCCTCATCTCCCAGGCCCTCCTGGACCCACTTCAATATGGCTTCCGTCCCCTACATTCCACTGAAAAGGCACTCACTAAAGTCACAAATGACCTGTTCCTGGCTAAATCCAAGGGCCTCTACTCTATCCTCATCCTTCTTGACCTTTCTGCTGCCTTTGACACCGTCAACCACGACCTTCTCCTCATCACCCTCTCCTCGCTTGGCTTCAAGGATTCCGTACTATCCTGATTCTCCTCCTACCTCTCCCATCGCTCATTCAGTGTATGCTCTGGTGGCTCCTCCTCCTCCCCTACCCCACTCCATGTAGGAGTACCCCAGGGATCTGTCTTGGGCCCCCTCCTCTTCTCTCTCTATACCCAAGGCCTTGGCGCGCTAATCTCCTCCCATGGCTTTCAATACCATCTCTATGCCGATGACTCCCAAATCTACCTCTCTACACCTGATATTTCCCCGGCAACCCAGTACAAGATCTCTGCCTGTCTCTCGGACATCGCTGCCTGGATGTCTCATCGCCGATTAAAATTGATCATGGCCAAGACTGAACTCCTTGTCTTTCCACCTAACTCCTCCCCCCCACTTCCCCCTCTTTCAATCCATGTGGATGGATCTGCTATCCTTCCTGTTCCCTTGTCCCGCAATCTGGGGGTTATCTTTGACACCTCCCTCTCCTTTTCTGCTCACATCCAGCTTGTAGCTAAGACCTGCCGCTTCTTTCGCTACAACATCAGCAAAATCCGCCCCTTCCTCTCTGAACACACTACCAAAACGCTTATCCACTCCTTAATCTCCTCTCGCCTTGATTACTGCAACCTACTCCTTGCTGGTCTTCCCACTAGCCACCTCCTTCCCCTCCAATCTATACAAAATCACACCACTTGACTTATCTTCTGCCAACCTCGCCATGCCCACGTTACTCCTCTTCTCAGGTCGCTTCACTGGCTCCCTGTCCAATCCCGCATCCAATTCAAGCTTCTCCTGCTAACCTATAAGTGCATCCACTCTATGGCCCCTAACTACCTCTTGTCTCTTATCTCTCCCTACATCCCCTCTCGAAATCTGTGCTCCGCTAACAAATAACTTCTATCAATGCCTTTCACACGTACTGCGAACTCCCGACTGTGCTCCTTTCACCTTGCTGCACCTTACGCCTGGAACAGTCTACCTGCGTCTGTGCACCTGGCATCCTCCTTGGCCCTCTTCAAATCCAGATTGAAGACCCACCTCTTCACTATTGCATTCAGATCCTGACTCCTTCCTCATCTAACCCTATCCCCCGTCATCATTTATGACCAAACTATTGACAAAACGGTACCTTGCGCAGAACTGACTAATGCTCTACCTTGCACAGAACTGACTAATGCCCTATACTTTTCTAACTTATGTTTGTTCTAACTAGATTGTAAGCTCCGATGAGCTTGACTCTGATGGGCAGGGACTGTCTCTTGTATGTTGCCTACCTCTTGTTAGGTCAGCTGTGCAGCGCTGCGTGTGTAGCACTTTACAAGTGATGAATAGTAGTAGTAGTAGTAGTAGTAGATTAGAACATAAGAACATAAATAGCCATACTGGGTCAGACCAAGGTCCATCAAGCCCAGTATCCTGTTTCCAACAGTGGCCAATCTAAGTCATACATACCTAGCAGTTCCCCCAAAAGACACAGGTTCCACAATGCTTGTACTGGGTCAAACATTGATATCCTGGGTCCCTTCTTAATAATGGTTTATGGACCTTTCCTCCAGGAACTTGTCCAAACCTTTTTTAAACCCAGCTACACTAACAGCCTTTACTACATCCTCCGGTAACAAATTCCAGAGTTTGATTACACGTTGAGTGAAAAAATATTTTCTTTTATTAGTCTTAAATAGTTTACCCTGTAGCTTCATTGCATGTCCCCTAGTCTTTCCATATTCTGATAATGTAAACAATCGATCTACATTTATCCATTCCACTCCGTTCATTAATTTATAGACTTCTATCATATCTCCCCTCAGCCGTCTCTTTTCCGGGTTAAAGAGCCCTAACCTTTTTAGCCTTTTTTCATAGGAGCATCCTTCCATCCCCTTTACCATTTTGGTGGCTCTTCTCTGAACCATTTCTAAAATCGCTAGATCCTTTTTAAGATACGGCGAACAGAATTGCACACAATATTCAAGGTGCGGTCTCACCATGGAACGATATAGAGGCATTATAATTTCTTTTGTTTTATTTTCCATTCCTTTCCTTATGATACCTAGCATTCTATTTGCTCTCTTGGCCGCCACTGCACACTAGGCTGAGGGTTTTAACATGGTATCCACAATGACGCCTAAATCGTTTTCCTGGGTGGTGGTTCCTAATGTGGAACCTTGCATCGTGTAACCATAATTTGGGTTGTTCTTCCCTAGGTGCATAACTTTGCACTTGTCCACGTTAAATTTCATCTGCCATTTTGATGCCCAGTCTTCCAATTTATCAAGATCCTCTTGCAATTTTCCACAATCCTCTTGGGTTTTAACAACTTTAAATAGTTTTGTGTCATCTGCAAATTTGATAACCTCACTCGTTATTCCACTTTCCAGGTCATTTATGAATATGTCAAAAAGCAGCGGACCCAGCACAGATCCCTGGGGTACACCACTATTCACCTTTCTCCATTGGGAAAATTGGCCATTTAGCCCTACCCTCTGCTTTCTATCATTTAACCAGTTCCTGATCCACAGTAGTACACTGCCTTCTATTCCATGACTCTTTAGTTTTGCCAAAAGTCTCTGATGAGGGACCTTGTCAAAGGCTTTCTGAAAGTCCAGATACACTATATCAACTGACTCACCTTTGTCTACCTGTTTGTTCACACCTTCAAAAAAAACATAACAGATTAGTAAGACAAGATCTTCCTTGTCTAAAGCCATGTTGGCTGTCTCCCATTAGGCCATGACTATCTACATGCTGAGTAATTTTATTCTTTATGATGGTTTCTATCATTTTTCCTGGTACTGACGTCAGGCTCACCAGTCTGTAGTTTCCCGGATCACTCCTGCAACCCTTTTTAAAAATTGGTGTTACATTGGCAATCCTCCAATCTTCAGGTATTAGACATGATTTTAATGATAGTTCCCAGATTACTAATAGCAGGTCTGCAATCTCATATTTCAGCTCTTTCAACACCCTTGGATGTATACCATCCGGCCCATGTGATTTGCTACTCTTCAGTTTATCTAATAGTTGTAATACATCTTCCTGATGTATCGATATTTCCTTCAATTCTTCCGCACCTTTAAATACCACTTTAGTCATGGGTAACATCCCTACATCTTCCTCAGTAAAGACCGAAGCAAAGAATTCATTGTCTCTCCAATATCGCCTTGTCGCCTCTTAGGGCCCCTTTAACCCCTCTATCATCTAATGGACCAACTGACTCTCTCACAGGTTTTTTGCTACGAATGTACTTGAAAAAGTCTTTATTTCGCGTTCTTGCTTCTGCAGCAAGCTTCTTCTCAAATTCTCCCTTTGCCTGCCTTATCAATGCCTTGCATTTGACTTGCCAGTGCTTGTGCTGTTTCCAGGTTTCGTCGTTTGGCTCTTTTTTCCATTTCGTGAAAGATGGTTTTTTGGTGACAACAGCCTCTCTGACCTCACCTTTAAACCATGCTGGCAGTTTCTTGGACTTCCTTCCACTTTTCTTAAAGTGTGGAATACAGCTGGTCTGGGCTTCCAAGATAGTATTTTTCAGCAACACCCAAGCTTGATGTAAGTCTTTAACCTTTGCAACTGCTCATTTTAGTTTTTTCTTAACTATTTTCCTCATTTTATCATAGTCTCCCTTTCGAAAGTTAAAAGGTAGTACTGTGGATTTCCTTTATATAGTTAATTGCTGAGATCTTGTCTTAATGACTATGTTCAGTTCTGGGGATCATTAAGAGGATGGAAGCTATTCACAGATGATACAAGGCTTTCAAAACAAAACTTTCACAAAGAGATCTGCAAAGCTGTCAGTGAGTATCTGTGAATTTCTGAGGAGGAGAGAATAAATTTCTCTCGAGTTTTGCTAAATACCTTCATGCGGTGACCTTGTTGGATAACATCTATATTGAATCTCAGCAAAGTGATCATCACTATTGATATGTGACAGGACAGAAAATGAAAAAAAATCATATCATCTTATGTCACCCACAATAGAGGCACCTACTGTTAGCTTCCGTATTAGGGCTAATGAGGGGGTAGTGATAGTGCAGATCCTTCAGGCAAAGTTAACACCCCCAGTGCAACTATAGGCCATAGTGAGCCTGTTATACGTCCTGCAACACGAGATAGATCATAGACACTAATGGAAAAAAAATGAAGAGGGCTATATTCAGTTAAATGGATCCTGAAGATAAAAAGCAGATAAAGTACTGCTATTTTCTAGCAGTACATTTGAAAGTCTCAGATTGCTTCCATTATCCAACATAAGAATTGTCATACTGGGTCAGACTGATAGTCCATCAAGCTCAGTATCCTATTTCCAGCTGTGGCAAATCCAGTTCACAAGTACCTGGCAGGCCCTGAAAACGTAGCAAGATTTTATGCTGTCTACTCCCACTTTAATAATAGTTAATTGACTTTTTTTTGCAGTAAATTGTTCAAACCTTTTTTAAACCTAGCTATGCTAACTGCATTACCACATACTCCACCAATGACGTCCAGAGCTTAATTATATGTTGAAGAAAAAAATATTTTCTCCTATTTGTTCTGAATGTATTATTTTGTAACTTCTTTGTGTGACGCCTAGTCTTTTCCACTTTTCAAAAGAGTAAACAATCTATTCATGTTTACTTGTTCCACTCCACTCTGTGATATCTCCTCTCACCCATATCTTCTCCAAGCTGAAGAGCCCTAACCTCTTTTTCCTCTCCTCATAGGAGAATTGTTCCATCCACATTATCATTTTGGTTGCCCTTCTCTGTATCTTTTCTAATTCTTCTATATCTTTTTTGAAATGAGGAGGCCAGAAGTGCACACAGAACTCAAGGTGCAATTGCACTTTGGAATCATATAGAGACATTATGATATTTGTTTGATGCTGTATTCCTTTCCTAATGATACTTAACATTTTGTTTGCTTTTTTGGCTGCCGTCACACACACTGAACAGAAAATTTGAATGTATTGTCCACAATGATGCCCAGATCCTTTTCCTGGGTGGTGATACCTAATGTGGACTTAGGATTGTGCATCTATAATTGAGGTTATTCTTCCTTGCATGCATCTCTATGCACATGTCCACATTAAATTTAATCTGCCATTTAGATGCCCAGTTTTCCAAGGGTCTCCTGAAATTTCTCACAATCTGCATGCGATTTAACAGCTCTGAATAATTTGGTGTTATTTGCAAATGTAATCACCTCACTTGTTGTTCACCATTCTAGATCATTTATAAATATTTTAAAACCATTGGTCTCGATACAGATCCCTGTGATACTCCACTATTCACCTTTCTCCACTGAAAAAATTGACCAGTTAACCCAACTGTTTTCTCTCTCAACCAGTTTCCAATCCACTATAGCACATTACCTCCTATGCCATGACCTTTTTAATTTCCTCAGCAGTCTCTCATGTGCAACATTGTCAAATGCTTTCTGAAAGTGTAAATATACTATGGAGGTCATTTCAGAACACGAATAAGGCGTTTATTCGTGCGGCGGGGACGTTAATCTGCTGAAAATGTCCCTGATCATATTCTGAAACACTGCTGATGTGCAAGTCCATGGCACTAGCACAGGGATCTCAGAACGTGGGCAGGAAGGGGCGGAACGGGGGCTTGGTCGGCCACAGAGACGTATAAAGCATATTCAGAAAAGGCATGTGTACATTTTTTTCCATTTTTAAATAATCTTTATTATGAAAATAAAGTAAGATTACAATTCAAGTCCACATCAAGAGGACAATCACCTGAACAAACCAGAAAAATTGACAAAGCAATAGGATCCAATCACTGTCTAGCCTGAATTATACATGGAAAGGAAAAAGAAAATACAATTCAAACAGATTCCTTACTAATCAAGAAAGCCTCAAATTGCCCAACATCAAGAAAAACATATTTAATACCCTCCAATACCAAAATACATTTGCAAGGATACTTTAAGAAAAAGGAAGCCCCAATGGCCAAAGTCCGGTTTTTCAAAGCCAAAAACGCTTTCCTACGAATCTGAGTAGCCCTGCTCACATCAGGAAATATTTGAATAGAATCTCCACAAAACGTTTGATCCTTTTTCAGAAAATACAAACGTAAAATCAAATTCTTATCCTGAAGTGATAAGAACGAAACAATTAAAGTAGCTCGTTGAGGGATCATATCTGTAGAAGAATCCAAAAACTGGGAAACATCTAAGGACTCGGCAACATTGGGATTCCCCTTTCCTTTCAAACCTTTCAAACTCTGGAGAGGAGGTCATACCAGAGGAAACGGAAGGAACATAATATAATGAAGAAAGTTTAATGAAATCCACATCTTCAATTAGCAAAACCTCCTTGAAATATTTCTGTAATAATATCACAGGAGCAAGGTAATGGGTCCGAGGAAAATTAAAAAACTGCAAATTTTTAGAGCGATTAACATTTTCAAGAGATTCTAACTGATGATGAATAACAACACTATCCTTAATAGATGAAGAAACTGCAGCCTCCAGTACTGAAAACCACCCCTCCAATTTATTAAGAAATTTATTATTTTTAACATGCAATAATTCATGTTCAGAAAGTTTTTGTACCACCTCTGTGGAAAACTGCTCAACTTGGGAGAAGGAAGCACGAAGAGAACCTTCCATACGCGCTACCAACTCCCAAACATCCCGCAATGATACCTCGGCAGGAACAGACACATCCGTTAACCCAGAGGAAAATACCACCGGTGATGGTAACTTAACTTTCTGTTCCCCCGATGTCAACGGTAACGAGGCTTCTTGAAAGAAATGAGGACCCTCACCAGGTACTCCCTCCCTGGAAGAAGAGTCCTCAACAAACACTTCCTTCCCGGGTTGGGCCACCCCCAGCGTATGAGAGGATAAATCTGACACAGTACTCACGGACTCACCAGAAAGTTCTTTCTCCGAAGATTCAGTTCCAGCACCCAAGAGATGACGATCCATAGGGCCAACAGTATTAACGGCCTTGGCAGGGATAGCTGGAAACACCTTTTTCCTCCTTCTACCCATGAGAACATGCAGAAAGCTCCTCAGGCTCCGAAGGGGCTCCAAAGGAGCGTGGCCTGCCCCTTTGGTCATGCCCCTTCGGGCACGCACCAGCGGGTACGTGCTGCGGGTCGTGTTCCGCGACTGGCTGAAGCTGAAATACCGGCCCGGAGGGGGGTGGGGACACCAAACTCCTCCTCCTCCTGTACGCCGCACCGGGATTCTCAGGAAACAAACAGGTAACTGTCCCACCTTGCCGCGACTGGCCGAAGCTGAAATACCGGCCCAGAGGGGGGTGGGGACACCAAACTCCTCCTCCTCCTCCTGTACGCCGCACCGGGATCCTCAGGAAACAAACAGGTAACTGTCCCACCTTGCCGCGACTGGCCGAAGCTGAAATACCGGCCCGGAGGGGGGTGGGGACACCAAACTCCTCCTCCTCCTCCTGTACGCCGCACCGGGATCCTCAGGAAACAAACAGGTAACTGTCCCCATGTGTACATTTTAAGTGTTTCCTGCAGATGGCCACATTATTATAGCAGAAATGAGGAATAAGGGCACGACTTTGAAAATATTCTCCTCTGCTCTTCAGTGTGTCCCATATTGAAGAACTGTTGTGACAATTATGTTCTGAATTGTTGTGTCTGCAGTCTGGAAGAACACAAGATGCAGTTGTAAGAACAGAAAGCAGAGGTGAAGGAGGGTTGTAAAGTAATGAAACATTGATAAACACCCCTGCAGACATATTAAGAAGAGCAATTGTGTTTATGCTGGCTATGCTGACAAAGGCTGTTTGTGCTAAAGGAACAAAGCTAGGGTTCCCTAGCATTTCTATGTTGTGTAAACTGGGACAAGTGATGTAGGGATAGTATGTGAGTGAGTATGGCAAAGATTCCTGATCGTCCCTCCAGTCTAGTCCCGGAATCTCTGGGGTTGTCAACCTCATCCAGCAGCTTTGGAGACTAAACTTCAGTGCTGTGATGTCACCAGTATATAAGGGCTGGCACCGCCTCCTCACATCAGTTTTTCAGTCTCCAAAGCAGCTAGAGAGGTGGTGAGCCCAGGGATCCCAGGGCTCACTAGAGGAACGATTAAGTAAAGTTAGAGGATTTTTTATATTTAAAAAAAAAAAAAAAAAGATAAGGGGCAAATTATATCGGATGCCTTTGTCTTGGCTCTGCCTCTAGTCTGGAAGGGCAGCGGCTTGTCCGTTGCCCGGGGATCCTCTGCTCCATTACCCGCCCTTTACCTCAGCCAGGGGACAGTCAGGAGCCCGGCAGTGGGGTCCGGTCGACGTCGGGGAGAGGATCACCAGCTGGTTACCGTCCCGGCTGCAAGGGACCGGAACTGGCTTGTTTTGCGGGGCGCGTTGAGTGCAGAAGTGTTTGCCTGCCAGTACCGACAGCCCTAGGAGCAGTCCCAGCTGTTTTTCCTTCCTACGAGACAACTAAAGGTAACGGGGACTGTTAACATCGCCGGTATGGGGAACAGAGAGTGATAGCTGATCCGGCAGCAGTTGCGCAGGGCCGCAGGCCTTTTTTCAGAGACAGCTGTTTGTAGAGAACAGGCCAGACCGCGTGGCCTGAGGGCGGGAAGATCGCCGGTTTCCAGTGTGGGGCTTTGGCGCTTCCTAGCTTGGCCTAGAAGCTTCGTTTTATGTTTCTTTCTTCGGGGCTCCGGTGGGGGAGCCTCCCTGAAGGGGGCAGGAGTAAAAAAAAAAAAATTTGTTTCTTTTGAGGGGGGTTTGCGCCCTGTGTGGATCAGGTCGGCATGCCTTCCAAGCAGCTCTGCCTTTTGAGTGGAGCTAAGCGCAGTTCAGTCTCACAGGAGGGTGTCTGTAGGGGCTGCACTCCCAAGTTGGAGGCCAGAGAGGTGGTTCCTGATTCAGAGGCTAGGGGGCATGAGGGTTTGGAGGATATGATTGACCCCAGTCTTCCATCCCTACCGCCTCCTGAGCCGGGGGTCAGTGCGTCTGCTGCCCCAGTACCTCCGCTCTCTCAGCAGCCTCTAGCAGGCAGTCTAAGGGCAATTTTCTCGTCGGATTTCATAGCACTGCTCCAGAAGACTTTGGCGGGCTCGCAGGGAGCACCTGCAGCGAGTACCTCAGGAGCGGAGCTGGGGCTGAAGCGACCATGGTCACCGTTGTCAGCGGCAGCTTCGGGCATCAGTGTCAAGAGGGCCAGGCCAGGAAGAGATCACCTAGCGCCCTCCGTCGTGTCAGAGGATGTGCGTTCGGAGGACGTGGACATGGATAGAGATTTGGAGGATCTAGAGGAAGGTGAGATTAGGGAACAAGAGGATCAGGCGCGGGTAGTTCGGGTATTTCGTAGAGAGGAGCTACTGGCGCTCATTTCAGAGTCTCTTAAAACGCTTAATATGCCGGACGTGGGACCGGTAGCAAACTCTACCCTGGAGGATCCGCTGCTACAGGCGGTTCGGAAAAATCAGAAGGCTTTCCCGGTGCATAGGGTGTTTAAGGAGATGATACAGGAGGAATGGGATACGCCGGAGGCTGCTCTTAAAGGCTCTCGAGTGATGGCACGGTTGTATCCTCTGTCGGATCAGGACAGGGAGTTGTTTAAGGCTCCCAAGGTGGATGCAGCCGTATCGGCGGTGACCAAGAAAACTACCATCCCGGTGGAAGGTGCAGCGGCTCTTAAGGATGCGCAAGACTGCAAGTTGGAAATGTTGTTGAAGCAGATTTTTGAGGCCAATGCATTGTCATTACAGGCGTCTATTTGTGGAGCCTGGGTAGCGCGGGCCTGCTTGCGGTGGGCACAGCAAGTGCAGGGTGACCACTCGGTGGAAGTGTCTGAGGAAGCGGCAAGATTGGAGTCCGGGGCGGCGTATCTCGCCGACATTCACTATGATTTGATCCGCGGTTTAGCGAAGAGTATGGCCTCTGTGGTCGCCGGCAGATGGTGTCTGTGGCTGCGAAATTGGGCAGCGGATGGTTCTTCAAAGGTGAGGTGGAGTAAGCTCCCTTTTAGGGGGAAGCTGCTCTTTGGAGAAGATTTGGAGAAGTTGGTTAAGGATTTAGGGGAGTCGAAAGGCGGTCATTTGCCAGAGGATAAACAAAAACAGAGCCGCGCTGGTCCCGGGTCTCGGGGGCCGCAGCGGGATTTTCGACGGTTCAGTTCCCCGAGAGGGGCCCAGGCCCAGAGAGGTCGCTTCCCTGGTAGGTCCCAGGGGTTTCGGGGGTTTCGAGGAGCGAACAGGGGTTTTGCGACTGCGTCCTCGTCCTCCACCTTCAAAAAGTCACAATGAAGTCAGGGGGGCCCAGGGGGGGGTTAGTTCCCGTAGGGGGTCGGCTGCGGGATTTTTACCCTGCCTGGGCCCGACTCACGTCTGATCAGTGGGTATTGGAGGTGATTCGCGAAGGTTATGCGCTTGAGCTGCAGCAGCCGGTATCCGATTCTTTCGTTCGGTCCCCGTGCAATGCTCCCGCGAAGCACAAGGCAGTACAGGATACGGTGCAAAGGCTGTTGTTGCTCAAGGCCATTGTCCCGGTTCCTATCGACCAGTTAGGTTGCGGTCGATACGCCATTTACTTTGTCGTGCCAAAGAAGGAAGGGACGTGGCGGCCCATTCTAGATTTAAAAAGGGTGAATCGCTGTCTGCGCGTGTCTCATTTTCGGATGGAGACTCTCAGGTCAGTCATTGTAGCGATACGGCGCGGAGAGTTTCTGACCTCCCTGGACTTATCGGAGGCGTATCTTCACATTCCGATCCCCCGGGAGCATCAGAAATTCCTCAGGTTTGCGGTGCCGATGGGGCATTATCAGTTTCAAGCGCTTCCGTTTGGCCTGGCGACGGCGCCGCGAAGTTCACCAAGGTGATGGTGGTAGTGGCGGCGGCTTTGCGGAAGGAAGGAGTGTTGGTGCATCCCTATCTGGACGATTGGTTGATCAGAGCGAAGTCCAGGGAGGAAAGTCTCTCAGCTACAGCCAGGGTGATAGCTCTTTTGCAAAGCCTCGGTTGGGTGGTCAACACTGCAAAGAGCAAGTTGGAGCCATCTCAAAACCTGGAGTACCTCGGAGCACGTTTCGATACGAGCATGGGTCGAGTGTTTCTGCCTCAGCAGCGGGTGCTAGCCCTCAGGCGATTGGTGAGTCGGTTTCTCGGTCTCAGCTGTCCTACAGCCTGGGAGTATCTGCAGGTGTTAGGGACAATGGCGGCGATGCTAGAGTTGGTGCCATGGGCGCGGGCCCACATGAGGCCGTTGCAGCGGGCTCTGTTGAGAAGATGGTCGCATCAAGAGGACTCCCTGTCCCAGAGGTTGGCTTGCCCCCCGCACAAGCGTCGGGCGCTGCGTTGGTGGTTGAGACCAGGATGGCTAGAGAAGGGGTGTCATTGGAGGCTCCAGCTTGGGTGTCACTAACGACGGATGCCAGTCTGTATGGCTGGGGAGCTCATTGTCAGGGGCACCTGGTGCAAGGTCAGTGGTCCGACCTGGAAAAGCGGTGGTCAATCAACAGACTGGAGTTGCGGGCAGTGACGCTGGCTCTTCAGCGGTTGTGCCCTTTTCTACAGGGAACGGCCATTCGGGTGTTCTCGGACAACGCGACGGCAGTAGCATACATAAATCGACAAGGAGGCACCAGCAGTGTAGCGCTGGGGGACGAAGCGGACGTTTTGTTCGAGTGGGCCGAGAGGAACCTGGTGGCCTTGTCGGCGGTGCATGTCATGGGAGTAGACAATGTGGAGGCCGATTTTCTGAGTCGAGTAAGGGTGGACCCGGGGGAGTGGGTCCTGCACCCCGAAGTGTTTGCGATGTTGGTTCAGTGCTGGGGGACGCCAGTAATGGATCTCATGGCGACTTTTCAGTCCGCAAAGGTCGATCGGTTCTTCAGAAGAAGAAAGGAGAGGATGGTGGAGGGCCTAGACACTCTCATTCAGAAGTGGCCAGAGTGGCAGCTGCTGTATGTTTTTCCGCCATGGGTGTTGATCGGGCGGGTTCTACAGCGCATAGAGTGGCACAAGGGTCGAGTGGTTCTAATTGCTCTGGATTGGCCAAGAAGACCTTGGTATGCAGACTTGGTCAGACTGTTGGAGGGGCAGCCCTGGAAGCTTCCTGTTCGCAAGGACCTTCTCACCCAGGGA
The DNA here is from genome assembly GCA_033557465.1 of Ichthyophis bannanicus. Taxonomy (NCBI): domain Eukaryota; kingdom Metazoa; phylum Chordata; class Amphibia; order Gymnophiona; family Ichthyophiidae; genus Ichthyophis; species Ichthyophis bannanicus. Next base: position 955,634,438 of record CM066034.1, on the reverse strand, counting down.
CCTCTCTGCATGTCCCAGGTGGATCGATTCTCGCTTACGGCCTGGCTCTTGAGAGGGCAAGGTTGAAAGCGAGAGGTTATTCGGCAGCAGTCATTACTACCTTGCTGAAGTCGAGGCGGAAATCTACTTCCTTGGCGTATGTCAGAGTGTGGCGTATCTTTGAGGAGTGGTGTGCGGATAGGGACTGTGTTCCTTTGAAGGCGTCGGTCCCACAGATTCTATCTTTCTTGCAGGATGGGTTTCAGAAGGGCCTAGCAGCATCTTCCCTAAAGGTGCAGTTGGCGGCTTTAGCCTATTATAGGGGGAAGGTACAAGGCAGCTCGCTGGGTAGTCATCCGGATGTTAAGCATTTTTTGAAGGCGGTAGCTCTTCTCTGGCTGCCGCGTATGCGTATGGTTCCGGCTTGGAGGCCTTAGGTGGAGCGCCTTTTGAGCCTTTGGGGAAGGCTTCTTTGAAAGATCTTACGCTGAAGGTAGTGTTTTTAGTGGTCATTGCCTCGGCTAGGCAAGTTTCGGAGTTACAAGAGCTGTCATGTAGGAAGCCATTTCTCTCTTTCTACGATTCTAAGGTGGTGTTGAGACCGGTGCCATCGTTCTTGCCTAAGGTGGTCTTGGTGTTTCATTTGAACCAAGTGGTGTCGTTGCCCGTGTTTCGCGTTAAAGGTAAAACTCAGGTGGCAGACCGACTTCATACTTTGGATATTTGCCAGGCATTGAAGAAGTATGTGGCTAGAACAGAGCCCTTCCGTAAGTCGGACAGGCTGTTCGTTCTGTTCGCGGGGCCTAGATGAGGGGAGGTGGCCTCAAAAGGTTCCATTGCTCGTTGGATCAAGGAAGAGATCGCATCGGCTTACATTTTCCGTGGTCGCATAGTACCGGAAGGGCTGCGGGCTCATTCCACTAGGGCACAAGCAGCATCTTGGGCGGAGTCTAGCTTGGTGCCGGCGGTGGACATCTGTAAGGTGGCTTCTTGGTCATCGCTGCATACCTTTGTGAAGCATTACCATCTGGATGTGCAGGCGGACAGAGACTCCTGTTTTGGATCGGCTGTGCTTCAGGCCGGTCTAGCAGGACCCTCCCGTTAATGTGTTTACTGCTCTGGTACATCCCCAGAGATTCCGGGACTAGACTGGAGGGACGATCAGGAAGGTTAAATTAGACTTACCTGCTAATTGTAGTTCCTAGAGTAACTCCAGTCTAGTCCCGTGTCCCGCCCTATCTCGTTGATTTTACCGTGGCCTGAAGCAGGAGCTGTATTGTGTGTTGTTGTTGTTGTTAAGTGCCGTCGAGTCGAAGTCGACTCATGGCGACCCTCTGGATAGCTATCCTAAATTGTGTTCGGTCTTCAGTCAGGCGGCTCATTGTTGACAGACTGGTACCCGTAGCTGCTGTTATTGTATCGATCCATCTCATTGCTGGCCTTCCTCTTTTGCGTTGACCTTCTATCTTGCCAAGCATGATGTCTTTCTCTAATGATCTCTCTCTTCGCATGATGTGTCCAAAGTATTACTGGTAAGCAAACTTTTCAATGCGTTTGGGGGGTCGGAGTGCATGCATAGCGGATTTTTCCAATGGCGGGGCATGGGGGGTTCCTGTCCCCTGTAGTAGGGTGCTGGACAGGGGATCTCTTGGTGTACGATTCGCAAGGGTCTTGTAAATAGTTGGGTTGGCAGGCCTATATAGTTCAGTTAGGCGGTGCTTTAATACTGCATTTTGTTACTTACTTGTTGCTCCGGTGAGTCTGCTTTGTCAATAGGTAAACTGATGTGAGGAGGCGGTGCCAGCCCTTATATACTGGTGACATCACAGCACTGAAGTTTCTCAGTCTCCAAAGCTGCTGGATGAGGTTGACAACCCCAGAGATTCCGGGACTAGACTGGAGTTACTCCAGGAACTACAATTAGCAGGTAAGTCTAATTTAACCTTCTGTTTTGGATGAGAAATGCAGATCAGATTTGTAGTGCTGGGATGTCATACTATTATGTTATACCAGCTGTTGTTCATAGATGCAGGGAATCTTTTGGCAGCTGTATGTTTATTGTGACTGCAAGTGAGAGTGTGTGTATGTGAGTGGTTTGAGGGTGGCATGGGAGTATCTGGTATGCTCATCCATAATTCTGGGGAGACATGAATGTCTGGCCAGTACCTGGACCATAGGGATGACCGCAGAGTCACCAGGTGCCAGTGTGATGGGGCAGCCATACATGAGCTGTGCCAGGTACTGGCAGACATGACTGATGTTGTATCAACATTCCCCAGATTGTGCCATGAGGTCTACGTTCTTCCCCAGTCCAGGATCTATACAAGCTGCGAGACTGGTGATATATCTGGAGGTTGGCTACCTGGGTATGATGGCACAGGGATCCCCTCTCCCATGCCCACAAAGGCCTGACCAGGGGAGCAGTGCCAAAAAGCAGACTGTGGGAATGCAGTCAGGGTTGCCCCAAAGATAGCAAATGTATACAGACCGACATACACCACGATGGGACAGGTGTTGCTGCTGCGAGAAATGCCAGTACCCAGATATGTAGGAATCACATGCCATATCCAGAAGGCCCTACTACTACTACTACTGATAAGAACATAAGAACATAAGATATGCCATACTGGGTCAGACCAAGGTCCATCAAGCCCAGTATCCTGTTTCCAACAGTAGCCAATCTAGGTGATATGTACCTAGCAGTGTCCCCAAAAGACACAGGTTCCACAATGCTTGTATTGGGTCAAGCATTGATATCCTGGGTCTCTTTCTAATAATGGTTTATGGACATTTCCTCCAGGAACTTTTCCAAACCTTTTTTAAACCCAGCTACACTAACAGCCTTTACTACATCCTCCGGTAACAAATTCCAGAGTTTGATTACACGTTGAGTGAAAAAATATTTTCTTTTATTAGCCTTAAATAGTTTACCCTGTAGCTTCATTGCATGTCCCCTAGTCTTTCTATATTCTGATACCGTAAACAATTGATCTACGTTTACCCATTCCACCCGTTCATTAATTTATAGACTTCTATCATATCTCTCCTCAGCCATCTCTTTTCCAGGTTAAACAGCCCTAAACCTTTTAGCCTTTCTTCATAGGTGGCTCTTCTCTGAACCTTTTCTAATAACGCTATATCCTTTTTAAGATACGGCGACCAGAATTGCACACAATATTCAAGGTGCGGTTGCACCATGGAACGATACAGAGGCATTATAATATCCTTTGTTTTATTTTCCATTCCTTTCCTTATGATACCTAGCATTCTATTTGCTCTCTTGGCTGCCGCTGCACACTGGGTGGAGGGTTTTAACATGTTATCCACAATGACGCCTAAATCCTTTTCCTGGGTGGTGGTTCCTAATGTGGAACCTTGCATCATGTAACCATAGTTTGGGTTGTTCTTCCCTAGGTGCATAACTTTGCACTTGTCCACATTAAATTTCATCTGCCATTTTGATGCCCAGTCTTCCAATTTATCAAGATCCTCTTGCAATTTTCCACAATCCTCTTGGGTTTTAACAACTTTAAATAGTTTTGTGTCATCTGCAAATTTGATAAAGTCACTCGTTATTCCCTTTCCAGGTCATTTATGAATATGTCAAAAAGCAGCGGACCCAGCACAGATCCCTGGGGTACTCCACTATTCACCTTTCTCCATTGGGAAAATTGGCCATTTAGCCCTACCCTCTGCTTTCTATCTTTTAACCAGTTCCTGATCCACAGTAGTACACTGCCTCCTATCCCATGACTCTTTAGTTTTGCCAAAGGTCTCTGATGAGGGACCTTGTCAAAGGCTTTCTGAAAATCCAAATACACTATATCAACCGACTCACCTTTGTCTACCTGTTTATTCACACCTTCAAAAAAACATAACAGATTAGTAAGACAAGATCTTCCTTGTCTAAAGCCATATTGGCTGTCTCCCATTAAGCCATGACTATCTACATTTTCAGCAATTTTGTTCTTTATGATGGTTTCTACCATTTTTCCCGGTACTGACGTCAGGCTCACCGGTCTGTAGTTTCCCGGATCACCCCTGGAACCCTTTTTAAAAATTGGCGTTACATTCGCCATCCTCCAGTCTTCAGGTATTACAGATTATTTTAATGATAGTTCACAGATTATTAATAGCAGGTCTGCAATCTCATACTTCAGTTCTTTCAACACCCTTGGATGTATATCATCCGGCCCAGGTGATTTGCTGCTCTTCAGTTTATCTAATAGTTGTAAGACATCTTCCCGATGTATCGATATTTCCTTCAATTCTTCCACACCTTTAAATACCACTTCAGTCATGGGTAACATCCCTACATCTTCCTCAGTAAAGACCGAAGCAAAGAATTCATTCATTCTCTCCGCTATCGCCTTGTTGCCTCTTAGTGCCCCTTTAATCCCTCTATCATCTAATAGACCAACTGACTCTCTCACAGGTTTTTTGCTACGAATGTACTTGAAAAAGTCTTTATTACACGTTTTTGCTTCTGCAGCAAGCTTCTTTGTATAGCACTACAGGGGGTATGCAGCACTGCAGAGACACACATAAAAGATGGTCCTGCTCAGCAGAGCTTAAAATCTAGTCAAAACAGACAACACAGCAGCTGTGGACAGGATACATTTAGGGGGAATGGTAAGGTGACACAAGAGAGGTTAGGCGGATCAGATCCAAAAACGGCAACGAAGAGGTGAGCGGTCAGCCTGGATTTGAGAAGGGCTAGAGAAGAAGCCTGGCATATAGTCCTAGGTAGTTTGTGCCAGGCATAGGGAGTGGCAAGGTGAAAGGAGCGAAGTCTGGAGTTGGCAGTAGAAGATAAGGGCACAGATAGAAGTGATCTGCCAGAAGAACGGAGTTCCTGAGGGAGGGGTGTAGCGAGAGTTAAGAGAGGAAAAGTAGTGCGGAACAGCAGAATGGAGTGCACTTATAAGCCCGAGGCACGAAAAGGGCATACATTTGTTGCTCAGCAATATTATGCAACCTTTGCGGAACTGCAATGTTAGTTTTGGGTTTTGTGCCCTTGGTATGGGTCCATCATTAGCGGTTTAAAGCATGTTTGTAGAGATGACCAAGGCAGGGGTCACTGGGGCTGTTTTCTGATGCCAAGTATCATTTGATGCAAGGTATGTCCTGACATACATGTTCATATTTACATTCTCTTATACCATATTAGGGTGCACTGGGATTACCTAGCAGTTTTCAGGGCCTGAGGAGGACTGGTATATGTTCTAGGTTGCAGCAGCAGTCATTTGTCATTGGTATTTCCACAGGAACAAGCTGGAAGTCAGTCCTCACATATGGATGATGTTGGCACTAACGGAGCCTTTTGGAGTTCTACCAAGCATGTGTGGTCACCCTTCAAAAGGTGCCACCTTACCTCAATCTTCGATTTTCCGCAGAGCCCATAGTCTGTGTCCCTGGAAAAAGTTTATATTTTTACTATGATTTTTTCACAATTCTCTCTTCTCCAGTCGCATACCATCATCTTCCTGGTTCCTGGATCCGTCACCTTGGCATCATGTTTTTTTCCGGTTCCCTCCTTTTCTTTTTCTTCTCCTGACCAAGACATTGGAGTATGACCTCAAGGGTGCCGTGTTCCCCGCTATGTCTTCGGTCAGTGACATTAAGCAGTGCGATCGTTGTAACCGTTCCATATACTGCATGGACAGTCACGACTGTTGCCTGTGATGCCTTGGCGGCGACCATGATGACTCTTCCTGCCCACTCTGTCTCCAGATGACAAGCAAGAGCCAGAAGAATTGTGAAAAGCAGTGGGAGTATGTTTGGCCCTAAGTCCTCCCGTTCGGCTCCGGCATCTTCCGGGAATTGGTGCCCTCAGAGAACGAAGATGAGGCATCAGCCTCACGTGCAGACCATGCTTACTCTGAGCTCCAAGGTTGCATGACATCAGACCCGAGATTGGCCTTGGAAGACCATCTCTGGAAGGATCAGACCCCTCGAAGTCAACATCGAAGCCCTATTCTGGTACCAAGCCTGCAAGCCGATGCCGAGGACAAGGGTCAGCAATGGCTTTCCAAGCTGCCCTGGCAGGAGGAGATTCCCAAAGCCTCGGGGGATTTGCAATGGTCCTCTGAGGACATCCTCCTCGAGGAAACCGGCATCGGGCACAACTCCCTCAGTGCCCACGCCAGTGCCTATGGAGCCTACTGGCCTGGAGGTCAGGATGGCTGTCTTGGAGCACAGCCTCGCTGCACTTTTGGCATTGCAGCAGGCCCTGATGACTGGTAACTCCGGACTGACAACCGGACTCTCCACTGTGGGGGTGTAGCCCACAGAGGTTCAGCCTCTGCTGGAGCAGTTCCAACCCAGCTATGATTCTAGGCAGCAGTCCACCTTCCCTGCGAGGGCCCAGACCTCCCCACAAAGTGCCTCAGGGTTGCATCGCTGGAAGCCTTGTGCTCCGGTGACTCCCCCTACCGGGAATCAAGCCGATGCCCACCGGATCCTGGAGGTATCTATAAATGCTGAGTCCGAGTAGGAGACCAATTTATTTATTTATTTAACATTTCTTATATACTGCCTTTCATGATATCAAGGCAGTTTACATTGAACAAACTGAAATTACATTGAACAGGGCATTATAACTTGGAGATAACTATTTTACAGGGAACATGGGCAATGGAAGGTTAAGTGGCTTGCCCAAGACCACAAGGAGCACCTGTGGGACTAGAAACCCCAGTCCTTCCGGCCCAAGGTTGCTGTCTTCTAGTGGGATTTGAACCCCCAACCTTCCAGCCTGAAGTAACTTGCCCAACCACTAGGCCACTCCTCCCCCAATGATGAGTCCCCAGATACTCGTCATCACCAAGACTTCCCTCAGACCCATCCCCACCACAAGAGCATCGGTGGTCCCCACCCAAGGATCTCTCCTTCCAGGATTTCTTGCGGGACATGGTTAAGGCCTTCGCCTTCGCCACCAAGTCCGAGAACGAGCCTTGAGCGGAGGATCTCGAGATCCTCTAGTATGAGGTTCCCCCCCATAAGGAGGCACTCGGGGTGCCCATTCCTTCCATCCTTGAAAGGCTCCTCTTCAGCATGTGGGAGACACCGGCTATGGTGCCTATTGTGAGCAAGCAACTTGATTCCATGTATCGAGTCTGCAAGAGCCCTGGCTTCCAGAGTACACAGCCACCACACAACTCCATGGTGGTGGAGTTGGCCATGCATCAGATCAAAAACTAGAAGACATACTCCCCGGTGCCCCCAGGCAGGGAGACCTGCACCACGGATGCCTATGGTAGGAAGTGTTACCAGGGCTCGATGCTCGTGGCCCATATCCAGGTGTACCAGCTGTACATGGGCATGTACTTGAGAGACTTGGCAAAGGAGCTTGCTGGGTTCTCAGATGGACTGTCTGATGAACTTCTCCAGTGGTTCCGGACCTTGGTATTGATGATCAAGGAGTGCTCCAAATATATGACTCGAGCAGCCTACCATGGCTTTGAGTTCATGGCTAGAGTGGCTGCGGTGGGCATTGGTGCACGGTGCCTAGCATGGCTACAGTCCTCAGACCTGTAACAATAGGGTCAGGATAAATTGGTCGATGTTGCATGCCGGGGAGAGAACCTCTTCAGCAAGCCCATGACGGACAAGGTCAGACTTGGAGTCTGAGTTCATGACCAGAACTAGGTTCTCCAGGAAGACTGCAGACCTTTCCCAACAGAAGGCTTCAGGGAAAAAATCCTTATCTCCAGGAACAAGCAGGAATGAAATGTAGTCTTCACATATGGGTGACATCAGCACCAATGGAGCCTGCGCGGGAATGTTCCCCGGCGTCCAATAGGAAAGCCTTTAGGAGTATCCCACTGAGCCTGTGTAGCTGCCTTCCTTCCTTTCCAGTTCTCCCTCCTCAGTTCTTCGTTTTCCGCGGAGCCGACAGGAAGTAAATCCTGTCACCGCAGAAAATTCCTGTTTTCATATTTTTGTGGTTCGCGTCTGCCTTTCCGTCGATGCTGGTATTGATTCACCGTCAGTTCTTTCTTTCTTCTTTTTAAAAAATGTTTCAAGTGTGGCGGTACTATCTCGGCCACAGACACCCATGACTGGTGTTTAAAATGGCTAGGGCCTGATCACCAACCGTCAGAATGTCCTCTCTGCAGGAAGATGACAAAGAGAGGCCTGCAGTATAGAGCTGCGAAGTTGGGCACCCTCTTGATCTCTGACGCTGTCTCTCTAGCATCATCGTCATCGAGAGCTTCATCTTCCTCCCATGGATCTCAGGTATCGAAACATAGGTCTTCATCAAAGACTGGCCGCCCCCCTAAGGGTATTGCCCTGGAGATGGACACACCAGCCAAACAATCCCGGCGGGAGGACCTTTCCTCCAAAGCCATTGTGGGGTCCCAGGATGCTCCTGAAGCCTCCTGGGTTCTCTAACTCCGGAGAGGTCCTGGTGCCATGCTCAAGGATCGTGGCCCACAATTTTGGTACCAATACCCATGCATCGCCAAGCTCCATGGATCAATGCAGCTTAGCAGCCTTACTGGCGGCCTTGGTTCCAGTGAAACCCTTACAGTCGGTTCTGCAGATGTCGGCGCCGGCGCCGGTACCAATTCAGACTGCATCAACTTTCCTGCTGCTTTCCACGCTACCGCCCATGCCAGCACTGAAATCTATTTTCGGTACTGAGGTTTTAGATACACAAATTCCAAGTACCGGCTTCGACCGGTACCAAGTTCGCACAGAGCGGGAACACCCTGCCTGTTGATATTTCGAGTCTTCGGATTCCGATTCATCGGGCGATGAATTGGCCGATACTTGAGACTTATAAACTCTACCGGAGGACTTGTCCCTGTCTCCACAATGTCACATATCCCCACCAGAGGACATATCTTTCCAAGACTTTATTTGTGATGTTGCCATGGGCCTGTCCATAGCAGTAACATTGGAGAAAGAGCCTAGGGCTGAAGAATTGGAAATTCTTCAGTACCCAACAGCTCCAAAAGAAGCAGCTATGCTTCATATTCATTCTATATTCCACAACCTTATGTGGGAGACACCTCTTACTATTTCTTCACATACCCACCGGCTCGATACCATGTACCGGGTACAGGATTGTCACGGTTTTCAAAAAATTGCCACACCATTTCATGGTAGTGGAATTGGCAGTGCATCGAATCAAAAGCGTGAAGACACATTCCTCTAACCCTCCGGATAGGGAATCGAGAACTCTCGATGCTTTTGGTTGCCATTGTTTCCAAGCATCCATGCTTTCAGCGAGAATAAGTTCTTACATACTCTATATGGGTATGTTCCTCAAGGAGGCAACTAAGGATTTGGAATCAATGGCTCCTCTTCTCCCAGATGACAAGATGGCAGATTATCTTACCCTTGTAAAGCATGCTCAGAACGTCTCAAAGTTTGTCAACAGACCAATTTTTGGTTGCTTGGAGTACACGCAGGATTGCATGGCTCCAAGCATTGGATCTTGAACAATGGGTTCAAGATAAGCTGGGTAATATCCCTTGCACTGGTGAGAACCTTTTTGGCAAAGATTGGCAAGACAAGGCCTCTCATTTAGAGTCTGAGAGCACTACCCTGAATAGACTCTCTAGATCTACTGCCAACTCAGTTAAAAAGAAGGCAGCAGCAAAGAAGGCCTTCTTTAATAAAAAAAGAAGTATTATCTGTCTTATACTTCTGCTGCTCAATATCAGCATCATGCTCCTCAAAAGGGACAACAGCCTCCAAAACATCAGAAGGCTCAGACTCCCAAGTCTCAACCACCTCAGCAGGCTCAGGCTGCTCTGGGTTTTTGACCCTTTTCTAGAGAACATAGCTGTCCTGCCTCTGAAGAATCCCGACCCTATCCACATTCCCAGCAGGTTCTGTCATTATGCCCACAGATGGCATCTCATTATCTCGGAGCAGTAGACATTAACAATAATACGGGAGGGATACAGACTTCATCTGCAAAGCCTCCACCCCCCCCCCCCGACCTCACTAAGAGAGTGCCATTCTCAGCCCCATCTCACTGCTCTGCTTCTGCAACAAGTGATCTCCTTTCTACTGCAGGGTGCCATAGAAGATGTTCCAACATCCCAAAAGGGAATGGGCTTCTATTCTCCCTACTTTATTATTCTAAAGAAAACGGGGGGATACAGGCTATTCTGGACCTCAGGGACCTAAACAAGTGTCTCGTATGGGAGAGGTTCAAGATGGTCTCCCTGGGGACCCTTCTTCCCTGTTTCCAGAGTCAGGACTGGCTCTGTCCTCTAGATCTAAAGGAAGCGAACACTCATATTTTTATTCATCCAGAACACCGAAAGTTCCTGCGCTTCATGTTTCAAGGAAGACACCATCAATACAGAGTCCTACCTTTTGGGCTCGCCTCTGCCCCAAGAGTCTTCACAAAGTGCATGGTGGTAGTAGCCACATTTCTAAGGACTCTAGGGATATTAGTCTTCCCTTACTTATACTAATGGCCCATAAGAGCAAGCATCGCTCAAGAGGCCAGCCTCTCTCTCTCACGCACCATGCAGGTGTTGCAAAACCTGGGATTTGTCATAAATCTTCCAAAGTCTCAACTCGTCCCCTCTCAAGCTCTGGAGTTCATAGGGGCCCTCTTAAATACTCAGCAGTCAAGGGCATTTCTGCCCCAACTTCACTGCACTCGTCTCAATCAGCTTACATCTCAAGCATATCTCAAAGACTATCTCACTGCTCAAGAAATGCTACAGCTTCTGGGCCATATGGCATCAAGGGTGCATGTAGTTCCCTATGCCCGTCTGCACATGTGCACAGCCCAATGGACTCTGGAATCCCAGTGGACTCAAGCCTCAGTCTGCCTCGGGGACAAGATAAAAGTCTCTACCCCTCTGGTCACATCTCTCCAGTGGTAGTATTCCCCAGAAAATCTCCTGGTAGGTTCACCTTTCAAACTCAACCCATAGATCTGAGATCTGCTCCAGATCTCCTCTCTCAGGAGAAGGGGACACTGCTTCATCCCAATCCCAGTCTCTCCATCTCACAGCATGACTGCTGAAGGGATAGCCTTTCAAGATATTAACCTTCCTTCCCCAGAAGGTTAAGGATATCCTCTTAGCTTCTAGAAAGCCATCCACCAGATGGTCTTACACTTTTAAATGGTGTAGGTTTTCTATCTGGTGTTCTCAGAAGCATCTTAATCACTTCTCAGCTCCAGTGGAGGCACTGCTTCAGTATTTCCTCCACCTTTCTTCATTTGGACTCAAAACCAATTTGGTAAGAGGACACCTAAGTGCAATTGCGGCCTCTCACATGCGGTTCTCAACCTGTGGGTCGTGACCCCCATGGGGGGGTCCCATGGGGGTCACCACAGGATTTAGCAAGGGTCACCTCACTCCGCCTGAAAAAAAAAGCGCACAAGTTGCTGCCGCTGCCGAGTCTGCTTCTTGGCAGCGGCAAACTCATCCCCTTCCTTCTAATGCAGCCGCAGCTCCCTGCCTCTAAGGGAACCGTGGCTGTGTCTGTAAAACCGTTGCAGAGCCTTCCTGTCTCTCGACGGGCTCCGTACAGCATTGTCCCGCCTCCAAAGGAAGGGAGGGAGGAAGGGAGGGGGTGAGTTTGCCGCTGCCGAGAAGCAGACTTGGCCGCGGCAGCAACTTGTGCGCAAGAAGGAGACAGACATGGGGAGAGGGGAGCAGGGAACCTGCAACGGGGCTCACAAGGGGGAGGGAGCTGATATTGATTGATGGAAGGAGGGGGGCTGACATGGACAGGGGGGCTGACATGGAGAGAGGAGGGCTGACATGAAACATAGAAACATGATGACAGAAAAAGACCACATGGCCTATCTAGTCTGTCCTTCCATATCAACAACTACAACAGTCCACTTTTTACCTTTAGAGATCATCTGTGTTGGTCCCATGCTTTTTTGAATTCAGTTACGTTCCTCATCTCTACCACTTCCACTGGGAGACTATTCCATGGATCCACTACTCTTTCCGTAAAGAAATATTTCCGCATATCACTCCTGAATCTATCTCCCTTCACCCTCATCCCATGTCCCCTCGTAGCAGAACTTGCTTTCAATTGAAAGAGGCTCTCTCCCTGAACATTTATGCCACGGAGGTATTTAAACATCTCAATCATATCACCTCTATCCCGCCTTTCCTCTAAGGTGTACATATTAAGATCCTTAGGTCTGTCCTCATATGCTTTATAATGAAGCCCACTAATCATTTTAGTAGCCACCCTCTGCACCGACTCCATCCTGTTCACATCCTTTTGAAGGTGCGGTCTCCAGAATTGCACACTATACTCCAAATGAGGTCGCACCAAAGACTTATACAGAGGCATTATCACCTCCTTTTTTTCTGCTAGCCATTCCTCTCTGTATGCACCCAAGCATCCTTCTAGCTTTTGCCGTCGCCTTTTCTACCTGTTTAGCTACTTTAAGATCATCAGACAGAACCACGCCTAGGTCCCGCTCTTCTTTAGTGGACAAAAGTACTTCACCTCCTATACTGTATTGCTCCCTTGGATTGCTGCAGCCCAAATGCATGACCTTACATTTTTTAACATTAAATCCCAGCTGCCAAATTCTAGACCATTCTTCAAGCTTAGCTAGATCCCTCCTCATGTTATCTACACCTTCCTGGGTGTCTACTCTATTGCAGATTTTGGTATCATCCGCAAAGAGGCAAACCTTACCCGACAGCCCTTCTGCTATATCACTAACAAAGATGTTAAAAAGAATCGGACCAAGGACAGATCCCTGGGGCACAACACTGGTAACATCTTCTCCTCAGAGTGAGCTCCATTTACTTGTACTCTTTGTCGCCTCCCACCCAACCAATTTCTAACCCAAGCAGTAACTTTAGGGTCCATCCCTAGGGTGCTCAGTTTTTTTATAAGTCGCCTGTGAGGAACAGTGTCAAAGGCTTTACTGAAATCTAAATACACCACATCTAGAGCTCTCCCTCGGTCCAACTCCCTGGTCACCCAGTCAAAGAAATCAATCAGATTTGTCTGACAAGACCTGCCTCTGGTGAATCCATGCTGCCTCGGATCCTGTAATCCGCTGGACTCCAGAAACCTCACTATTTTCTCTTTCAGCAGCGTTTCCAATAATTTACTCACCACCGAAGTTAAACTAACTGGCCTGTAGTTTTCAACCACATCCTTACTTCCGCTTTTGTGTAAAGGCACCACATGAGCCTCTCTCCAGTCCTTTGGCACCACTCCCGACTCCAACGAGGCATTGAAAAGGTCAGTCAGTGGAGCTGCTAGAACGTCCCCAAGTTCCCTCAGTATTCTAGGGTGTATCCCATCCGGTCCCATTTCTTTGTGTACTTTAAGTTGGATGGAGGGAGGGAGGGAAGGGAGGGCTGACATGGAGGGGGGGCTGACATGGAGGGAGGGAGGGCTGACATGGACAGAGGGGGGACTGACATGGAGGGATGGATGGATGGAGGGAGGGGGCTGACATGGACAGGGGGGCTGACATGGAGGGAGGGAGGGGGGCTGACATGGACAAAGGGAAGAGACAGGGGGACATACTGCACAGACGGGGATAAATGCTGGACAGGGGAGAGACAGTGCGGGTTAGAATTATAATGGGCAGATGGGGGGGGGGCTAGGACTGATAATGAGTTGATTAGGGAAGGCTAGGACTGGGAATTGACTGATCAAGGGGGGGTTGGGACTGGTAATGGACTGATGGGGGGCTAGCATTGGAAATGAGCTGATCGGGGAGATTAGGACTGGAAATGGGCTGATTAGAGGAGGCTAGGACTGGTAATGGGCTGATTAAGGGAGCCTAGCACTGGTAATGGGGTTAAGGAGGGACTAGCACTGGAAATGAGCTGATTAGGGGAGGCTAGCACTGGTAATGGGGTTGAGGAGGGACTAGCACTGGAAATGAGCTGATTAGGGGAGGCTAGCACTGGTAATGGGGTTGAGGGGGGACTAGCACTGGAAGCGAGCTGATTGGGGGGCTTCTACTGGGAATGGGCTGATTGTGGGGAAGGGAGGATAGAGCTGCTGGCCCTGGAAGAAAACTGGGGGCTAAGGCTACAAATGGGCTGATACGAGGGGATGGGAGAATGGAACTGGAAGGGAGTGGATCTGAGAGGGGCTGCCATGGTATTTGTACTAGAAGGGACTGGTCAGTGGGGAAGGAGAGGGACTGGAAGGGAATGGACACCAGTGGCAGTCATGGGAATGCAAGTTGACAGTGGAAGGTACTGAGAGTGAGGACTGGAAAGGGGCTGATACTGGGGAGGGTTACTGGGACTGGAAATATGCTGATGGAAAGAAGTGAAGAAAACGAAAGAAGAGATAAGAAATGGTAGATGGACCATAGACCACAGAAAGAGAGCTAAGAGAAGACAGGAAAGCAGAAGCCTCAGATCGGGACCAGCATGATCAGAGAATAAATTGGTCAGACAACAAAGGTAGAAAAAATAATTTTATTTCATATTAGTGATTTGACTACAAAATCATCATAATTTTGAAATCAAATATTGTTACTTGTGATTAATTATTGTGGTTTAAATAAGTAAAATTTATAAATAAAAACATATTGCAAAGGCCTATAATATATTAATAATTCAACAAATGATTACAGCGACAATGCGTTAGCGGTAAAGGAAGAGAGACGCATTTGATTTTATCATTGGGGTCACCACAAGTTGACCAATGGTAAAAGGGGTCACGGTACAAAAAAGGTTGAGAACCATTGCCTTAGATGGACAACCCATTTTCTCTCAGCTGCTTGTAGCACGCTTCATGAGGGGTCTTCTACTAACCAAGCCTCCCATTAAACCACCACCAGTGGCTTGGGACCTCAATGTTGTTCTAGTGCAACTTCTCAAGCCTCCCTTTGGACCTTTAGCCACTACATCACTTAAGTTTGTGACATGGAAGGTCATCTTCCTCATTGCCCTCACTTCAGCAAGGCGCATTAGTGAGCTTCAGGCCTTGGTGGCCGGACCCGCCTTACACATGGTTTCACCATGATAAGATAGTCCTTAGGACTCATCCTCACTTCATGCCGAATGTGGTCTCGCCTTTCCATTTGAACCAGTCGGTTTACCTTACTGGGTTTTTCCCTAGACCACATTCATCTAGGGCAGAGGCAACCCTCCACACTCTGGATTGTAAATGTGCTTTAACATTTTATCTTCAGGGGACTCAGGAGCACCATAAGGCTTCTCAACTGTTTATCTCCTTTGACCCTAGTCACCTGGGGTTACCAATCTCCAAACGTACTCTCTCCAGGTGGATAGCAGACTGCATCACTTTTCCTTTTAATGCATAGGACTCTCCCTCGAGGGTCATATCACTGCCCATAATGTTCGAGCAATGGCTACCTCGATGGCAAATTTATGTTCTGTAGCTATTGGCGAAATTTGCAAAGCAGCAACTTGGTCTTCGGTCCATACCTTTGCTGCTCACTACTGTCTGGACAAGGACTCCCACCGGGATGCCATGTTTGGCCAGGCTGTTCTCCAGCATCTCTTTCAGACTTAGAGCAATTCCTACTCTCCGTCCCAGAATTCGATACCAGACATCCATGGGGGATCCGTGACCTCTTTAGGCCTACTCTGAGGCAGATCTCTGCCGGTCCTGAGGTCATCTCTAAGGCATCTTCTAGCTAGGGAGTCCCATATGTGAAGACTACATTCCTGCTTGTTCCTGGAGATGAAACAACTATCTGTGGTCTTTCTCTGAGCGATTACTTATAAGTACTCATAAACAATATGTTGACACGCTCAATATCATCAATATGGAACCTCAATTTCATTTAAGGTTATTTCTCATAGTTACTACACTTTTAAATTACTTTCTTATATCGTTAAAGGTCTCAGAACTCTTTTTTTTATATACTTTATTTTATAACCACCAACAAATACAATACATCAGATATACACATCTCCAAGAGGGGTGGACTCTGATCCACCCTCGGAGTAGTAACAGAGCAGAAAAGAAGAGGTGAAAGATCATTTTTCCCCCTTTATATTCCCCCAACCCCACCACCCGCTACCCCCCTCCCTGCCCCCCTCCACCCTCAGCACACTCCCCAAAAACATAGAACCCCCATGGGAACAATTCCACCCCACACTTCCCACCAATAGCTCAGCTACCAACTTGTAAGATCTCATTACAACACCTGGCACTTCTGTTGAATGTAAGGCTCCCATACACGCATAAAGGCTGTCCAACGTTTGACACTGCCCCGCGCTCCCCATCTCTCTATTAACATCATTTGATGGAAGCAGTTACGCCACTCACCAAAGGTAGGTGGGCTGCAATCCCTCCAAAGGCGAAGAATGGGACCCTTCCCCACCAAACAGGCCTTGCGCACCAACAAGCGTTCCCCCTCTACCACCGGACAAGGAGGGTCAAGCCGATCCAGCACCACAAGGGCCCCGGACCAGCGCACCCATCGCTGTAGCAATCGATTTAGAAAAGCACATATCTTGGCCCAATAGGAGCGCAATACTCTACAACCCCACCACATATGTAACAAGGTCGCTAGTGGTTCCGCGCATTTAGGACAGCAGCCATCGGTGGTCAGTTGACTACGGAACGCCCTCCGCGGGGAAAAGTGCACTCTGGTTACACATTTAAATTGTATCTCTCGCCAGCGTGTTTCCTGTGTCAGCCTCACAATCCCTTTTAAAGCCTGACTGATTGACCCGGGGGGTAAGGCTTCTCCAAACTCCACTTCCCAAGCCACCTCGACCCCTCGATAATCATGGCCTGTACTAAGCCGAGCCAAACGCTTCTTGAGATCCTTTATCGACGGGGGACTTTCCCCCCCTAACCCAAAAAAATTCCAATATTCGGGCTGACCTGTCAACGTGTAACTCCTCTCGCGACAGAGAGGACACATAATGAGCAATCTGCATATAAGCAAAGGAATGTTTAGTAGGCAAATCATACTCCCTACTCAGGGTCAAAAAAGATTTGCACTGCCCTGACGGCTCCACTACGTGCCCAACATTCCGTATTCCCCGATTACTCAAGTCCCGAAAGGTCTCTGTATCCGAACCAGGCGTGAAAGCAGCATTGCCCTGTAAGGGTAGCCAACTAGAAACCTTCCAGGATGTATTCCAGTGGACATTAAGTTGTTTCCAAGTTTTGATAACCGAACCAATCAACTCACTCCGCACTACATGACTAAGGAGAGCCTGGTGCGTCCCATGTAAGACTCCCAACAGCGTCAATGGCGCCACAAAGCACTCCTCCAAAGCCCGGGGCGTATACACATCCGTCCCTCCCAACCAATCTCCAAGATGTCGAGCCTGGCAGGCCAGAGCATAACCTACAAGATCTGGAAGACCCATCCCCCCGTCACGCCACATCCCCAACATCCACGACCAAGAAATACGTGCCTTCCCTCCCTTCCACAGGAAGCATCTAATAGCGGCTTCGAAGTGGCGCACATCTCGGCGCAATAACCAAACTGGCAGTGTCTGAAACCAATACAACAGCCGTGGTAGGAGCACCATTTTAACCGCCGCTATCCTACCTGATAAGGAGAGAGGCAGGGGATCCCAGGCTTTCAACTGTACCTGCAGCCATCGCAGTTCTCGCTCAAGGTTACGCGCGTAAAGGGCCCGGGGATTGCGGGTCAGAACTATGCCGAGATAGATAAATTCATCAATCGCCCACTTAAGTGGAAAGGCTCCCACCCAACTCCCCCGCAGCTGAGCCAATATATCCAGGGCTTCAGATTTATCTTTGTTGATCCGGCTGGGCGTAAAGACTCTCCACCATTCTACAAAACTGAACACCCAATCCGTAGCGCGGGAGAAGGTTGCGTAAGTATTGCCAGTCCACCCTGTCAAAGGCCTTTTCCGCATCAAAGCTGACAAGCAGGGACGATAACCGATGAGCATGCACCCATTCCAAAGAAGCTAAGATCTTACGCAGGTTCCGATTAGCATAGCGCCCCTTGACAAACCCCACCTGCGAGTCATGCACCAAATGCCCTAAAACTGCTGCCAGCCGCATTGCCAAAATTTTTGCATTTAATTTGATATCAAAATTAAGCAAGGATATAGGACGATATGATCCTACTAGCAAAGGGTCTTTACCCAGTTTAGGGATCAGCGTAAGATGGGCATGATTACGTCCCCAATGAAAAGCCCCCTGTTCCGCCCGCTTATTAAAGACCTCCGCCAGGACAGGGCTCACAGACTCGTCTAGAAGTTTATAAAACTCGGCCCCCAAACCGTCTGGTCCAGGCGCTTTGTTACAGCTAGCTGCCAAAATCACGGAGTGCACCTCTTGCGAGGTTATAGGCTGCTCTAACATCTCCCGCTGTTCAACAGTAAGCTGCGGCAAGTCCAACTCTTTCAAATAGTCCCCCAGCTCCATGGTGGATGTAGGTTGCGCCTTATATAAATCCTGAAAAAAAGCCCGAAAGACCCGGGCGATTGCCACGGACTCCCTTTGCAGTTGTCCCTGATCATCTCGGACTGCTGCCACTAACGAGGAGCCCCGTTGACCCTTCAAACAACGGGCTAGCAACTTCCCCGGTTTATTCCCGTAGCAATGTAGCTGATATCTATAATAAAGGATGGATTTCTTGGCTCTCTGATGTATCAGCTCATTGAGATCCACCTGAGCTTCCCAAAGCTTTTTCTTATTCGCGGGCATCGGACAATGCGCACAGAGCTTGCGCAACCTGTTAACCAGTCGCTCTAAACCAATTATTCGCTCCGCTATTAACCGACGTTTCCGGGCTGCAAATCCAATGACATCGCCCCGTAACACTACTTTTGCCGTCTCCCACACCAACTCAGGATCTTCACTATGGCACTGGTGATCGCTCATAAATTCCCTCCATCGCTGCCTCAAAAAGTGCTGGAATCGAACATCCTGACACAGCCCCAGGGGAAGTCTCCAAAGTCGTGCCCGGGCATTGTCTATCCCCCACTGCAGCTCCATTCGGACCATCGCATGATCAGATATCTCTAGTGGGCCAATCTGCACCACACTCGTATGAGCAAACAGATCCCCCGACACCAAGATATAATCAATTCGAGCACTGGAGCCGTGTGCCCGGGACTGGTGGGTAAAATCCCTTTCCAAAGGATGTAATAGGCGCCAGGGGTTGACCAAGCCCAGTCTACTACGAAAACGCTGCAACATCCGAGTCATCGGGATCCTATCTCTCGCCTCCCCTCCTCTAGAAGTGTCAAGGTCCACATCTAAAACCCCGTTAAAATCCCCGGCAAGAAGCAGCAGATGTTCTGGGAGCTGCTCTATTTTGGAGGCCAGGCCATTGTAAAAGCTAGGGTCCATCACATTAGGACCGTAAAGATTCCCAATAATCACTGGTTTCCCCTCTAGCCGACCAGCCAGCAAAAGAAATCGCCCGTCCTCCGCAACGATAGTTTTTTCCAGGGCAAAACGGACTCGCTTGTGGAACAGGACTGCTACTCCTCCTTTCTTCCCTCGCACAGGAGCCCCCCATACCTGCCCCACCCAGCCTCTATGGAGTTTACTATGTTCTTCTTCCGTCTGGTGCGTTTCTTGTAGAAGGGCAACATCGCACTGCTGTCGGGCTAGGGCCTGCAAGATTTTATATCGCTTTATTGGATTCCTCAACCCACAGACATTCCAGGTAATAATCTTCAGAGGCATGGGGCAGTGCCAAGATCCAGCCATGCAGAAAACTCTAATCGCAGCAGAGGAGCTCCCCCAGCCTGGAGCCCCCTCCCCCTAACAGCCAGCAAAAAAAAAATGCAGAGCCACCTACAAATAAACAGTGGAGTGTGCACTATCCTACCCCCTCGCCTCCCTCCCCCTCCCACCCCCCCACCCCCTCCACTTCCCCACCCCTAAGCTATCAAGTCCACCCATCAGGCTGGACAACTTCCCTATGGCAATCGGGTCTGCCCCAAACTTCCCCGGATCCAACATTGAACCTAACTATCTTATAGAATTCCACTCTCTTTCTAACCACCCCAATATTGATATCACAGTACTCCCCACAACTCCCCCTCTCCACTCATCTCTAAGGCCCCAGCACTCCCTGACCTACTCCATTAGGTATTGGGACTTAGTACCACCAAGCCCCTCCCCCCATCCAATAACCCCACTTGCTTTTGTCCCCCAGGTCTTCCATCCCCTCCGTTCCCAATTCTAGAGCCCTACACCTCCCCTCCGTAGCACCCCCCCATCCGATACTCAATATGACCATATTTCACCTCTGGAGCACAATCTAAGGCCACCATATTAAATCTACCCATACCACACCCCTACTCCCCGATTCGGTAGGGCTGCCACATTATTTCTCACAAGATGGCATAGGGGGGCGCCATCAAGCCTCTAGAGGCCACCACAGGAAAATAAACTAAACATCTAGAAAATGTCATAGGCCATTCTACCCGATCTATCTATCAGCATCCCCCCGTACAGATGCAATCCCCAGGGTGATAGCCGAGGAACTGCGAGATTAGTCTCCTCGCGCCCCTCTAGGGGCTCCACCCACTGGTGCCAGCCCCCCAGTGCTGCCCACCCAATGTTGCTTAATTCCCAGCGGGATATGTGAGTGTGATCACCCTCCCTCCCACTAGCAGCAAGCCGACCAACCCATGGCCCACCCCCCCCCCCCCGGCTCCTCGCCTTCGGGCCGTAAAAAGATTAGGGACTTGCAAGGCACAGCTCTCCCTCCTGCACTATGCTTCTCCTCAGTATAAAGAAAAAAGAGGGAAGGGAGCACATATGAGACTTTACAAATAATTACCGTTGACAATATTATGAACCCCCTCCTCCGGGCCTGCAACAGACCTTCACCTGGCCACACATACGAATATACCATTCACCCAGCTCAAACAGCAGTAAACCGCACACACAGTTGCTCAGCAAAACAATTGAAACATAGTAACAGTTTAACAGTGTCGCCATCTAAACAGCTTAGACAAGGGAGCAGTTGAAACAATATGGCCAAATGTAACAGGCCACAACTTAAACAAACCAAGAAATTAAACAGTGCAACACTGAAATCAGAGAAAGACTAGCTGCTATAGTCCAGATCTACATCAGGCCCTTGAGCCCCTCTCTGTTAGCGAGACATCCAAATGCCATTCCCATTGGCAATCCAAGATTCACGAGGGCGAAGCAGCCTGGGCATTCAGGGTTTCCAGAAGAGCAGCAGCCGCTGCCGGTGTCGTCAGGTAGCGGGTCTGTCCCTGGACCTCCACTCGAAGCCGGGCAGGATACAGCAGCGAGAATCGCACTCCTTTGTTTAGCAATTGTGTGCAGACCCCCGAGAAGGCCCGGCGCTGCTGACTAACTAGGGCCGAGTGGTCTTAAAACACAAGGATCGGTTGCGAATCCTGTTGTCGCATCTTTCGACCCCGGGCAGCTTTCAACACAGCTTCTTTTTGTCGGTAATCCAAAAAGCGTGCAATAACCGCTCGTGGCCGTCTCGCCTATTCTCTCCGCTGGCCAAGTCTATGCACGCGCTCCAACTTTACGGGATCATCGTCCTGGTTTTGCAACAGGTTTTCAATCCAAGTCTGCAAATAACCGAAAAGGGCGCCATCCGCCACGCTCTCCGGTATCCCAATGAAGCGCAGGTTCTTGCGCCTCCCCCAGTTTTCAAGCTCGTCCAGCTTGTCACCCTGCTGCTTTACCAGAGTCTCCAAGGCCTCCACTTTAGCTGCCAGGGAGTGCTGGGTATCCTCCACATCCGAGACTCGGGTCTCTACTTGGTCCAGCCTCCCGGTAAAGTCAGTAAAACTTTGGCTGACATCTGTATCTGGTCTGCCAGGTCTTGGAACCGGGTATCTAGCGCCTGGACCACCGCGGCACTCACCTCCGTGACCAGATCAGGAGTACCACCAGATTTCAGGCTAGCTGGCGCTCCCTCCGCCATTTTACCCTCCATGGCTCGCGGCTTCTCCCTTCGTGGCGCTTTCAACGCTATCTGGTTTCGTAGCGGGGGGAAAACTGCTTCCAACACTAGACGAATACCCCCTTTGGTCAGGATTAGTAAATATGGAAACAGGACCCACTCAGCAAGTATGGGTATTTTTCAGCAAGGTTGGTCAGGGTTGATCAACAGCACACACCATTGTTTGCGATTATCATTGAATAGAGGACAACGCCTAAGGGGCCACACCAAAAAGCCCTCCGGCGAGGCCCTCAGGCGCGGGCCCGTCAGTCGCAGTCTCACCTCGGCGCGCTTTCTCTTGTGTGCAGTTGCCTGCCCCGACCGGGCAGGGATGGCCGCAGACCTCTTCACCGCTGGAGGCACAATATCCCGTGAGGGGAAAGCTGAGGATGGCGGTGGAGGAAATGTCCGATCGCGCCTTGGCGCGCTTTCTTTTATGTGCAGTTGCCCGCTCCGATCGGGCAGGGATGGCCGCAGGTCCCCTCACCGCTGGAGGCACAATACCTCATGAGGGGAGAGCTGATGATGGCGGTGGAGGAAGTGCCCGATCGTGCCCCGGCGTGCTTTCTTTTGTGTGCAGTTGCCTGCCCCGATCGGGCAGGGATGGCCGCAGGTCCCTTCACCGCTGGAAGCACAATACCCCGTGAGGGAAGAGCTGATGATGGCGGTGGGGGAGGTGCCTGATTGCGCCCCGGCGCGCTTTCTTTTGTGTGCAGTTGCCTGCCCCGATTGGGCAGGGATGGCCGCAGGTCTCTTCACCGCTGGAGGCTCAATACCCTGTTAGGGAAGAGCTGATGATGGCGGTGGGGGAAGTGCCCGATCGCGCCCCGGCGCGCTTTCTTTTGTGTGCAGTTGCCTGCCCCGATTGGGCAGGGATGGCCGCAGGCCTCTTCACCGCTGGAGGCACAATACCTCGTGAGGGGAGAGCTGATGATGGTGGTGGAGGAAGTGCCCGATCGCGCCCCGGTGCGCTTTCTTATGTGTGCAGTTGCCTGCCTCGATTGGGCATGGATGGCCGCAGGTCCCTTCACCACTGGAGGCACAATACCCCGTGAGGGAAGAGCTGATGATGGCGGTGGGGGAAGTGCTCAATCGTGCCCCGGCGCGCTTTCTTTTGTGTGCAGTTGCCTGCCCCGATTGGGCAGGGATGGCCGCAGGTCTCTTCACTGCTGGAGGCTCAATACCCCGTGAGGGGAGAGCCGATGATGGCGGTGGAAAAAGATTTTAGAAGATTTTATAGCCGTTTTGCGGGGCAGGTTGCCCGGAGCTGATCGTGACCCATCCGATCAGCTCATTGCCAAACCGGAAGTCTAGAACTCTTTAGCTCTAATGCATGGACTCACAATATGTCCTCATTCAGTGCTTATTTGCATCAACGACCTTAAACGAAGTATATCCAGTGTTCATAAAAGCAGGTGAAATTATAGTCACTCGTCAAAAAATCCAGTGCTCAACTTCAAAAAATACTTAACTTCTATCAGAGTGTCCTTTGTACATATTCCTTCCCGCTCACAAATCCTAACGCCTTCATTCGGTGCCAAGCGTTTCACTTAGATTGTTTTCTCAGGGGATCATCTCTTATTGATTTTCACTGCAAAATAAAATCCATTTCTGTAACTTGTAAACCTCCCAAGTTCCTTAAAAACTATTCTCACTGACCATATCTCTTTAATGGTAGTTAATACACCTACCTGAACCATAAATGATACTGCACACGTTTCCTAACACAAATTTCAGAACTAATCCAAAGCATTCCAACTTCTTACAGCTCGGTCCCTGAAAAACACCGCGCATGCGAACTAGGGAACACATTCACATATTTAAAGAACTTACTCCAGCTCATTATTCGACAGTCCCAACTACCGCCCCCTGTGACGTCATTATCGTCACAAACTTAGAAGGGAGACTGCAATCTAATGGCACTAATGAAAATCTGACTACTCTCTCTACAACTTCATTAACGTTTATAATGGAGGATATTGTCTTGTTACTACAATCACAAAACACCCTACCATTGCTCTCATGATTCCTATCCTAATGACCTAACACTCCTACCGCTCGTTAAACACATGCTGACCAATCGATCATAGCATTTAGACCTGTAGGTATTACCGACTTTAAGTTGAATATCCATTTCTGTTCTCTAATCAATAGGGCTTGATCTTGCGATTTGCCTGCTACACCCGACTCTACTTTATCAATGCAAAAGCATTGCAATTGTTCAAAAACATGCCCCTGAGTTATACAGTATTGAACCAATGGTGCTTCTTTAATTTTGCACTTCAACCAGCTCCTATGTTCCCCCATTCTTATTTTGAATGGGCGAATAGTTTTGCCAACATACAGTAACTCCTATGGGCAGACTATTACATATACTACACTAGAGGAATCACAAGTGGTATAACTTCTTAATGGATAGGCAATCCCTTTGTAAGTGAAGATTTCCAAGTTCATGGTAATGTCACAAATATTACATCCTCCACACTTCCTATGACCCACCTTATTTTCAGATCTGGGGACTAATGGAGCTGTGGACTTTAATACTGTCGGACTCAATTGTTCCTTTAGATTGCGATGCCGTTGCCATACGCATCGTATCTTTTTGCCCGTCAACCCGGGAATGACCTTAATGATGTTACTATGTTTCCTCAAAATTTTTTGAATTCCGGAACTCAGAGGAGAATACCGAGTGATCAAATTAATATTGTCAGAATCAATATTTTCCCTGCTATTCACTTTCTTAGCCTCAAGCAGTAAGCTCCGGTTGTTATAAAGAGCCCTTGAGTATGCTCGTTTCACCACCTTATGGGGATACCCTCTTTCCCTAAAATTACTAACTAATTGTCTGGACAAATTCTTAAAATCACTCCTATCAGAACAATTACGCCGAAATCGCAAAAACTGAGACAAAGGAAGACTTTCTTTTAACTGTAGAGGGTATGCACTCTTAAAATGCAGAAAGGTGTTTCGATTTGTGCTTTTCCGGTAAACTGATGTCAACCATTCATCATTCCCTCTAGTAATTGTGACATCCAGATATGACAATTTTTCTTTATGAAACGTGTGAGTAAATTTTATATATATATTTATATATGTTCCTGGAGATAGCTTTGTTACTCACCTGTAACAGGTGATCTTCAGGAACAGCAGGAATTTAGTATTCATAACCCATCCTCCTCCCCTAGTAGTTGTAGGAATTTATCATCGTTGGTAGTAACAGTTGGTGAGTGGGCCGTTTGGTCCTTTATCTACTCGATTTCCCTATATTCCTTTATATGTCTTTAAGTATATTTCTATATTTCTATGTTTATGTATCCTACACACACGTTTTAAGTGTTTCTTATGGCCAATTTAGGTATATACCTTGGCACAATAATTTCAGTATTTTACTTTACATTCCTGTTCATGTTACTTCTCCTGAGCTAAACTGAATACCAGAAAGAGTGAAGAATCAAGTAAATCTTGATAATTTGTGCAACAATTAGTTTAACAAAGATAAGGTTTGCAGCCTAGTAGCTGAACTTGATAAAGTGTTAACTTTCAACCATCAGATTTCATCTCAATCTTGCTTTTTCCAGCTCTGCACTAATAGCAAATACACCCCTTGTGCTCACTTGCAGACTTTGGATGTATAATTTATACATTCCCAATCGTACCTCCAGGCCAGGCCAGCTATGCGTGGGTTGTTGCTGCCTGCCGGCAGCTGGGGGCTGGGTGTGGCAGAGTGCTGACATGCGGTGACTAAAAAAGAGGTGGATTTCCTTACTGTCTCTCATCCAGTGGTACCCACAATTTATGTATTGCCTAAAATACACAAATCTATGGTTAATCCTCCTGGATGGCTGATAATATCAGCTATAGGTTCACTTTTAGAGCCTATTTCTGGATGTCTTGTTGCATCCATTTGTTACGGAGATTCCTTCTTATACTAGAGATTCAGCACATGTCATCCAATTGTTGCAAGAATTCCAAGGATATCACAGTGGATTGACTTTGATGACATTAGATGTACCCCAGGAGGAAGCCATTCGAATAATAGAGCAAAAATTACTCCTGCGAACACAACATAAGCAACTCCCGGCTTTCTTTTTGACCCAATTAGCTAGTCTTGCATTAAAAGAAAATTATTTTTGGTTTGATGGGTTGTTTTCTAAGCAAATAAAGGGGGTTGCCATGGGGTCCTCCATGGGACCCGATATAGCAAATTTGTATGTGGTACATTTCGAGAAAGCTTTCCTTACACAACATCCCTAAGCTCAATGTGAAATTATGGCTAAGATATATCAATGATATTCTGGTTATTTGGGATGGAGAACAACAACTTCTAGAACAATTCCTCTTGTGGATGAACACTTTGGACCCAAATTAAAGATTCACAGCATGGTATGATGATAGTGAGATAGCTTTCTTGGACATCAAAATAATTAAGTCTGAGAGTGGGTTTTGGACCAATCTATTTAGGAAACCGACTGATCAGAATCATTATCTCGCATATAGCAGTTTTCACAATAGTTCTCTCAAGAATAACCTTCCAATCAGTTAATTCTTACAGATCCGCCGGATTTCCTCTAATCAAAAAGATTTTGAAGATATGCCCATCTGCTGGAATCTAGGTTTAGGCAGAAGGGTTACTCTAGCAAACATATTCAGAAAGCATACAAGCGAGCAAGGAATACAGACCAGAATACCTTGCTTCAGAAGCAAGGCAAGCCTACTCATGATAGAATGGTGTGTCCTCTCCTTTTTTCAATACACTCCAAGAAAATTACAGATATTTTAAAACAAGAATTTCATATCAATCAAACCATCCCTGGTTTTGAGACACAAGAACTAACGATTGCTTATAAAAGAAATCCAAATTTGTCAAACATTTTAGTAACCTCAACGCTTTCATTTGCCCAAAGAAAACCTCCCACTGTGGGTCATTTTAAGTGTGGTTCATGCTCGGTCTGCCGGTTGGTCACATCTCTCTACTAGAGGATTATATGTTTTTCCAGGTACCCATAAGTCTATCTCTCTCACGAGTTTTACTAATTGCAATACGAAGAATGTAGTCTATTTGATTCAGTGCCATGTAATCTTCTCTGTATTGGCAAGACTAAGCATAATATTAAGACTAGGATCATGCCCTCACTGGCATGGTGGAGATATTGATAAAGCTCTTCAGACTTGAACAGCGGATGATTTTTGAGACAGGGATCCTTCATCCCAAAGGCCTTAATCAAGAGACTGACTTGTCTGTTTTCTTACAATAACGGGTGTTCTCCGTTAAATAAATAAATAAATAAGAATGATTATCATTTCATTTTATTTTTCCTTGTGTAATTCTGTCACCCATGTGTTTTATTTAATTTCATTTATGGTCTTGGATTTTGTAGTTCAATTGTATTATATTATTTGTACTGATTTAATATAATTTTAAACATGGGTTTTAATTATTTTTTCTTTTAATCAGGTTCTTAGGCTTTGTTTTAGTTATTTATTTAATGATTTATTTATTTATTTTATTCATACCCTCTATATACATTTAAGGAATTGATTTATACCACATACAACTTTTTCCCTCCTCTCTATTGTATGAGACAATTATGATTTTACTTAGTATTAAGTTTTTTACCTCTTATTTAATTTTACTTATATATTGGTTATATATATTTTTATGGATAATCCTAAAAAGAGCTGCCCATTATCTGCCAACTCTGGTTAGTTGGTCTTACATAGATTTGACACCAGGATAAGGGATGAGGCCATTTATTCAGGAGTTTTTTGATTGTGTTTCATACCTTGTCACATCCTTGTGTGTACCACTGGTCTAGCATCAGTCCTAATTTTACTGTATAAGCACTGATTTCATTATCATGTTGTATATCTCTGATTACACCTATTTGGTTAAGGTGCGCTCCTGTCCAGTGCATTAAGTCAGTCTGTCAAGAGCAGTATTTCTGGAACAACATGCTTCACTTTCTTATCAGCCTATTATGCAGTAGTTTATCACAAACCCAAATGTTGCAGGACCTGGATGGTGCACGCAGTCACCTGCTGCACCTCTGAGGCTGTGCCTCCCTTTATGAGTCAGTCATCCAGGTAGGGGAAGACAAAGACCCCCTGGAGGCAGAGGAAGGAGGCTACGACTGCCAAGCAGTTTGTGAAGACCCTTGGGGTGGAGGCCAAGCTGAAAAGCAGCACCCTGTACTGGTAGTGTCTGCCCCACACCATGAACCACAGATACTGACTGTAGTTGGGGTGAATGAGGATGTGGGTTCAGGCATCCTTCAGATCCAAGGAGCATAGCCAATCTCCCTGCTGGAGGTAGGGCAGCAATATTCCAAGAGAGAGCATTTTGAACTTCTCCCTCACCAGGAACTTGTTGAGGTTGAGCAGGTTGAGGATGGGCCTTAGGCCTCCCATCCTTTTTGGCATGAGGAAGTACCTGGAGTAGAACCCCTTGCCCTTGAGATGATAGGATACTGGTTCCATTGCTTTGTCCTTGAGAAGACCTGTAAGTTCCTTCAGTAGAAGATCCCAGTGAAGGGAAGACCTGAGGGGCTCGCCTGGAAAATAAAGGGGAGATTTCTGAGTCAGATGGAGGAAGTAGCCCTCTTGACCGAAGTGCCAAGAAATCGGTGGTTAGCCACCTTTGGGCATAGTGGATCAGACGTCCCCCTGTGGGCTGCTGACCTCCTTGGGGTGGAGAGGCTATGCCCAAGGAGTCAAAAGTTCCCCCCTGGCTGGGACAGGGCCGATGCTTGGGTATGGGAGCTTTCTGCTTACGAGGGCCATACCCATGTCCCTTGGTCTGCTGACCCTGCTGGGGAGCCGGGGAGGCCTGAAAATGTGGGTACTTTCTATAAGCAGCCCCTTTTCTCGGGAAGAAGGACTATTTACTCAAGCTCTTCCGTCGGGAAGGGGCAGCAGTCTTTTTAAAGAGCCTGATCCTCGTCATCAACTCAGTCTCCACCGCGGCAGCTTTGTCAGTCATGGCCTACCAAAGAGGATCTCTCCTTGGCATGGGATATTGACAAATTTATCATGAACCCATTGCCTGAGGCCGGGCGACTGAAGCCAAGCCCGGCATCGGACACCTATGCCCACTGCCGCTACTCGAACTGCCAACGTGAAGCCATCATAGGCTGCCTGAGATATAAATTTGGAGCATTCACAGATGGCCTTGGCCAGGTTCTTGAACCACTGCAGGGGTTCCTCAGACAGACCAGCTGAGAACCTGGCGAGTTCCTTTGCCAGGTCTCTCAGGTACATGCCCATGTACAGCTGGTAGGCCTGGATGTGGCCGAGGGCATCCAAGGTTTGTGCCTTCCTGCTGCGGGGCACCGAGGAGTGCGCTTTCTGACTCTTTAGTCAATGCATGGCCGACTCCACCACCATGGAGTTGTGCGGCAGCTGTGATTTCTGGAAGCCCTGTCTCTGGCGGACTCAATACATCGAGTCGAGCCACTTGCTCACCACAAGCACCATAAGATATGCCATACTGGGTCAGACCAAGGTCCATCAAGTCCAGTATCCTGTTCCCAACAGTGGCCAATCTAGGTCATAAGTACCTAGCAGTCTCCCCAAAAGACACAGGTTCCTCAATGCTTGTATTGGGTCAAGCAGTGATATCCTGGGTCTCTTTTAATAATGGTTTATGGACCTTTCCTCCAGGAACTTGTCCAAACCTTTTTTAAACCCAGCTACACTAACAGCTTTTACTACATCCTCCGGTTACAAATTCCAGAGTTTGATTACATGTTGAGTGAAAATATATTTTCTCTTATTAGTCTTAAATAGGTTTCCCTGTAGCTTCATTGCATATCCCCTAGTCTTTTTATATTCTGATGATGTAAACAATCGATCTACGTTTACCCATTCCACTACATTCATTAATTTATAGACTACTATCATATCTCCCCTCAGCTGTCTCTTTTCCAGGTTGAAGAGCCCTAACCTTTTTAGCCTCTCTTCATAGGAGTATCCTTCCATCCCCTTTACCATTTTGGTGGCTCTTCTCTGTACCTTTTCTAATAACGCTATATCCTTTTTAAGATACGGCGACCAGAATTGCACACAATATTCAAGATGCGGTCGCACCATGCAACGATACTGAGGCATTATAATATCCTTTGTTTTATTTTCCATTCCTTTTCTTATGATACCTAGCATTCTGTTTGCTCTCTTGGCTGCTGCTGTACACTGGGCGGAGGGTTTTAACATGTTATCCACGATGACGCCTAAATCTTTTTCATGAGTGGTGGTCCCAATGTGGAACCTTGCATCGTGTAACCATAGTTTGGTTTGTTCTTTCCTAGGTGCATAACTTTGCACTTGTCCACATTAAATTTCATCTGCCATTTGGATACCCAGTCTTCCAATTTATCAAGGTCCTCTTGCAATTTTTCACAATCCTTAATTTTGAATAATTTTGTGTTATCTGCAAATTCTTGGTCTTGGGCAAGCCACTTAACCCTCCATAGCCCATGTTCCCTGTAAAATAGTTATCTCCAAGTTATAATGCCCTGTTCAATGTAATTTCAGTTTGTTCAATGTAAACCGCACTGATGCAGAATAGCGCGGTATGTAAGAGAATGTAAATAAATAAATAAATAAATTTGATTACCTCACTCATTATTCCCATTTCCAGGTCATTTACAATATGTTAAAAAGCAGTGGACCCAGCACAGATCCCTATTCGGAAAATAATGTATGCATTATGACTTATGTCCTGCACTGTGGTTTTATCTATCTCTTATGATATTGTTCATTTAGGTTCTGATTTTATCATTGTTGGGAGTAACAGTTGGTGAGTGGGCCTATTGGCCCTTTATCCACTCGATTTCCCTATATTCCTTTATATATCTTTAAATATATTTCTATATTTATATGTTACTGTATCCTACACACACATATTTTAAGTGTTTCCTATGGCCAATTTAGGTATGCACTTTGGCACAATAATTATATTTTTTTGTGTTATCTTTTATGATTTGGTTTATTTATATTCCCACGTAGATGATGGATAATATGTTTTAGTTCTTCTGGTTATTATGATTATTTATTTTACACTTTTAGTAATATTATTATTAATGTCTTTATGTTATTCATTAGTATTATTATTGTTTTAGTTATTGTGTTTATGATTTTAAGCCATGTTATTTTTAACTCTATATTTTATTATTTTAGAAGTTGTTTGACCCCTGAAGAAGGCCCCCAGCCAAAACACATGTCAGGCAGACCTCTCTGTTTTCAATAAATTGTTCCTCCATGGTGCTTTTTGTGTCCTGCTTCGTTTGTGCCTTTGTTCGCTGCAGGAAGGATGTTCCCTTGCTCCAGAGTCCACCAAGACATCCTACATCTCCCTCAAGCAATGCATGCTGTCCATCTAGAGGAGTTTGGTTGCATCCATGCCGGTGGCCTCAATGCCCTTGAGAGCCCAGGTCTCGATAGTGAGCCTTTAATCGGTGACTTCAAGACCCTTGGCAGCCCAAGTCTCGATGCAGAGTCTGGAACCACCATCATCGGGACCCTTGGGGTCGATGCCCAGCCTTGAACCAGCTGAGTCCCATTGGCCCCAGGAGGAACTGCCCTGGAGCTTCTACGGTTTTGATGCCCTGGGGCATCGGCATCAGGATCGTCCATTGGCATCGGATTGGCAATAGAGACACGACGTTGACCGTTGCTATTTTGATATCCTTTCTAATTCTGATTCTGATGCCTGGGAATTGGAGGCAAAGTCTCCCATTTCACAGAGGCACTGTTATTTGCCATTGGACCCTTCACTGCCTCATGAGCGCCGCTGGTCCCCGCCTGAGGACATTTCCTTCCAGGACTTTATTCAAGATATGGTCATGATGTTCTAATTCTTTGTAGGCACTGAGTGGAACCAAGAGACTGCCACTATTACAGTTCATCGTATTCTGCAGAACCTCATGTTTAGGATGTGGGAAACCCCTCTCTCGATTCCATCAGCCAGTAATCAAGAGTACAAAAAAAACACTTTTCGGTTCCTCCCAGGAAGAAATCGTCTACTCTTGATGCCTTTAGCTGCTGATTCTTCCAGGCATTGATGTTGGCTTGCTGCATTAATTTTTATATGCTTTATATGGGTATGTTCCTTAGAGACATTGTGAAGGATCTTGATTTCTCTGCCATAATTCCTTCAGAGAAGCTGGATGCCTACCGGTCCCTAATCAAGCATGATCAAGACTGTTCCAAGTTCATCAACAGAGCAGCTTTCAACTCTTTTGCGTCTACCAGCAGAGCTGCAGCGGTGGGCATTGGGGCCAGAAGACTGGCTTGGTTGCAGTCTTCGGACCTCGAACAGTAGGTCCAAAACAAGCTAGCAGACATTCTCTGTCAAGGTTAGAACCTATTTGGTAAAGGTTGGAGGAAGAAGGCTGATGAAATCAAGACTGATGGCCTTATCATGAAATGTCTCTCTCATAAAACAGTTGATCCTTCTAGGAAGAAGACTTCTGTTGAGAAATCCTTTTACACTAAGAAAAAGAAGTATTACCCTTCTTATACTGCTTACATGGCCTATCACGCTCACCAGGGTCAGCAGAAGGCTCAGGCTCCTCGCCAATCCAAGAGGCCCAAGTCGCCTAAGCATCAACCAGTCCCACAGCCACAACCTGGGGCAAGCTTTTGACTACTTTGCCATTCTTCCACTGAAGGAGCCGCAGCCTACTCACATAGTGGGCAGACTGGTCCATTTTGCCCACGGGTGGCCCCTCATAACATCAGAGCCCTGGACCCTACAAGTCATCCCTCAGGGGCTGTCTGCCACATTTTGCCCAGTTACCTCCTCCCTTCTTTCCAAGGGACTATCCTCTCAAACCTTTCCATTGGTCTCTTTTGCAGCAGGAAGTCACCACCATACTAAGGGATGGTGTGATAGAAATTGTTCCCTACGCACAGGAAATGTTAGTGTTTTACTCCCGATATTTCCTTATCCCCAAAAAATCAGGGGGTTTCCGTCCCATCCTAGACCTCTGGACCTCAACAAGTTCTTAGTACAAGAGAAGTTCAAGATGATTTCTCTAGGAATTCTACTGCCCTACCTTCAGAGGAATGATTGACTCTGTTCTCTGGATCTAAAGGATACGTACATGCACATCCTCATTCACCCATCTCACAGGCAATACGTCCGCTTCATGTTTGACAGCAGGCACTACCAATATCGGGTCCTGCCCTTCAGCCTGGCATCCACCCCAAGAGTCTTCACGAAATGTCTGACAGTAGTTGTGGCCTATCTCTGCACCCTGGCCGCCTTCCCCTACTTAGACGATTGGCTCATCATATTCATATTCATTTATTTGATAGACAGCCCTTCATTGGTAGGCAGAGCGGTTTACAATAAAATTACAGAGGAAGGCACAAGGCCAGGAGACGGAAAGGAAGTTACATATTAGATAGGAAAGAGGAGCGAGAGAAGAAATAGAAGGATATAGGAAGGGGTGAGAGGATTAAGGGTCGGGGGGGGGAAAGGTCAAAGGCAAGGGAGAAGAAATGAGTTTTAAGGGAACGCTTGAAGGTGGGGTAGTGAGGCTCGAGGCGGAGGGGTGGGGGAAGGGAGTTCCATAGAGCAGGGCCGATAAAGAAAAAAGCTGAGGATCGTGTGGACTGTAAATGGGCACTGGAAGGGGATGGTAGTACTAGGCGGTTGAGGTGGAAGGAGCGAGGGGTATGACGGGGGGTGTGAAAGCGGAGAAGATCAGACAGGTATTGGGGGGTAGAGGTGTGGAGCGCTTTATGAACCAGTGTAAGAAGCTTAAACTTGATACGGAAGGAAATGGGAAGCCAGTGAAGTTGGAAAAGGAGGGGAGTAACATGAACCCGAGAAGAGGAATGTGTGATGAGACGGGCAGCAGTGTTTTGGATACGTTGGAGTCGAAAGAGTTGTAGTTTAGAGATACCTGAAAGAATGGAATTAGAAAAATCAAGGCGAGAGATAACTAGGGCCAGTAATAGCGTGGTTATAGCAGAAGGAGAAAGGAAAGGACGGATTGCGCGAATCCCTCAGGGGTGAGACACCACATATGATGCGTCTGTCCATTTAACGCACCGTTTCGGTGCTCGAACAACTACGATTTGTCATAAACTTCCCAAAGTCGCACCTTTCTCCCACTTAGAAGCTAGAATTCATAGGTGCTCTACTCAACACAGCAGGCTTGAGTTTTCCTGCCCGAGGACCATCTCACAGAACTGGCAGGCATCATCCAGCACAGTCGTCACACCACGGCAAGAAGCATGCGTCATCTGTTGGGTCGCATGGCCTCCATGGTCCATGTTGTCTCCACATGCACCAAGAACAGTGAACCCTCTCCTCCCAGTAGAAGCAAGTGAAGGCCCGTCTTCGAGACAGAGTGGTAGTCACATCTCTTCTAGCTGGCTCCCTTCACTGGTGACTCTCTTCTCACAACCTTCTCTCAGGGTTATCTTTTCAGATGCCTCCACCTCAATGGATGCTCACAACTGATGTCTCTAAACAGGGCGGGGGAGCTCATCTCGATGGCCTGGGCATGCAGGGTTTTGGTCTCAACAGGAGGCCTTACATCAGATCAACTTCCTGGAGTTGAGAGCGATAACCAATGCCCTTCGGGTGTTTCGCCATCAGTTGTCAGATCAATCTATCCTGGTTCAGACCGACAACCAGATTGCTATGTTTTATGTCAACAAACAGGGAGGCACAGGCTCTCATCTCCTCTGCTGGGAAGTGGTCTGCTTGTGGAATTTTGCCCTGACTCATGGAATGGTTCTCCGAGCTGTTTACCTGCCAGGCAATCAGAATGTTCTCGCAGACAGTCTCAGTCGAGTCCTTCAACCTCACAAATCGACTCTTCATCGGAGAATAGTCAATCGCATCTTCCAGCTTTGGGGAATCCTGGAGATTGACCTTTTTGCCACACCACTCAATGCAGAAGTTCCTTGTTTTTGCTCCAGGGTGCTGGTCCCCACACCGTCAAGCCCCAGATGCTTTCCTCCTTCACTGGGGAATGGATCTGCTATATGCTTTCCTGCCCATTCCACTAATAGCCAAAACGCTTTTCAAGCTGCAGGCTGACAGGCACACCATGATCCTGGTATCCCCATTCTGGCCTCGACAGCCATGGTTTCCCCTCTTTCTTTGTCTAGCTCAACATCAGACTCTTCACCTGGGATGTGCCCCAGACCTGATTTCTCAAGACCAGGGGGCGCTGCTTCATCCCAATGTCCATGCCTTGTGCCTAATGGCTTGGATGCTGAGAGGGTCATCCCTTCTGAATTCAGTTTGCCAGACGCTGTTAAGGATATTCTTCTGGCTTCTCGGAAGGACCCCATGCATCACACTTATGCCTTTAAGTGGCGCTGGTTTGCAGTTTGGTGTGCTCAGCACACCCTCATCCCCTTCAATTGTCTGGTGAAATCTGTCCTGCTGTACCTTCTCCACCTCTTCTCTATGGGTCTCAAAACCAATTCCATTTGTGTCCACTTCAATGCCATTTTGGCTTCTCATCATGGGATTGATGGAAAACCCATTTCCACATATCCATTGGTAGCCTGCTTCATGCGGGGTCTCCTCTTGACTAAGCCACAGATC
This sequence comes from Ichthyophis bannanicus, assembly GCA_033557465.1. Taxonomy (NCBI): domain Eukaryota; kingdom Metazoa; phylum Chordata; class Amphibia; order Gymnophiona; family Ichthyophiidae; genus Ichthyophis; species Ichthyophis bannanicus. The sequence goes on along the minus strand of CM066034.1, from coordinate 955,599,027 downwards.
TGGCCCCTGCCTGTCATTTGGGACCTTAATGTGGCTCTTGCTCAGTTTCTCAAGCCTCCTTTTGAGCCTCTTGGCACCGCCTCCCTCAAGTTTCTTACTTGGAAGGTCACCCTCCTAGTTGCGCTCTTTTCAGCTCACCGGGTCAGCGAACTACAGGCCTTAGTGGCAAATGCTTGTTATACATGTTTTCACAATGACAGGGTGATCCTGAGAATGCATCCACATTTCCTCTCAAAAGTTGTCTCTCCTTTCCACCTCAACCAGTTGGTCGTTCTTCCGACCTTTATTCCCAGGTCACATGCATCTCGGACTGATTCGATGCTTTAAACCCTAGATTGCAAATGAGCTTTAGCATATTACCTCGACAGAACCAAGGTACGCCATAAATCCTCGTAGTTTTTCATTTCTTTTGACCCAAACCATCTTGGTCTTCCCGTGACCAAGCGTACTCTTTCTTTTTGGATAGCAGATTGCATATCCTTTGCATATGCTCAGGCGGGTCTAACTTTGGAGGGTCATGTTACTGCTCACAATGTCTGGGCCATGGCCATACCTGTAGCCCACTTAGCTCCATCTCCATAGCGGAGACCTGCTGTGCTGCCACATTGTCCTCAATTCACACCTTTGCAGCCCAGTACTGCCTGGACAAGGACTCTCATAAGAACAGTGATTTTGGCCAAGTCATATTCAGGCACTTCTTTGGGACTTAGCTACACCTCCTTCTCTCCAGCCCTCTGTCCATCCAGGCTACCACCCCTGTCATCTTGATTAGGGTGTACTGGGCATGCCAAGTCTATTAGATCTCCTGGATTCCCCATGTTGTTCTGCAGCACTTTTTCCCCCATTTGCAATGGACCCTACTTCTCACCATTTTCAAGTAACCTGGAGCTGGGGAGTCCCATATGTGAAGACTGTATTCCTGTTTGTTTGTGGAAATAGCATAGTTACTCACCTGCAGCAGGTGGTCTCCTGGAACAGCAGGAATCAGTCTTCACAACCCGCCCTCCTCCCCAAGGAGTTGTAGCTTTTCCTCTGCTATGAACCTTATTGAAGAGAATCATCTGGGAAGGCAGGAAAGCATGCACGCCTGCGCAGAGCGATGCTTCCAAAGGCTTCTTATTGGAAGCTGGAGAGTGTTCCTGCACGGCTTCCATTGGAGGATATCACCCATATGTGAAGACTGATTCCTGCTGTTCCCGGAGATCACCTGCTTCAGGTGAGTAACTATGCTTTCTCATCAGAGTGTGAAGGGTGGGCATGACTTACATGAGAAGCAGGAAGCAACAAGTGCACCTGTGCACCAGCTCAAGCAGGATATTGCCACCAGGTGGGATACTAAGTATCAAATGCTGGAGAGGTTAGTAGAGAAATGGGCAGCCCTGTATCAGATGTTATTGGAGACTGAGTCTGGCATTGAAAGCCCCTTGAGCCCAAGGAATGGGCAAATATCACCCAGGTGACAGAAGTCCTAAAGCCCTTTAAGGATGCCATGGAGTAACTAAGTTTCTGAGGCTTCCCATCCCTTTAGTGAACATTTTACAAGCAAGGTTAGAGGGTTTTGGGCAGCAATAGGAATTCATAGCAAAGGTTTTGGTCTTGTATGGCCAAATGGGAAAAAAAGGAGGATATTTATATGCTATCTGGTCTCTATGACCCACGGATAAAAAGAATTATCATTCTGCAGTGTAGCTCATTGACTTACTGGAAGGGTGAACTGGGGGGCAGTGGTAGCGGTGGCAGTGGTGATGCAGCAGGGGAGATAGAAGGCACACTGGCAAGTAGCACTGGTACCATCTGTCTCCTGCTATTTCCTCCCACTCCACCCCAGGTTTTACATGCCAGTGGCCATGAGCTCCAGCCAGGGAAAATCTTTGGTGACCAAAGCCCTAGCTACAATGCTAAGCTGCAAAGATCAGCTTGCATTAAGTTGGACTCCTGCATGGATTTCAGTGATACGCTACCTGCAGACTCTGTTGAGGCCATGCCCACAGGTCCTTTGACAAACTGAACACACAAGTCATCAGTCTGGCCAAGCATTTCCTGTCTTTCTGTCTAACCAGTGTGTCCCGGGAATGTATGTTTTCCATGGAAGAGGATATCATGCTCCCTATCATTCATGGCTAGCACTAGAGTTCTTGGAAAAGGTAGTGTTTCTGATGACAAATCCCCTCTTGTTTCATTTCCCTTCTTTTTAATGCAATTGGGAAGAGAATGAGTATAGAGCTATATTGAGGGGAAGTCGCCCACATTCTCTACCTAAAGCATCTAGTTATGTTTTTTTCATTCTTTATTTCTCAAATTTTCATAGACAAATAGAAACCAGGAATTCAGATGAGAAATATGAGAACAGTTAACCCACGCTCTACATAGGGCTCAATGCTCACCCTTCTCACTCAACCAAGCAAACAAAAAGAAAACATCAATGAACATACGTTAAACAATGTGTGTCTGTGTGCATCCGTCGACCTCCTATTTATCAGCACCCACATGCAATTCCAGAGAAGTTCCCTGCCACCCGGGGAGGGAACCAAAGGAACCAAGAAAAGAGGGGGAAAGGAGGGGAAAAGGGTGAAAGAGCGGAAAGGAGGGGAGACTGGATGAAAGCTCAGGGAGGAGAGGCCCTAAACAGTAAGAATCAGGAAGCAGCCGAGAGGTGAGCCCCCCTCCGAATAATAACTACTGCCAAATGAGGAAAGAGGAGACGTCAAAACATCAGACCTACAAACCAGCCAGGACACACACAGTCCCAGACACAGAAATGAAGGAATGAAGCAACAAAGAAAATCATATCTAGCCCAACCCATCATACAGGACTGATTAATACTCCCCCTAAAGCTCTCCACGAGGGATCTAGGGGTCTACATCCTCCGGGCCTCCTCAGTAGAAAAAAACAACCCTATGCCACCCCTACCCGATCCCAATCCAACCCAGGAAGCTGCAGCACTGGGGCCCACAATTGATGAACTCTAGACTACTGGCTACTTCCAACGCTGATTCCATAATCTGTGTCATCTTGATGGACCAGTTCTCGAAAGTTGGCACAAAGAGGCTTTTCCAGAAAGCTGCAACGCAAAGTCAATCCACAAGGAAGAAAAAATTAGCCAGATCCCCTCTATTCAGAAAGGTCCTGGATGGACTCTCTGTCTAACCTAACAATAGAAGGCCCATATCTAAGGCATAAGCCCTCCCTGTCAGCCGCTGGCACACCCGAAGCACACATTACCAAAAGGGCTGTACTTAGGGACAGTCCCACATAATATGTGTAAGAGTAGTTTGCTGGCCACAGCCCCTCCAGCAAAGCGGGGGATAAACAAGGTTCATTTGATGCAACTTAGAAGGGGTAATATATAAATAAAAGAGCAACTTATATTGTAAATCCAGGTAAGACTAACAGATATCCTAGGTGTATTATCCCAACAGCTATCCACTCCTCCTTAGTCCATCACCTTCCTACATCTTACTCCCAATGCACCTGATACCGATGCGCACTTGTCCCTGCCTCTACCACAATCCAGTAGAGCTACGCCAAAAGACCCGTATTCTTAGAGGGGGCCTGAAAAAACTACTCCAGTGGAGATGCCGGCTGCAAGTACTGGTCCCGGTGAATAAATAAGAAATGTTCCACCTGAAGCACAGAAAAAATGCACGGAGGGGAAGACATATAACACTGCAAAATCTCTGCCCACGTCAGGAAGCGCCCCTGAATCATGATGCCCACCACTCTCTCCAACATGTTAGCTTGCAGCCAACAAAAGTGTCCAGGGTTCATCTCCACTGGGGGAAAGACTTGCCCTTCTGTCAGATAAGCAAACCTAGACTCCGACAGTGAAAACCCTACTTTCTTTACCACTCTGTCCCACACTGCAAAAGTGCTGCTAACCAAAGGGTGGCCCAAAAGAACTGCATTAGTCATGCATGGGAAATAAAAAAGAAGTGGGCCTAGCCTGGGCACTCCCACCAATGCAGCCTCCAACACCACCCAATGTTGAAAGGGGTTGCCCAGCCACCAATAGTAGGCCAATTGCAATTGGGCCACCCAATAATACATCTTAATATTAGGGAGTGCCAGGCCTCCCAAGTTCTTAGGTAACATTAAAGTACCCAGCCCAATCCCAGCCTTCCTACCATTCCACAAAAACGGGCAATAGTTCTATGGAGCTTGGCAAAATACACATCCGGTATCAGAGAGGAGAGCATAGCAAACAAATGAAACAAGGGAGCACATTCATCTTAATCACGTTGATACGCATCAATAAGGGGGAGGGGGGAGAAATGCCCAGTTCCGCAAATCCTCCTGAAGTTGTTTGAGAAGGGGCAAATAATGCAAACCGAAAATGCAACTCAACAAAGTTGGGATCCGGACCCCTAGGTATGAAAGGGCGGCCTCCTCCCACTAATAGGAGAACCGCTGCTTCAACATCACTCTCTGTTCTGAGGATACACTAAAGGGGAGAATCAATAATTTAGATGCGTTTAATTTGTACCCTGACATTGCAGCAAAAACACAACATTCCATCTCAAAAGCAGCCAATGACTGTTCAGAACAGACCAAAAACATGAGTGTATCATCGGAGTATAGAACCAGCTTATGAACAGTATCACCAACCCGCAAGCACACCTAGTTCCTCATTTTGTCGCAGTGCCTGGGCAAAAGGCTCCAACATCAATGCGAACAATAATGGAGACAATGGGCGGCCTTGACGCATGTCCCTGTACAATGCAAACTGCACCAATAACTCCCCATTGATTTGTAAGCTAGGCTTTGAGTCACTATAAAGGCCCTGCACCACAATACAAAACTTGGGTCCCAGGTTAAAAGCACTTAGAAAAGGCCACTCCATGCAATCAAATGCCTTTTCAGCGTCCAATGCAAGAAAAAACACAAGAGTATCCACCACCTGCTCAAATGATGCACTAAACCTAAGACCCTGCAGAAATTATCAGCCAAATTATGGCCTTTAATGAAACCCATTTGATCATGATGAATCAGTTCCAGCACCAACTGGTTGAGACAAAGAGCAAAGACACGCGCCAGCAATTTTGCATCGGTGGTCAGAACAGAGATGGGATAATATGATCCCGGGGCTGTGGGGTCCATACCCTTCTTATGAATGAGCATAATATGGGCTTCTAAGAAAGAAGCCGGGACTACATTTCTCTCCCGAACCAGATTGAACACTCTAGTAAGCACAGGGACCAGAACCTCGGCAAACATCCAGTAAAACTCTGAGGGGAACCCATCTGGCCCCAAAGCTTGCCAACTGACAACCCCTTGATAGCCTGCACCATCTCCAGCACCGTGGCAAAGCTGTCCAACCAGCTACCAGCTAGGCTGAAACTTGCTCTGCAAATACTCCTCAAGCCACTCTGGCCCCTGCGTGCACTCCAACATATATAAGAACATAAAAACATAAGATATGTCATACTGGGTCAGACCAAGGTCCATCAAGCCCAGTATCCTGTTTCCAGCCAATCTAGGTCACAACTACCTAGCAGTTTCCCTAAAAGACACAGGTTCCACAATGCTTATATTGGGTCAAGCAGTGGATATTCTGGGTTTACTTTAATAATGGTTTATGGAACTTTCCTCCAGGAACTTGTCCAAACCTTTTTTAAACCCGGCTACACTAACAGCTTTTACTACATCCTCCAGTAGCAAATTCCAGAGTTTGATTACATGTTGAGTGAAAAAATATTTTCTCTTAGTCTTAAATAGGTTACCCTGTAGCTTCATTGCATGCCCCCTAGTCTTTCTATATTTTGATGGCATAAACAATCAATCTACATTTACCTGTTCCACTCCATTCGTTAATTTATAGACCTCTATCACATCTCCCCTCAGCCATCTCTTTTGTAGGTTAAAGAGCCCTAATCTTTTTAGCCTCTCTTCATAGGGGTATCCTTCCATCCCCTTTACTATTTTGGTGGCTCTTCTCTGTATCTTTTCTAATAATGCTATATTCTTTTTAAGATGTGGCAGCCAGAATTGCACACAAGGTGCAGTCACACCATGGAACGATACAGAGTGTAAAACTCCAAAAGTATGCGTTCTATCCCAGCATGATCATAAAGCAATTGCTCCCTTCATACTTCATCTGCAAAATGGTAGTCTGGGCCTGCCACCTTTTCAAAAGTGATGGCAATAGTTAATCTATCTTCCCTCCCCTAAAATAGTACCACTGTGCTGTCTTTTTCGTCAACATTTTGGTTTCATCCTCCAACCATGCATTCAGCTCTCCTTTCTTTAGAGCCAGGCGACAAGCCAACTGAGAATCCGGCTGTTTCATATGCTTGGCTTCCAACCCAGCCAAATCTGTCTCAAGTGTCCGGCATATCTCCCCCCGTTCCTTCTTCTTCCACGCTCCAATTTCCATCGTCCATGCACCACCACTTTCAACACATCCCATACAACCAACAAGGGGAGCTCTTCGCCATCACTGAATCAGAGATATTCACGAATGGCTTCATCCACCTCCAACACAACTCCCGCATCTAACCAGAATAAAGTGTTGAGGCACCAAGGCTTACTCCTAATCCTTCCCTCCCTCCCTCCAAAAGTGAGGTGGACTGACTCATTATCTGACCAGATGATATGCCCTAGTCTGTCACAAACGGTCCCAAACAGGAGGAAATTAGAAAAAAGTCCAGTCGGTAATAAGATCCATGATGGGCTGAAAAACACAAATATTGCCTCCTCTCAGGGTTACACACCCTCCAAATATCCACCAGCCCATTTCTGCCCACAAGGATGATCTGTCCAGTTTCACTTGCATCACCAGATTGACATCCTCACCATAAACAATGGGTAACGTTGTCCACATGGTAAGTCTAATGAACAAGTCCCTCAAATATACAATTTGGGCCTTATTTGGAGCATACACACTCACCAAAGAAAACTTCCATCCCCCATACTGCAGCTCAAATGCCAGTCCCCTCCCCTGTCCATCCCTCTATTTCCTCAGAATCCCACAAGAAACTCCATGGCAAATTAAAATAGCCACACCAGCACTGTTAGAATTACCAGAAGAATGCCAACCCTCCCCTGCCCAGCACGGCTCACCTTACCTACATCTCATCTGCTTAAATGGATTTCCTGAAGCAAATAAATGTCAGCTTGGTACCCATCTAATTTCCTGAGCATCAAATTTCTCCATTGGGGTGTTTGGATGCCCTGAACATTAACAGAAGTGATCTTCAAGGAAGGCCCTACCCTATTTATTTATTTAATAGGTTTTTTTCTACCACCTCCTCCTACAATCGAAGCAGTTTACATTATAACTCAAAATTGTTTACATTGTAACTGTAGTTTGGGGGGAGGGTAAGTAGCAGGCAGAAGTTTAATACAATGCCTAAACAAAGCACTGATAAGCTAAGCACTGTCTAAATATCATTTAAACAATTGTTACAAAAAGGTGGCTATAAGATCCATGGGTCATTGATGCGATAAGGGCTTTAATCCCAGAGTCATATTTTAATGTTTTGGGTGCCTAGAGTCTGAGACCCGTATAGCCGCCATAAGTAATAATAATAGTTAATCGTTATAAGTTTGTACATACAAGTTGAGAGATACATATCACTTTCAGGTATAGGTTCAGAGTACACGACATAATTATTGACATATATGACTCTGAAGAAGACGACCATTACTGGATTTGAGAAGTTTAATACAAACATAGGAACTTATATACAAAGCTTGGTAGAGCTTCACTCTTTAGTATGGGAAAAGATGCATACTGGGTCTGGGGGCCGGCAATGTAAAGGGGTCATTTCTGAGTCTCTGTAATGTTCCCGAAATGTTCCATATAGAGGAAAGTTTTCAGCTTTTTTCTGAAGTCTTTGGTGTCTTAAGTTGTCTGGGAGGGAGTTCCATAGGGCTGGAGCAGAGAGAGAAAACACCCTCTTAGATATGCATTGCTTGGACTTCGAATAAACGCTGGTATGATGATCAGGTTCCTCTCATTGTTCCTTCTAGGTCAGTTATCCATGACTTTTTAAATTAGATTCTGTAGGATATCTGACAAAGTGTTCTGTAGGATTTTGAAAGTGTTTGGTGCTGTCCTGAACTTGGTCCGGGAGTGCACTGGAAGCCAGTGTAGCTGGTTTAGTTTGCGGGAAATATGTCGTGTTTGGTTGCACCAGTGATAATGCGTGCCGCAGTGTTCTGTGCCATCTGTAGGGGATGGAGAGTTTGCTTTGGGAGGCCATAGTATAGAGAGTTGCAGTAATCTAAGATTGGAGTAATAATGGCATGGCAAAACCATATAGAAGCGATCCTGGCTAAAGAGTGGTTTCAGCCTGCAAATGATCTTTATTTTGTGATATGTGTTTTCAGTAGTCCTGTTGATATAGGATTGTAGATTCAGGCATTGATCCAGGATCACACCTAAGTATCTAACTTCTTTTTTTATGCTTATACTCCTGAGTGGTAGCTTGATTGATTGTGGGGGTGTAAATGACATGTTCCTTGTTATGAAGAGAGCATCAGTCTTGTTGTAGTCTATGTTTAGGTTGTTGTTCTGTAGCCATTTGGACATATCTTCCAAGCATCTTGCTATATATCTGAGTAGTCAGGCATTTCCAGGTGGATTGGGGTGAAGATCATGATCTCATCTGCATTCAATTGATCCTGTATGTTGTGTTTTTTGGTGACACTACAAATGATCTGTATATACAAGTTGAAGAGCAGTGCTGAAATGGAGGATTCTTGTGGTGTTCCCTGGTTTATGAAGAATGGAGCTGATTTGCTTGGACCTCACATAACTTGTTGCCTATTGCTCAAGTATGATTGGAACCACCTGATTGTGATGTTGTGGAGGCCAATTTCTTGCAGTCGTTGGAGGAGGATGCTATGGGATACGGAGTTGAAGACAGATGAGATGTCTATGAATACGAGGAGGAAATCTCTATTTATGCAGTCTATGCTTCTGATTATATTGTCAAGGAGCGATGTGATTATAGTTTCTACACTGTGATTCAACTTGAAACTGTGCTGGTGGGGGTCCAGTGGTTCCTGTGAGTCTACGTGTTCTTGAGCTGAGTTAGTACTGATTTGTCTATAATTTTAGCCATGAATGGGAGGCTTGATAATGGACGATAGGCCTTGGGGTCCTTTCTGTCAAGTATGGGATGTTTGAGGATCGGTCATATGATTGCTTGTTTGAGGAGTGCTGGCATATATCCTTGGGTGAGGGATGTTTGCACTATTTCGTGTATAAGTGGGTTGAGCTCCTCTCTGGTGGATTTGATCCATGGTATTGGGCATGGGTCTGCGCGGGCTGTGCTTGTGTTCGGTGAGGATATAATTCGGTCTATTTGTTCTCTTGATAGTATGTTAAATTCACCCCATTTCTTTGTGAAGGTTGCACATTCCATGTGGTCTCTTGTGAGGAGATGGTTGTCCTGGTAGTGGTTATTTTGCTTTGACATAATGTAGTTTGCCATATCTTGTGGATGTATTGTGTCGTCTGTTCTAGGTGCTGGTTTCTTGGTCAGTATTTGGACGATATCGAATAGTTCCCTTTGCTTGTTTGCAGATCTAACCATCAATTTAATGTGGTATTCCTGCTTGCATTTGGTAATTAAGTCATTGCATTTCTGTTGTTTAGCTTTATACTGCTGTAGTGTGTCTTGAGCCTTATTCTGTCACCATTTTCTCTCGGTTTTTCTTAGGGCCTTTTTTGCTTCTCATATTTCATAAGAGTACAAGGCTGCAGATTTATTTCTTTGTGTCGCGTTTTTCCTTCTTTCTGGTGTGGCAGCAGCTGATGCGTTGGTCTGGTTCCAGTTTTTGTTTGAATTGTCAAGATCAGTGCTGTCATATTTTAGTTTAGGAAGGATATCTTTCAGGACTGGTCTTTGTTGAAGCTTTTGTATCTTCTACCACCATGGTGCTCGAGCATTGGCATAGTTGGGTTGGTGATCCTCATGTCAAATTCTAGCATCTGATGATCCGACCAGGGAGTTGGGATGACTTTAGTGGGAGTTATGGTGTCACGTTCCCTAATGGGCTTTGCATCAAAGATGAGGGCTGGTGTTAAGCCCAATCAGTGTGTGGGGGCTGTATGTAATTAGCTTTGAGTATTGTAGTGATTCCATTGCTGCCAGGAAAGTGTTGGCTTCCTTATTGGGTACTGAGCTAAGGTTAAATCACTGAGGACTATAAGCAGCTTGTGTGGAGAGTTAAATGCGCATACTGATTCTAGTATTGTGGAGAGCTCAGTAGCTTTAGTACTTGGGGCTCTGTAAGCGAGGCATATTGTGGTAAGGAGAGTGTAGCCCAGCCTGGGGAAACAAAGGGAAAAGAGACTTTTTCATCTTTGCGGGGGATGGGCGCACCTGAAAACACATACCAAAGTAAAGGCAGTGAAAGAAACCACGTTTGTAGAGCTAGGCCAAAGCCCTGCCCAGACTCCATGGCAACCCCAGGTAAGGATAGGAGATACCTGGGGGTGGAGTCAGAGGGGGAGGTACACTGCCCAACATTTAAGTTTGAGCAAACAGAGAACAAGAGAGGCAGGAACAGCAGCAAGAGCAAGAACAAGGACAGCCACAGCAGCAGCCAGGAGAGCAGCGGACACTGTTCCCAGGAGAGGACCAAACACAGTGGCAGGAGAGGACGCAGACTTAGCAGCCTTGGTGGAGGTGGATACCAAGGGAACTGCTTGGAAAGCAGCAGCTGGGGAAAGGCCCAAGTACTTCCAGGAGAGAGAAGGACAGAAGGCTGGCTGTGGAGAAGCCAAGACAGGAAGGCTCAGATCCCTCTGAAGAAAAGCAAATCTTCAGGCAGAGGAAACCCAGGGAAGCTGAGAGAAAATCCTGCAGTGATTCCCTGAGTAGCTCTGAGGCAGAGATAGCTGTGGCCAACAGAAGCCACAGCTGTGAAACTCCCACCGTAAAGCTCCAAGGTAGGAGAAAGAAAATAGAGAAAGCTGATGCTTATGACTCTTGCTCAGATAATGAGGAGGGAATTATACCTGGTAGAAACCAGAACAGGAAGAAGGATTTTATAAGGAAAGCTAAACAAGAAAAGCCTGCTAGTGTTTTTCCAAAGGAAGGGAAGGCAGTGCAATGGGATAGGCTGTTTAAGCTTTTAAACGACATAAACCTTAAAGTACCTGAACGTTTCCAAGTTTCCCCAGCAGGCAGCTCAGAAGAAAGCATGGAGGTGGATTGTAGGGAGGATGACCAGGGTTCCACCTGTTCTGAGATGGAGTGTGCTGTATGCGTTGCTGCTAATTGAAGGAAGCAAAGTAGTAGGAAGAATTCAGGAAGCTGTTACCAGTTTGTCATAGCTGGAAGCTTGAAAGAAAGGAGAGAAGGAATCTTATGTTGAATTACTAAGGTTCTCTGCTAAAGGAAAGTGGAAAGTGCAATCAGGCTCTGTGCTAATCAGCTGAAGACTGTTTAAGTGGAAGCAGCTACAAGGGAGCTGGCAGAATCTCTGAGCTCAGTTGTATGCTTGAGCAGCAAGTACCACTGTTAAGCCTGAAGTAAGAAATCTCTAAAAGGAAAAGGAAAGGAAGTTTGTTGTAAATAACCCCACTGAAACACATTGTTTGCATTTACTTTATTTTGGGAGAAAATATCCTTGTTTCTTTTGTTGAGTGTGAAAGCTTCTTCAAGGACTGTTACTAAGCTGACCTAGAGAAACCAAATAAAATTCCTGTGTGCTTTAACATCCACTTGGTCTACTTTATATACACAACTACACCTTTGAGATAAAAGGGATACAAGATGGACCCCCGTCCTCACTAGGTAACCACCTAGTAGGGGCGCGCGCGCCACAGGTGGCGTAGTTCTTTGGATTTTGCGTTTCCAGCGGTCAGGTGTGGTACATCCGGAAGCTTATACCTCTGGAGTACGGAAGAGATCCAAGGAAGGATGGTGCGACCGGAGTCGGTGCAACGGAAGGAAGATCCGGAGTGGCATCGGATCCGGAGTGCGTGTTAAACTGGGGGCAAAGCGAAGACCTGCATCAGGACCAGGTAACCCGTATGCTAGAGGGGGTTAAGGCCTGGATCCTGGTGTAAGGGGTAGTGCTCACCAGGAGGAAAAGGGAGAGCATAAAAAGTGCTGCACTTTGTGTTCTTGTCTGTTTGTTTGTGTTCACAGAAGCAGTCCGGCGATGGAGACGGCTGATATTCTGGCTTGGGTGGCAGACCAATTCGCCAAGCAGAGGGAGATGGCGGCAGTGAGCCAGGAACAGGCGACATCCATGCTCCGAGCTCAACAGCAACCCCTACTGGAGATGATGGCGAAATGGATTAAGACACAGGAGGAAGCAACCAAGGTGGCAAAGACTGTACCAGGTTCACAGGGTATTTTTCCAGGATGGGAAGGCCCTAGTGCTGGAACCTTTTCCTGTGGCCGCCTCACCAAAGAAGATGATATCGATGATTTCATCGAGGCATTCAAAAGGATAGCTTTACTGGCTAGATGGCCTAAAGAACAGTGGGCAATAAGATTTGCTACTACCCTTACTGGGGAGGCTCTAGCGGCCTACAGAGCAATGCCTGTGACATTGGTCGCAGATTATGAAAAAATAAAAGGAGCTATTAGAGATTGGATGGGGTTAAATCCCGTGGTCTACCGTAGGCTTCTGCAATCTTGTGTGATAAAGGAGGGTGAAACACCCCAAGCTCTATATCATAGGATAAAGAGTTTGGTTTGTAAATGGCTTACACCTGAAAGTAAAGATGTAGAATCTATTCTGGATGCTGTAATACTGGAGCAGTTTACAGAGACTCTGCCTAAGGAATTGCAAGCTTTTCTAGTGCTGCAGAACTGCAAAAACACCCAGGAGGCCATTGCTTTGGCTGAGCGCTTTCTGGAGGCTAATAAGTTAAGCCTCAAGAAAGAGGGGTTTTTTAAGAAGGCAGGTTTAGAAGCGCTAGAAAAGAACGCAACATTTGCTGGCCTTAGGACAAGAAAGAATAAACCCATGGATGGGATCTGTAACATGCAGAGGAAATGTTTCTCTTGTGGCGAAGCGGGTCACTTTAAGAGAAATTGTAAGACGAAAAAGGCTTTTGTAATCACCCGTCCCAAAGATATAGGTGAAGGGTTCCTCCTAACAGTTGAAGTAGAAGGGATACTCACAGAAGCATTATTAGATTCAGGGGCTGACCAGTCTATGATTTCTAAGGGGCTTTGGAGAAAGATAGAGGCCCAGCATCAGTCCTTACAGGAATCCTCTAGGGCAGGGGTCTCAAACTCAAATTGCTTTGAGGGCCAAATGAGGACTTGTAGAGTAACCCGGGGGCCGCACAAGACGCAGGCCTCATTTGCATAAGGGCATCATTTGCATAAGTGCATCATTTGCATAAATATTTGCATAATGTTACCATACACTAACTTTTAGTAAACATGTAGAACATACACCATCACCAAACAAGGAATCACAATTTAGAAACAGGAAGACAATTAAACTGGGAACCCCAAAAGCCAAACTTAGAATGTACAACACTGTAGAAATAAAACTATAAATTGATTTCTTCTTGTATTAAATAAAGTGCAGACGTTAAAGATGCACATTTCCAAGAGCTGACATATTTCAGTTAATAAATTCAAAATAAAGAGATATTTTTCTACCTTTTGTGCATTTTTTTTTCAGTTGTAATTGTTCCAGCCACTTTCTTCTGGTTTCTTCGTGTCTTCTGCTAACGCTCCATTGTCTGCTGTCCATTTGTCCTTTCTTCTTTCCTAGTTTTTTTCCATTCTCTCTACATCTGCTTTAACATACTAATCATTCTCCTTTTGCTCTTTCCTCATTCCTATTTCATCCACTCAAATTTTACCCCTCCATCCTCAATCCCCACTTACTCTCCCAATACCCGGCCAATTGTAGATTTTTCTTCCCTCCCACACAAAATATATTTCCCCTCTCCATTTCACTCTCCCAGTCCCATCCCATTCTAATCATCCCCCAACATCAACTCCCTTCTAGCTCCTGCCCCACCCAGCATCCGCTCCCTTCTAGTCCCCGCATCATCAGCCCATTTCCAGTCCTAGCTCCCTCCCCTCACAGCCCATTTCCTTTCCAAGCCCCCTTCCCCATCAGCCCATTTCCATTCCAAGCCCCCTTCCACTCAGCCCCTTTCCATTCCAAGACCCTGTCCCCATCAGCTATTTGCAGTTCAAGCTCCCCCTTCTACTTGGCCCATTTCCAGTCCTAGCCCCCCCCCAGTCCATTACCAGTTCTAGCCCCCCCCATAGCCCATTACCAGTCCTAAGCCCCCCAACAGCCCACTTCCAGTCCTAACCCTTCCATCACCCCATCTGCATTCTTAGCCCCCCCATAACCCCATTTTCAGTCTTAGCCCCCCAATCAGACCACCTCCAGTCCTAACCCCCATCTGTCCATTACCAGTCCAAACCTCCCATCACCCCATTTTCAGTACTATCCCCCCATCACCCCATTTTCAGTCCTAACCCCCCCATTACTAGTCCTAGCCCCCCCCCCATTACTAGTCCTAACCCCCCCTCCCCCCCATCAGCCCAAGTAAAAATAGTTAAAGCCCCTGATAGAGGATGCTGATCCTGGATAGAAAGTCATGAGATCGGGGAGGAGGGGCACTTTTCCCAGTCGCTGCTGCCGGAGGGGGGGGGGGTGGGGGTGGCTGCTGACATCCATTCCGGAGGGGGAAGAAGGTAAGAGCCTCTCCCAGCAGATGCCCCTAAGGAGCCCCCCCCCCGCCGCGCCCCCGGGACTCACCTGCGTCCGCGCTCACACCCGCCTGCCCGCAGCCTCAGGCCACATAGCAACGGGGATCGGGGCCGCCGCTTGCCCGACAGAGGCAGGGGCCGAGCTGCGAGCGACGAGGAAGAGCGGCACATCCTGCCCGGCCGGGTGCGCGGCGTGGAAAGCCATTGGCCGCGGTGCAGGGCACTTCCTGCCCCTGCCTAGGGGCGGATCGGGGGCCCGGAGCCAGCCCCCTAACGGGCGCCGCTAGCCTGGAACGAGGCTTGTGCCGGAGCCACCCATGCACGGTTCTGCTGCTAATCAGCGAGTGCAGGGCTCGAAGAGCTGATGCTGGAGCCGCAGATGTAAGGGACAGTCCCTGCTTTACAAACATGAACGGCAGCAGCAGCAGAAGCCGGGGTTTTTTTTGTTTCGTCTGCATCGCGGGCCGCACAAAGGTCTCTCGCGGGCCGCATGCGGCCCGCGGGCCGCGTGTTTGAGACCCCTGCTCTAGGGGGCATGTTAAGATCCGATGTGTTCATGGGGCTGCCTCCACCTATCCCATACAGTGTGTCAAAATAAAGGGTTTAGGTAGCGGAAGGGAAGTAGCCGTAGCCGTCGTACCTAGACTCCCACACGCCATTGTACTGGGCCGTGATTGGTCCCAGTTCAGGAAGGGGATAGCCAAAGAGCTGCAGGAAAAAGGAGGCCTGGTAACCACACGAGCAGGCTCTAAGCCTTCAGGGGAAGAAGTGGATTCCCAGGAAGACCCTATACCAGGGACCTCCTTTCATGAGGACTTAATAACCCCGGCCAAGAATGTCCCCAAGAAAGGAAAGGCCGAAAGGCGGCAAGAGAGGTGCACCAGGGCCAGGAACAGGGGTGAGTTAATGTCTGGGCAGGAGTTGTCATGGGTTCCTGAGGAGTTAATAGAAAAATTTCCCTCATTTCCAGATGAGCAAAAAGCAGATCCCGCGTTGGTGCGAGCATGTGAGTTCGCCTGGAAAGGATCAGATGCTCTACCTAGGTTTCTATGGGATAGTAACCTACTATACAGGGAAAATGTAGATCCACGGACAGGAGATCTAAGGAAACAATTGGTAATACCTTCCTCTTTCAAAAATATAGTCCTGAGATTGGCCCATGATCACCCCGTAGGGGGGCACAAGGGTGTACAAGGCACACTAGATCAGGTCTTAGCTAGGTTTTATTGGCCGGGCATCTATACGGAGACAGCGAGGTTCTGTGCGTCGTGTCCGGTCTGTCAAAGGGTCTCAAGTAACCACCCGCCGGAGGTGCCTTTGATTCCCCTGCCAATCATGACCAAACCAGTACATAGGCTGGGGGTAGATATAGTGGGGCCCTTGATAAAAACACCCCGGGGCCACCAGTATGTATTGGTCATAATGGACCATGCTGCTCGCTTCCGAAGGGCCATCCCGTTAAGAAACACATCTGCACGAGTGATAGCCATAGAATTAATAAAATTATTT
This sequence comes from Ichthyophis bannanicus, assembly GCA_033557465.1. Taxonomy (NCBI): domain Eukaryota; kingdom Metazoa; phylum Chordata; class Amphibia; order Gymnophiona; family Ichthyophiidae; genus Ichthyophis; species Ichthyophis bannanicus. The sequence continues at coordinate 955,582,854 of CM066034.1, read as the reverse complement.
TGTGAGGTAGGGTTCCCTCGGGAGGTCCTAACAGACAGGGGAACTAACTTCATGTCCCGACACCTGGCCCAGGTATGGGACGCATTCGGTATCCTGCATATCCGAACAGCAGCTTACCATCCACAAACCAATGGCCTAGTGGAAAGGTTCAATCAGACCTTAAAGAACCTGTTAAGAAGGAGTCTGGAGGGTAGGTTAAGGGAGTGGGATACAATGCTGCCTTTCATGCTCTATGCATGCAGAGAAAGGAAACAAACCTCTACAGGCACATCACCATATGAGCTCATGTATGGGAGGACTCCGCGTGGGGTACTAGATATCCTAAGGGAACAATGGGTAGCACCCGTAGAGGATATACAAGAGGTTCCCAGATTCCTAACGGATCTGAAGAATCGCTTACAGCGAATAGCCACTATAGCAGAAGAGAACTTAAAAAGGAGTCAGAATAGGCAAAAGACTTATTACGACCGACGAGCAAGGCCTCGCCTTCTAAAGGTCGGGGATAAGGTAATGGTGATGGTAGCCACAGCTAACTCTAGATTTGAGAATACCTGGAGAGGCCCGTATAAGGTTGCAAAACAGGTGGGACCAGTGTCATATGCTTTGGAAACTGGACGGGGGAAGCAACAGGTATACCATGTTAACCTATTGAGAGTGTGGCAGGAGCATACAGGGAATGCCCAGGTGGCCCAAAGAGTAGTCTGTGATCAAAAGCCCATACCTCATATTACGAGCTGTGTGCGGGTTGTGGCACCAGCCCGTAATAGTTTAAGGGGGGGGGGGGATATGTGGTAAGGAGAGTGTAGCCCAGCCTGGGGAAACAAAGGGAAAAGAGACTTTTTCCTCTTTGCGGGGGATGGGCGCACCTGAAAACACATACCAAAGTAAAGGCAATGAAAGAAACCACGTTTGTAGAGCTAGGCCAAAGCCCCGCCCAGACTCCATGGCAACCCTAGGTAAGGATAGGAGATACCTGGGGGTGGAGTCAGAGGGGGAGGTACACTGCCCAACATTTAAGTTTGAGCAAACAGAGAACAAGAGAGGCAGGAACAGCAGCAAGAGCAAGAACAAGGGCAGCCACAGCAGCAGCCAGGAGAGCAGTGGACACTGTTCCCGGGAGAGGACCAAACACAGTGGCAGGAGAGGACGCAGACTTAGCAGCCTTGGTGGAGGTGGACACCAAGGGAACAGCTTGGAAAGCAGCAGCTGGGGAAAGGCCCAAGTACAGACTAAGTACTTTCCTTCCAGGAGAGAGAAGGACAGAAGGCTGGCTGTGGAGAAGCCAAGACAGGAAGGCTCAGATCCCTCTGAAGAAAAGCAAATCTTCAGGCAGAGGAAACCCAGGGAAGCTGAGAGAAAATCCTGCAGTGATTCCCTGAGTAGCTCTGAGGCAGAGATAGCTGCGGCCAACAGAAGCCACAGCTGTGAAACTCCCACCGTAAAGCTCCAAGGTAGGAGAAAGAAAATAGAGAAAGCTGATGCTTATGACTCTTGCTCAGATAATGAGGAGGGAATTATACCTGGTAGAAACCAGAACAGGAAGAAGGATTTTATAAGGAAAGCTAAACAAGAAAAGCCTGCTAGTGTTTTTCCAAAGGAAGGGAAGGCAGTGCAATGGGATAGGCTGTTTAAGCTTTTAAACGGCATAAACCTTAAAGTACCTGAAGGTTTCCAAGTTTCCCCAGCAGGCAGCTCAGAAGAAAGCATGGAGGTGGATTGTAGGGAGGATGACCAGGGTTCCACCTGTTCTGAGATGGAGTGTGCTGTATGCATTGCTGCTAATTGAAGGAAGCAAAGTAGTAGGAAGAATTCAGGAAGCTGTTACCAGTTTGTCATAGCTGGAAGCTTGAAAGAAAGGAGAGAAGGAATCTTATGTTGAATTACTAAGGTTCTCTGCTAAAGGAAAGTGGAAAGTGCAATCAGGCTCTGTGCTAATCAGCTGAAGACTGTTTAAGTGGAAGCAGCTACAAGGGAGCTGGCAGAATCTCTGAGCTCAGTTGTATGCTTGAGCAACAAGTACCACTGTTAAGCCTGAAGTAAGAAATCTCTAAAAGGAAAAGGAAAGGAAGTTTGTTGTAAATAACCCCACTGAAACACATTGTTTGCATTTACTTTATTTTGGGAGAAAATATCCTTGTTTCTTTTGTTGAGTGTGAAAGCTTCTTCAAGGACTGTTACTAAGCTGACCTAGAGAAACCAAATAAAATTCCTGTGTGCTTTAACATCCACTTGGTCTACTTTATATACACAACTACACCTTTGAGATAAAAGGGATACAAGATGGACGCCCGTCCTCACTAGGCAACCGCCTAGTAGGGGCGCGCGCGCCACAATATGGACAAGTATTCTTGATAATGATTAGGTTACTTTGATCTCTGCTGGTCATTGAGGATGTGTTAAATCTGAAGTGGCTCTTAGCTAGTATGAGTACTCCCCCACCCCTCTTGTGTGTATGAGGGCAATTGAATGCAGTGTATGTTGGCGGTGTGATTTGGTTCAGGATGACTTAGTCTGTGCTAGTTAGCACCAGATGACTCCTGACAACCACACCGAACAGGCCCGGGCTCTGTTGCACGCCGTGAGCCAACTTGCAGGACTCCAGAACTACCCCTCAAACCTTTGCAGCTGTAGAGGTGAGCCCAGATTGCCCAGTCATGTTAAACCTGATCCAAGGAAGGGCCCCCTGCACCTCTCGCAGCTCGTCCTGGCTCAGGAGTTGTGCTGCACAGTCAAGCTCTGCCCACTGACATCATAGCTCAGCATCACAGAGCACCATTTAAGTAGCACAACCTCAAGCAAGCTTTCCTCTTGCACCGGATGACACCCAATGACCACACTAAACAGACCGGACTCTGTTGCATGCCATAAGCCAACTTGCAGGACTCCAGAATTACCCCTCAAACTCTTGCAGCTGTAGAGGTGAGCCACAATTGTGCTAAACCTGTCCCAGGAAGAACCTCCTACACATTCCACAGCTTATCTTGGCTCAGGAGTCATACCGCACAGCCAAGCTCTGCCCACTGACATGATCGCTCAGTGTCACAGAGCACCAATCAAGTAGCGCAACCTCATGCAAGCCTTCCTCTTGCACCGGATGACACCCGATGATCACACTGAACAGGCCGGACTCTGTTGCATGCCATGAGGCAACTTTCAGGACTACAGAACTACCCCTCAAACTCTTGCAGCTGTAGAGGTGAGCCCCGATCGTGTTAAACCTGTCCTGGGAAGGGCCCCCTACACCTCCCACAGCTCCTCTCAGCTCAGGAGTTGCACCGCACTGACATGCTCCTCCCACCAACATTATCACTCAGCATCACAGGGCACCATTTAAGTAGCGTGATCTCAGGTGCACCTGTGCCTGGTGGGCCCATGCCTAAGCGCCATGCAAAAGGGTCCTTAGGTGTCACCCTTGGAGTGACCGTTGGGTGACCATCTACAGTATCCCTCCAGTACACTGACCAATCATAGGTAAGCCAATATTGCCCAGGAGCCTCAACCACTACTGAAGACACCACCAGAAACACTGCTAATCATGCATTTGCAAAGGACAGTAATTCAGCCACAAATACCAAGACACATGCCTACATACCATGAGGTCCTACAGCTAACCTCTGGCTATTCCGTTCCTTCTGCACCTCCTACAGCATCATGCTGGAGTCACTCCGGCATATGCCAGCACTGTCATACTGCCATTACTACCTGATCTACAACACTGGACACTGTGGCAGCATACAGTCAAACTTACCTCCAGGATGCTACAAAGGCTCATACAGATTAGAACTGTCAGACATACACACACTATGCTCACCAACCCCATCCTAGAAACACCAGTGAGCTGTGTCCTAATCAGCGCAAGATCAGTAAGAAATAAAATGAACACCATTGCTGACTATCAACAAACGCAAAAGGCTGATATCATGTCTATTACTGAAACCTGGCTAACTAGCACAGACCAAGTCATCCTGAACCAAATCATACTGCCAACATACACTGCATTCAATTACCTTCATACACTGGACCCTAGCCATGATATACTATCCAGACATCCAAAACAATGGAAACCCCCGCCCACTCCAATCCCCCATCTCCCAGATACACACACAATATGCACCCCATACACACACAGACAGGGTTTGTCAAAACCAAAAAAGCAAAATAACAAAACAGCAATAGCAGGCCCACACATCCCAAATGGAGGAACCCCAACGGGCGAGACTGTGGAACCAGCCCCAGAAAAACTATGTTTATGTTTATTTACATTTGATATACCGTCCTTTATGATGTCAGGGCGGTTTAAAATTGTAATAACATTTACAGGATGGCTTGAAGCCAGAAAAACAGAAAAGAACTACAATCATAACAGGAAAGAAGAAATGGCAGGAAACGCAGAGACAAGACATAAAGAGGAGGTCAGACAGATGTAGATAAACCATGTCAACCATGTGTATCTGATAGGTTATAGGCAATAGTGAACAGATGAGTTTTCAGTAGGGATTTGAAAGTGAGATAGTTCTGTTCCAGACGGAGTGGTATGGGCAGGGAATTCCAAAGGGCAGGACCATGGTAGAAAATGGCAGAGTGACGAGTAGATTGAAGATGCGCACATGAGGGGGGAGGAAGATAGAGATGGTTAACATGAAGGGAGCGGAGGTTGCGCTTGGGGATGTTAAACTGGAGAAGGTCGGTGAGGTACTGTGGTGTGTGGGTGTGGATAACTCAATGTACCAGAGTAAGTATCTTAAAGTGAACACGATATTCTACTGGAAGCCAATGTAAATGAAATAATAGGGGAGTAATATGATCTCTTTGGGAGGAACGAGTAATGATTCTGGCTGCAGTGTTCTGTATGAGCTGTAGGCAACGCAACTGGGTGTGAGTGATACCTGTGAAGACGGAATTACAGAAGTCAAGCCGAGATATAACCGTGGATAAGATGAGGGTAGTCAAGGCAGAGGGAGAGAGATAAGGGTAGAGAGACCGTATTTGGCGAAGAAAGAAATAAGATGTCTTGGCAAGTTGAGAGATATGATCCTTAAGCATGAGGTTAGAATCGAGAAAGACACCCAGATATCGGAAGGAGGGGACCATGGGGATTGTGGAGTTTCCAATGGAGGGGCCAAGTGAAGGACAGGGACTTCCAAAGGTAAACCATGTAGAGACAGTTTTTGTCAAATTAAAGTGAAGGCAGTTCAAAGACAACCAGTTGGCTACGAGAGTAAGACAGGAGTTTAAAGGACCAAGATCCGGATGAAGGGGGTTGGTGTGATGTAGAATAATGATGTCATCTGCATAGTAGAAAGCTAAGAGACCAGACTTTTGAATACAGAGAGCAAGTGGTGCAAGGAAGAGATTAAACAAGAGAAGAGCCAGGACTGAGCCTTGAGGAACACCGCAGTGGAGGGGGTAGTATCAGAAGGTGATTGTGATCCAGTGGATGAGGCCATAGAGAAAGAGTGAAGGGAGAGAAAAGAATGAAACCAATGATAGACAGTGCACCGAAGGCCAGCGTCCCGAAGGCGTGAAAGGAGTGAGTGATCAACCAGATCGAAGGCAGCGGAGAGGTCAAGAGAAACCACCACCGAAATGTCACCCCTGTCGTGTGAAGAGTGAAGTTCGTTGAAAAGTGCTACCAAGACTGTCTCAACACTATGGCCCTGATGAAAGCCCGATTGGCAGGGGTGCAGAAAGTTTACTGAACGGAGGTGTTGAGAGAGCTGGGCAAAGACAATTTTTTCTACAATCTTTGCGAAAAAGGGAAGGTTGGAGACTGGCCGGTAATTGGCTGGGATTAAAAGATCAGGGGAAAGTTTCTTGAGGATTGGACATACCAGGGCGTGTTTCCAGAGGGAAGGGAAGATTCCGGAAGAGAGACAGGAGTTGACCATAGTGAGGATATGGGACACGAGAGCAAGGGAGGGTTCAAGAAGCCAGCCAGAAGGGATGGGATCGAGAGGGCAGGTGGTCTTGTGTGCTGTGGAAATGGAGGTCATGAGTTCAGAGGTGGTAAATGGGTGAAAGGTGGACCAGCAGTGGAAAAGAGAAGGCATAGGGGGTGGAGAGGGAGATGGAGGAGGGGGAGAGGACAAAGGAAGGGGACAGGAAGGAAGGATAGCACGCAGGTCCAGGATCTTGGCTGCAAAATGCGAAGCTGATTGGGAGGGAGAAGGAGTGGAATGAGAATGCGCAGGGGGTGTCCAGAATGAAGTGATGTGAGGGTTCTGAGCACAGAGAAGAGCTGTCTGGAGGGATTTGGAGCAGTGGTGATACGATCAGAGAAGAATGATTGCTTAGCCTGATGGACAGAGGAACGATAATGCCGGTGGTGTTCACGAAATTGGGCCAGGGCGTGTGTGGTGCGATGCTACGCCAAGTACGTTCCGCTCGATGAAGGTGAGTGCGTAGGAGCTGAAGGCCAGCATGAAACCAGGGCTGCCGATTAGAAGGGCGCTTTGGCTGAGCAGGCTGAAGGGGTGCAAATTGATCCAGGGTGGCAGATAGAGTAGAAGTCCAAATAGAAACCTGAGTGTTTGGGGAAAGAGTAGAGTAATCCACTGGAAGAAGCTGGTGTGCTGGAGGAAAGAGCTGGAGAGTGAGGGGGGTAATGCGGCAGTGCAAGGGAGTGGCAGATGAAGAGTCCGAGCTGGCAGAGGGCCGGGTTGTGGGAGAGTCAAGCAGGAATGTTAAGCAGAAGTGGTTGGACCAAGGAAGGGGCTTCACCAGAAGTTGAGAGATTCGGAAAGGAGGGGACAGTGGAGTAATTACTGGGGCAAGAGTATGGCCAGCTGTGTGGGTTGGGAAAAGAACAAGCTGTTGGAGAGATAGATCTTGAAGAAGAGTAATGAATGAGAGATCCTTGGCAGAGGTGGGGGAGTCAAAGTGGACATTGAGGTCACCTACCACAATCAGATGAGGAAACTGTAGGGAGATATCAGCAATTGTATGAATAAGGACATCCTAGAGATGGGTTGGAAGGGAGGGAGGGGAGTAAAGAACAAGAATATGGATAGGAGGGAAGGACTGAAGGCAAAGAAAAAGGGATTCAGGGTAATGGAGGAGGGAGGAGGGAACCTGGGACACAGAAAGAGAAGAACGAAACAGTACAGTGACACCGCCTCCATTCCGTCCCACACGGGGAACAGGGAAAGCGGAGAAGCTAGGGGATAAGCATCTAGTGATAAGGGATTGTTCACCATCCTTTATCCAGGTTTCGGTCAAACAGAGTAGATCTAGAGATTCCTGAAGTATAAGATCTTGGACTAATAATGACTTGGTTCGCAGAGAACGGCAATTCATGATACCAAGTTTGATTGGGGGGGGAGGCAGATGAAGGAGGGAAGGGAGGGAGGAATATATGGGAATGAGGTTGGATAGATTACGAGATGAAGTGGTGTTGGACACTGAATGATAGTAAGGAAGAGAGGGCCTGTTCCCCCATAAGACAGGGATAGCAAACAGAGTATCAGACTTGGACGGACCGGTCCGGCAAGGAGTTAAAAGGTACGAGGGGGCTGGTGTGCTGACTTACCTGAAGCAAGGGATAATTAACAGGCAAGGAAGTGAGACAAAGCAGAATAAAGTATCGCAGAGTAAGACAGGGAACGCAGAGTTGACAGCGACACCCTTAGAGCGACCCCAAGGAGCGCACCTAAAGAGCACGTCGTGCTCCTTAGGTGCGCTCCTTTGGTGCATGCCACAGGAGGCGTCCTTAAATGATTGCAGGAGACCGGCGGATTACCCGGGGGTCACGTCACTTCCTGGGAGGGCAGGACTAGAGGCACAGAGCTGGTGAGTGACCTGGAGGAGACAGACAAAGCAACAATCTGCAGCAAAGGCAAGCACAGGCAAGGCAGCATAGAGAAAGTGTAGCAGCAAAGCGCAGACAAACCAATGATACCAGGAGTCTGTTCAGAAGGTCCAAATCATTTATTTGTGCACAAGTCTCGAACCAATCAATTTCAAAATGGCTGAGCAAAGTTTTCAAGCATTACAACAACTTTTATAGACTTCTGTTCCATTCTAGGTATAGAAAAACATTTCATTGGTCCCGGTAACCTCCCGTACCTCCCGTACCTCTTCTATTGGTCCCGGTACTGATAAGTTTATCCAGTTATGTCCCTCCAGTGGGCATGACACCTGCATACCCCCCTTCTAGTCCCAATTACAATGGTCAGTTCATCAACTTGTTACTTTCACACTCTCAAGGTTATAGAACCAATTTGTACGTGCAGAGGAGCTGGGCTCTGCAACTCATCTGTCAGCACTCCTAATTATTTCTTTGCAGATGTACTCTTTCTTATCAGTAACTTTTAAACATGTCTTTTCTGTATTTTTCCATCTTTTAATACTGCAGTTCTGCTTACCTAAGCTAATTCAATACTTCTACTGAGTTCTATCTTACAATAGCAGCATATTGGGGGATGTGCAATCCTATATGCCTCTCCACAGGCCTCATTTACAGGTCAAGCTAGCCATGCTGGCCTGCTTATGTTCGGACACTGTGGGTCACAGGCCTGCACCTGCCACATTCCCCCCTTTGATTAATCTCACCCTATTACTTAATAAGGTGTGAGAGTTAAATCACTTTCTGAAGAATCACATCCTGGCTAAAGGATTTCTACCAGGACTGGCTGTATATAAAGCCATGATTTTTGTTGCGGTCTTCCGCTCTACTGTACTATCAATAGTGTTATGAATGGAACGCATACAACATGGGATTAAACATGGTAATAGGAAGATAACAGCAACAAGGATTAGTACCAATACGATGAAAGTCTTAAATCCTCCCACCCATGAAAAGAGGTTAGCAAACCAATTAGGAAATTTCAATGAGTGCCACGTCTGTACTGGCACATAAGCATGTCTTTGCATATCTTTAGCAATTTCTTCAACTACTTGACCTTTATCATCTATTTTCAAACAGCAATTGGTTAAGTTCAGTTTACCACATACTCCTCCTTCAGCTGCTAACAAATAATCAAGTGCTAAGCGGTTCTGATATATCGCAGTGCGCATCTGTGTACTTTGTCTAGCTAAAAGCGTAAGAGCATGACTAGTTTCGTTAGTTATTATTTCAACTACTGCTTGTAAGCGAATAATACGATTAATCATATAAATTGGGGTACGATAACCATACATACCATCATCATTCCAAGTGGCGGGTCCATAATATTCAATGATTCTTTCTGGTGGCCAATCATCACCTTGCCATTTCTCCCACTTGCCTATCTGTAAGGCCTCTCTCTTCTGTCTTAGTGCTCTTTTGTGTCGGTGGGTAGTATATACTGGGTATCCTAATTGTTCTCCATGTTCAGTGTTTAAAAGAAAGAAAGAAGGTCTGATGGTTCCTAAGACACATGCTCCTCCCCAGTGTGGTGGGAGTTGTGCATATGCTCGGTTTCCACAGATCCAATATAGGCCAGGTGGGGCTTGCCAGGCTTGGACTTTGGCAAGGTTAGTCCATAAACCTGCAAGTTCAGGAAATCTGGCTAATGGGTTAGGAGGTTCAGGATGTCCAATTCCTGACCACCATGCTATCTTCTTGGTCGTGGCATTATAGTACTTCTGGCTAAGACAGACCAGCTGTCCTACCTTTTGGGTGAACTGGGGTCCAGTTCTGGCATAGCAAAGACGTCCAACGATTGAGTGTGCTAACACCCATTCACTGGTAGTCTTGTGTAATTCAGTCTGATTGTAAATCATGGAATAATTCAATTCTTGGGCTTCCCATGGCCACTGATCTCCCATTTGGGTTCCGCCACAGAAATAACAATCTGTGATCTTAAGACTAGATACTACTGCTCCGGCTAATTCTAGAAATAAATTTTGTGAGGGGTGAGGGATCTCAAACTTATTCACATGCATGGCTTCATAAAAAGTATTATGAATATGATATTTAGATGACTTGTGGGCTTGGGTATTCAATCTGATATACACAATGGTCCCTGGATCTATTGCTCCTCCAGCAATACGTAAACCAAACTTATATCCTTGTTTCCATGCATGGGGATTGTGTATACGTAAGTGTAAGGGGTTACAAGCATCTTTCTGACATTTATCATTTGTGGTTGGCTTGGTTAAAGTAGCCATTCGTTTATCTATTTTCTCATCAGTTATACCAGTGTTCCAGGTAGCATAAAAAACACATCCCCAATACGGGCAATAGTAGTCTGCTGCTGGGGCAGTACTATAGCCTGGTTCCTTTTTACCTGTACACTTTCTCCATCCCGTGGCACCTTCTGGACACATATACTTATGGTCATTTCGATACGCTTTCTCCCATGTACCACAGGTGGAATAACTATCTCTATTAATAGCATTGCATGCATCAAAATTCAAAACAGCAGGTTTAGTAATGTCCTTAAGTGGTGGCGTTGCAGCTAATATAGGTCCATCTGCATCCTTCCATTTTATTTCCATCGTGTAATAGGATGGATTCTGATGCGGATTATAGCATGTTTTAATTTTTCCATGAGTGCAAACATTTAGTTCAGTGGTGTTATAGATACACCGAGTTACTGTCCCCTTGCAGGTATAGTAAGAATGATAAAGCAAAGTCTGAGTTACTTTCAGTCCAATTCTAGTAGAAGTAATGCAGGCAGTGCATGGAGGTAAAGCATGAGTCTGTTCAAAACCTCCAAAGAAGGCAACCAAAGCAAAGCAAAAGTAAAGATGCATGTCGATGTTGATTGGAGTTCTTCTGAATCCTCAGCTTGCTGATCTTGATCACGACGGTCTTTTATTCTTCGTCCCGTTTGCTAATGAAGCAATTTAACGGGTGCTGAGTGTTGATTGAAGATCCTCAGGTTGTCCAGTACACATTAACCAACTTATTAGCAATTTCAGTTGGCTTGTGGAGTCTGGCTTAGTCAATGTAGTCTCAAAGTAGTGTGTCAAATCACACACAAATTGGGTTCGTTGAAACAAAGCTGTTGCTGCATGGAAAACAGCAATCCTCTTCGAAAGACTTGGCTGCTGCAAAGCACTTGTGATGAAGTGTCTAAGCTGCTGGTTGCCGTCTCAAAGTAACTCGCAAGGGTGCATCAAGATGCTGTTCTGCTGTCCACTGCTCAGGTTCAGGATCGGCGGCGGGCTTGACTCTGCTGTGGTGGATCCAGGCGTCGATCTCGGCTACCTTTACTGCAGTTGGGGTAGACAGGATGACGGTGTACGGTCCCTTCCAATGGGGTTCCAACGGTGTCTTCTTCCAATCTTTGATCCACACCGAAGTACCAGGCTGGTAGGGATGCAAGGGTTCCGTCAAGTTGATAGGCAACTGGTCTTGGATCCACGTATGGAGAGTCTGCAGAACAAAACTAAGAGCTAGAAGTTCTTGTCTGGTTATTTCTGAACCAATTTGGGCTAGACTTCCTTTGATTCCCTGCACTATTGGTGGGGGTTTACCATACAAAACTTCAAAAGGGGAAAATCCTGTTGACTTTACAGGAGCTGAGCGTATTCTGAATAAAGCTATGGGGAGCACTTGGGGCCACTTCAATTGCGTCTCCTGACAAAGCTTAGACATTTGGGCTTTCAAGGTACGATTCATTCGCTCAACTTTCCCTGAACTCTGGGGTCTGTATGCAGTGTGGAGTTTCCATTGTATCTGCAAAGCTTTTGCTAACTGCTGAGTAACTTGGGAGACAAATGAGGGTCCATTGTCTGACCCTGTTACTGCTGGGATTCCAAATCTGGGGACAATCTCTCTCATTAAGACTTTAGTAACTTCTCGGGCTTTCTCAGTTCTGGTTGGGAATGCTTCTACCCACCCAGAGAAAGTACAAACTAATACTAATAGGTAATGGTACCCATTGGCTTTTGGCATTTCGGTGAAATCAACTTGGAGGTTGTGCATGGGGGTCACACCTCTTGACTGAACTCGGGGTGCTGTAATAAGGCCTTGCTTGGCATTATTCTTGGCACAAGTTTGACATTGTCGTGCTACTGAAGCTGATATGGTTGTCATCAGAGGGATGTAGAAATGTGGTCTGAGTGCTTTTTCCATAGCACTTTTCCCATAGTGGGTGGCTTCGTGGAAAGCTTTGACAAAGGATGGTCCTAACAGTTCAGGGATTACTATTCGTCCAGGAGGTTGACTGCCCTCTTCTGGAGGCAGCTCAATCCATCCATCTTTCAGTACTCCATTTTCTCTGTCACAATAGTAATCCAATTCTTTGGTGGTATATCGTGGGGTCCATAGATTCAAAGGTACTGGAAACAATGCTGCTTGCATTGGCATAGCTTGTGGGGCAATTTGTCCTGTCATAGCTGCTTGTCGTGCTGAGGCATCTGCAAATCTATTCCCTCGGGCAACTTCTCCTTTTCCTGCTTGATGTCCTCTGCAATGCATAACAGCTACACGTGTTGGGGCCCATACTGCATCAAGTAACATCAATATTTCGGGACCATATTTGACTGATTTTCCTCCGGATGTGATGAGTCCTCTTTCTTTATAGAGAGCTCCATGGGCATGCAGGGTAGTGAAGGCATATTTGGAATCTGTATATACATTCAGTATAAGTTTTTCTCCTAACAACAATGCTCTGGTGAGTGCTATCAATTCGGCTTTCTGGGCTGATGTGCCTGAAGCTAGAGCTGATGATTCAACTACTTCATGTTGGGTGACGACTGCATATCCGGCACAGCGTCTTCCATTGAGGATGAGACTGCTCCCATCAACATAATAGATTTGGTCAGGATTGTCTATGGGCACATCTGTCAAGTCGGGTCGACTGGAGAACACAGTTTCCATGACTTCAATACAGTCATGTTCTGGGAGTTCTTCACTGATGGGTATCAAGGTGGCTGGATTCAAGGCATGGCTCACTTCGAGTTGTATCTGTGGATTTTCACATAACATGCTCTGATACTTCAACATTCGGGAATTGGTGAGCCAATAATTTGCTTTCTGGTCCATAAGGGCAAGGACTGCATGTGGCACAGTGACTCGTATGTTCTGTCCTAGTGTGAGCTTGTCTGCTTCGCTCACTAGTAGCGCTGTAGCTGCAACTGCTCTCAAGCAAGGTGGCCATCCTTTGGCCACAGGATCCAATTGTTTCGATAGGTATGCCACAGGTCGCTCCCAATTTCCCAATTTCTGAGTCAACATGCCCAAGGCATTTCCCTGTGCCTCATGTACAAACAAGTGGAAAGGCTTGTGGACATCTGGTAGTCCAAGTGCTGGTGATGACATCAATTCTTCTTTTAACTTTTGGAAGGCTGTATCCTGCTCAAGTCCCCACTCCAGTGGCGACTTTTCTTCTCCTTTCGTGACTTCATACAATGGTTTGGCAATTTGGGCAAAGTTGGGTATCCAAATTCGGCAATATCCTGCCGCTCCCAGAAAGGCTCTGACTTGCTTTCTGGTTGTTGGAGTTGGAATTCTGCATACTGCTTCTTTTCCTTCTCTGCCTAATCTTCTGCTTCCTTGGGTGATACGAAAACCCAAGTATTTCACTTCTTTTTGGCATAGCTGTGCTTTGGCTCTGGAAACTTTGTATCCAGCTTCCTCTAGTAACTGCAAGAGATCTTTGGTGGCTAGTATACATTCACTTTCTGATACGGCAGCTATCAACAGATCATCCACGTATTGGAGAAGCACTCTCTTCCCCGGGGCTACTGGATAGCTTGAAAGGTCATGATTCAGTGCGGCACTAAAGATGGTAGGCGAATTCTTGAATCCTTGGGGTAATCTTGTCCAGGTAAGTTGGCCCCCTCTTCCAGAGATGGGGTCCTGCCATTCGAATGCAAACAATATTTGGCTTACAGGGGCTAATCTTATGCAAAAGAATGCATCTTTCAAATCCAGTACAGTGAAATGGGTAGCTTCAGCAGGTATCAGTCCTAGGAGGGTGTAAGGATTGGGTACGACTGGATGTATGGTCTCAGCTGCATCATTTACTCTTCTCAAATCTTGCACTGGGCGATAATCATCTGTCCCAGGCTTCTTTACTGGCAAAAGTGGAGTGTTCCATGGGGATTGGCATACTTTTAGTAGGCCATACTCAAGCAATCTTTGTAGGTGGCGATGAATGCCTTCAATTGCGGCTCTTGGGATAGGGTACTGTTTGACGTGCACTGGTGTAGCACTAGGCTTGAGGGTTACAATCACTGGAGCTATATGTTTGGCTAGGCCTGGGGGGCTGCCTTCTGCCCATACTCCAGGTGGTGCATCAATACTTTTCAAAGTTTGTTCAAAATAGGTATCTTGTATCGAATCATCAATGTAGTATCTCCATTCTTCCTCTCGGGGAACTGTCAGCAGCATCACTCCTGCTGGTTTGGTTTGGGGATTTACTGTCATTTGCATTTCTCCTTGCTCAGAGAAAGATATTTGTGCTTGAAGCTTGGCTAACATATCTCGTCCCAGTAGTGGCACTGGACATTCGGGCATGTAAAGGAATTGATGAGTTACTTGCTGTCCTCCCAGACTGCATATTCGGTTTTGAAGAAAAGACTTTGTGGCTTTGGCACCAGTTGCTCCTATAATGGTGACTGCTTTTGTAGTGAATGGGGCTATCTTTTTGTCTATTACTGAATGTTGTGCTCCAGTATCAACCATAAAGTCCATAATTTGGTCTCCTATTTGTATTCCGACCATAGGCTCCTGGAGACCTAAAGCAAACTTGGAGCCCGGTCTGTCCTAATCCACGTCATTCTCATCATGGGCTGGTGTGGCCAATGCTTGAATGGCTCCTCCTCTCTCTCGCTGGAATTGTTCTCGATTGGCTCCTCCTCCTCGGCTTCGGGGATAGCTTCGTCTTTCTTCTCGCCACTGATGGCTGCTGTCGTCATCATGCTGGGCGTCTTCGAGTTGCGGGCACGTATCTCTCCAATGTCCTTCCTCTCTGCAATAGGCGCATTGGTTCACGCCTAGTCTCTGGGTCCGGCCTCCGCCTTGACCCCGCCCTCTTCCTCTGCTCCTTCGACTAGGGACACCTCCCCTTTTCTGTTCCACTATGGCCGCAGCCAAAAAATCAGCTTTCTTCTTCATCTTTCTATCACATTCTCTCTGTCTTTCAGTATCACGATTCACATACACTTTATGAGCGACTTCCAATAACTGTGTTGCATTCATGCCCGCAAACCCTTCTAACTTCTGTAATTTGCGTCTAATGTCTGGTTGAGACTGGTTTACAAAAGCAGAATTCACCATACATAAACTTCCTGGTGCCTCGGGATCATAGGGAGTATACATTCTGTATGCTTCAGTTAATCTCTCATAAAAATCTGCTGGGCTCTCATCTATCCCTTGGATAACTCCTGCAACTTTGGAAAGGTTCATAGCTTTCTGGCCCCCCCTTTTCAGGCCTTGTAAAAAGCCTTGGCGAAAACGGGCTAGGGCTGTGGATCCTTCATCTGTATTTGGATCCCATTGGGGGTCTTCATTCGGGAATTCTCTCTGAGCTGCTTCTCGACGGTCTATTATGTTCTGCCCCTGTGCCGGAGCTACAGGGTTCTCTGCCATCCATTCAATAGCTGCTTTTCTAATTCTTGCTCGCTCTTCTGTCGTGAATAGGGTGGTCAGGAGCTGACGGCAATCTGGCCAAGTGGGTTGGTGAGTTTCCATAATACTAGTTACTAATTCTGTCAGCTCCTGGGGCTTACTAGTATAGGAGGCGTAATGCGACCTCCAATTTAATAAATCAGTTGTAGAGAAAGGGATATATACATAAGTTAGGGGTCCCGCTACCACTTCATCATTATCATTCTTTACGGGCACTCCCGGGACTTGCCGTAAGGGAAACAGTTTGGCTGCCATGGGTGTCTTTTGGGATCTAAGGGTTATCGTTGATGCCTTTGCAGGAGTCACTTTCTTTTTCTCAACAGGTTTTGCTTTGGGTTTCTCTCTCACTGGCGTGCTAGTGCTAACGCTAGCTTTCTCAATTATTTGTACACTTTCCTCCTCATCTGGGGGATTCTCTCTTTCTCCTTCTTCGGTCTCCACTTCTGACTCGCTTTTTAGGTCCTCCTCTTCTTTTCCCGCTAATTCTTCCTCTTTCTCTCCTCCGGGAGGGGGATCAGGGGTTGGGTCCCGCCTCGGCTCTGGCCGTCTCTGGGGTTCTGGGGCAGGACGCCGGGCTACTCTTACTGGACCTGGGGTTCGGGGCTGCCTGAGAGTTATTTCTGGGGAATCAGGATCTGCCAGGATGGGCTTCTTTCTGGCTTTCTTATCCTGCTCTTTCATTCTAGGCTGTTCCGTTTTCTGTCTAGAATCTGTTTTAGCTAACATTATTCTGCACTGTTCCTCATAACAGCGCTGCGCCCAGGGGGGCGGATCTTCACAAATACTTAACCAGGAATCTATATAGGGGTACTGATCGGGGTGCGCTATCCGCACTCTACGGTGTATTGACTGAATAATCTCTACATTGAACGTTCCTTCTCGGGGCCAGATGGGGTCTAGATCGGGCCACTCCCTAGTACACAAAATCTGCAAACGGGCTGCTGTCATTTTAATACCATAATCTCCTGAATATCCCTCTTTAAAATGTGCGATCATACATTCTAGTGGAGTGTTTCTAGTAGACCCCGCCCCTCCCATTTCGATGTGTGCGCGCAACAACAGACAAAAGGGAAAAGGAGGGCGGACCGTGGGTAAGGGGTCCTCACGGCCCTGGAAACGTAGAAGGAGTACAAATAACAAGACAAGACGACAATCGCTTCCCCCTTTTCGCGACCTGAACGCGGTCGCCCGGTCAGGAAATGCGCTACTCAGGGGTCCTCCTTCACTTGGTCCGTGCTGCCAGACCTCTCATTCACACTTCGTTCACACAATCATGCTAGCAACGTATCCCAGAATGCATTCGTTTCTATCTGTTCTGACTAGTCTTTTCCAATTTCCCAATTACAAAAAGGATGGGGGTTTCACCCGGCGAATTCCCATGCGGGGTTACTCGGCCCTTCCTTGAGAGTTGATCATGCTCTCTTACCAATTCCCAATATCTCGAGATTACAAATTCCAAAGTTCCAAGTTCCAATGGCAGTACTGCGCTTTCTATTTCTGTCTAGACCCAAAATCAAAACTATACTCACCGGATCCGGTCCTCAAACTTCCCAAGCAGGCGCATGAGTTGGACCTCGGACTCCCCTCACTCGGGTTCGAGGCGTTGACTCCAGCCGGGCTCGTCACCCGCCGAGGTCCGACCAGCTCCCTCCGATACAAGGGACCGGTGGCGCCAGGGAGCAGCCCTCGTCGGAAGGGCGCGATCCCGGCAGGACCAAGCCTATAGAGGCGGAAAGTCGTGGTATATTGCCCTATATACACTTTGATTCCACAACTTCCCGGCCAATGCACCAAGGAATATGTAGCAGCAAAGCGCAGACAAACCAATGATACCAGGAGTCTGTTCAGAAGGTCCAAATCATTTATTTGTGCACAAGTCTCGAACCAATCAATTTCAAAATGGCTGAGCAAAGTTTTCAAGCATTACAACAACTTTTATAGACTTCTGTTCCATTCTAGGTATAGAAAAACATTTCATTGGTCCCGGTAACCTCCCGTACCTCCCGTACCTCTTCTATTGGTCCCGGTACTGATAAGTTTATCCAGTTATGTCCCTCCAGTGGGCATGACACCTGCATACCCCCCTTCTAGTCCCAATTACAATGGTCAGTTCATCAACTTGTTACTTTCACACTCTCAAGGTTATAGAACCAATTTGTACGTGCAGAGGAGCTGGGCTCTGCAACTCATCTGTCAGCACTCCTAATTATTTCTTTGCAGATGTACTCTTTCTTATCAGTAACTTTTAAACATGTCTTTTCTGTATTTTTCCATCTTTTAATACTGCAGTTCTGCTTACCTAAGCTAATTCAATACTTCTACTGAGTTCTATCTTACAATAGCAGCATATTGGGGGATGTGCAATCCTATATGCCTCTCCACAGGCCTCATTTACAGGTCAAGCTAGCCATGCTGGCCTGCTTATGTTCGGACACTGTGGGTCACAGGCCTGCACCTGCCACAAAAGGAGCACAAAGCAGGAGCAAGCGCCGCAGGAGGCGTCCTTAAATGGTTGCAAGAGACCGGCTGGTTACCTGGGGGCCACATCACTTCCTGGGAGGGCGGGACTAGAGGCACAGAGCTGGTGAGTGACCTGGAAGAGACAGACAAAGCAACAATCAGCAGCAGAGGCAAGCACAGGCAAGGCAGCATAGAAAAAGGAGCACAAAGCAGGAACAAGCGCTGCAGGAGGCGTCCTTAAATGGTTGCAGGAGACCGGCTGGTTACCTGGGGGCCATGCAACTTCCTGGGAGGGCGAGACTAGAGGCACAGAACTGGTGAGTGACCTGGGGGCCGCATCACTTCCTGGGAGAGTGGGACTAGAGGTACAGAGCTGGTGAGTGACCTGGGGGCCGTGTCACTTCCTGGGAGGGTGGGACTAGAGGCACAGAGCTGGTGAGTGACCTGGGGGCTGCGTCACTTTCTGGGAGGGCAGGACTAGAGGCACAGAGCTGGTGAGTGACCTGGGGGCTGCGTCACTTCCTGGGAGGGCAGGACTAGAGGCACAGAGCTGGTGAGTGACCTGGGGGCCGCATCACTTCCTGGGAGGGCAGGACTAGAGGCACAGAGCTGGTGAGTGACCTGGAGGAGACAGACAAAGCAACAATCAACAGCAAAGGCAAGCACAGGCAAGGCAGCATATAGAAAGGAGCATAAAGCATCTCTTGGCAGAACTCCATAGGTAGGGCAACACAAAGCACCCCATCAACTAGGTCCATCACCCAGGGGTAGTCAGATGGCATCACCCTCCCAACAGGACCCCTATAGCTAGTGATTTCCTATAGCCACTTCCAGGAGCGCAGCCTCCCCGCCCCACCTCCTCCGTTCAGTCCGTGAAGCAAGGTTCATAAGCAAACTGTTCCAGAGGTCACCCAGCATCCTCAGCTCAAGCATGTCCCAGAGTCCACACATGTCCTGCCACAAAGTCATCAAACAGAGTCAGATACAGGAGGTGCTGACTGCTTGTCATCACTGTAGACAAAAGTATCCACTACTCTTTTATGGGCTTGCTCAGCCGACTCCCTTAACTCCCGATTGCGGGAAGCATAGAGTGTTTGCAGGCTCTACGAGGAGCCAGGTGTTCCAGAAGAGAGTTGTCTGGGAAATGTAATTTCAGAAACGTTTGAACCTCTTTGGGCTCATTAAAAAGCAATGTCTCCTCTTTCCTTCTAACTTGGAGCCTCGCTGGGTAGAACAGCACCTGCTGGATGTCATGGGAGAACAGTCGCCTCTTAACTTCATGAAATGCCTGCTGGTGCCTATCCAGATCTGGGCTATAGTCTGGAAAAATCCAAATCTTGTGGCCATTGTGAACAATGGCCCCTCCTTGCGTGCCAAGAATCCAGTCTTTATGATGGTAATTAAGAACTTTAGCCAAAATAGGATGTGGCCGATCTCCCGTGGGTCTTGGCCCACCCAGTACTCTGTGGGCCCTCTCGATCCCCATGCCCTGCGGCAAAGATGGGTGCACAAACAATGCTTGAAGGAGGCCCTCCACATATTCCTCCATAGGCTGCTCCACTACAGTTTCCGGGATTCCCACAATGTCGATATTTAAGTGTCTCAAGCTATTCTCCAAATCATCTATCTTGGCCTGCAGATGGGCGATCAATGAGGCATGTGAATGGGAGTTATTTTTAAGGAGTAACAGGTCATCTTCTGTACCTGCTATGCATGCCTCAGCTTGATCAAGCCTCCCCACCACCGCCTGCAGATCAGCACACATCTCCCTGAGATCATCCTGAATCGCTCCCAGTTTAGCTGAAAGGTTCAGCACTACTTAGTTTAATCGCTGTGAGAATAGCAGCTGTATTCACCAGTACATCATCTGCACACAAAACAGTACCCGCAGTTGGAGAAGCAGCTGGCAGGGGAGTCTTTGTCTGGGAATCGTTACCATGAGTCACACTGCCGCCATCTTGCAAGTCCAGGCACTGTTCCATAGTCTGCTGGCTTGCCATCTTTGCAGCCTTCACTGCTGCCCCTGCATGTTTGACTGCCTTCCAGGGCTTCAATTTGGGATGCCATCGCTCTTCACCGCTGGTCAGATAAAAAAAAAACCCTCCAAACTCCGCAAATTGCAGCATTAGCTGATGAGGTTTGGGAGAGCTAAGAAGGCGCGACTTCTCCTTACGTCGCCATCACGTGACCCCCCCCTAGTTAATGTTTATGACAGTTAGCATTATGGTCACTCCGTGATGGCCCTCATTTCCAGTGGATACCTTTCAGCCTCCCTTGCCAAAATGTAAAAGAAAAAGAAAGAAAGAAAAAAAGGTAATACCCAAAATAAATAGAAGAAATAAAACAAAAAGAACTGAAAAAAGTCTCCATCTTTTGCTGGTGCAAGCATCATTGTCCTGCCATTTCTGTCACAATATGCCCCTTTATTTTTAGTCCTGCTCTTGAGATCTAAATTGCAGACATATTGCAGCAGTCATAAATTCTGCTTCTGCCTAAAACAGCTGCTCTGCAGCCTGTTATCATGCTTCCAGTGGGTCTGTTTAGGCCCACATAGCAAAACTAAAAAAAAAAAAAAAAAAAAAAAAAAATAGTGATGGCATCCTTTCCCCCTTATCTCTCTCTGCTGCTGCTTCTGTGTCACTCATGCCACTGTTCTCATGGCTTGCCTGGCAGCATGCCACATTTCTTGCTGCATTTCAAAGCAATCAACATGCTTTGGGTTTTTTTGGGGCCTCTCCTCTTCCTATTTTGCTCCTTTATAGGTACTTTAGGCTTGTCATTGTACAACCTTTACTCTCTTTAAATGCTATCCAGTTTGTCGCCACTCTTCTTGCTGCATGGCTCCGTGATCAGTATGTTTTGGATTTTTCTGGGCCACTCCTCATCCTCTTCCTACTTTGCACCTTTGTAGATAGGATTGGCTCATCATTGTACACCTCTTTGTGTGTTTTGCCACCCACTCTAGCATGCAGTTCCTAATAACCCAAGTCTGGGAAAAACTGAACCCAGCATGATGGGAGGACACTACCAGCTTACCACTGTCAATGAGCCTTGAGCTATATCTTCAAAGTTGTTTTCAAATTTCCATTATTGTACTTGTTTAGACATCCATGTGCAGAAGATCAGCTATTGCTACTGTATACCTTTGAGAAAACAAAGATATTTCTTCTATGAGGATGAGCATGGTGTGCTGATGAAGTGGACACCCACCTAGCCAGTCTGATAGATGAATCTACCCTAGCTATCATGGGGTGGCATATTGCCTTCAAATCCACCATCCTCCTGGCCTAATTTAGGGCCTTATAGATGATCTGGATGCTATGTTGGTCCTCCTGGTATAATTTAGGGCTCTGCTGCTGATCTAGGTGTTGTACTATGCTGGTCACCTTGACATGTGTTAGGGCCTTACAGGTGAACGAGATGCTGTGATGATCTTCCTGGTATAACTTAGGGCTTTGCTGCTCTCTTTGCCATTATACTCTTCCCAAAGTGCCTTGGTGTGCTTCCACCAATTGTGGTACAGCTTTGCCCTGATTCAGTCTTGAGGTGTTCATTCCACTCTTTGTACTGCTTTGCCCTTATGATGGTGGTTTCTGGCACTCATCCTGTCATTGTATGTACTCTTTGCCCTTCTTCTAGTGCCCCTGGAAGGTTTGTGACACTCTTGATGGCTTTTAGTGCTGTTAAAGATGCCTGCCATCAAGCTTCAAGCAGATTTGATTGAAAATAGATGGCAAGCTTGACTGTTGCATTGTAAAATAGCTTTTGCCATAGACTTCAGTGGGGACAAAATGGGCCAAATGCATGAATGCTTTGGCTTCTGAAGACTAACCAAACGAAAATATTCTGACTGACAAAAATAAGGATGAAAATCTTTGGCATGCATATGCTCAGTGCATGTACTGGTACTTCTAGAACCTCTCTGAGCTATTGTAATATCTTAGGATATATTCCTGTTGGCCCCTTTACTTTATTCTCTTTCAGTTTTACTAACTCCAGGCTACCTCTGGGATGGATTGTTAACAAGAACAGGATGGTGCTGTGCACACATCCTAAATTCCTTCCAAAGATGGTAACATCCTTCCACTTCAACTAGGAAGTGGTACTTCTTCCAAAGACCTCACACCAGTAGAGGTGAAATGGTCCTTCACACTCTGGACTGTAAGAGGGCTTTGTCTTTCTACATCCAACGTACTCAGGGCCACCGCAAAGCTGCTGAGCTTTTCATCTCATATGACTCCAGTCATCTGGGGGAGGCAGTGACCAAATGTACACTGTCTACCTGGGTGGCGGACTGTATCGCCCACACATTTGAGCAGGTGGGGCTCCCGCTGGAAGGCAGTGTCACGGCAAACCTTGTCAGGGCCATGGCGGCCTCGGTGGCAAACCTGCGCTCTGTCCCGATGGAGGACATCTGCCGGGCTGCCGCCTGGTCTTCAGTCCATACCTTCGCAGCCCATTACTGCCTGGAAAGGGAGTACCGACGGGACAGTGCCTTCGACCAGGCTGTGCTCTGTAATCTTTTTGGGGTTTAGGCAACTCCTACCCTCTGATCCTTCTGTGTTAAGGCTACCGGAGTGCTGTTTTTTCTCAGACACAGGGGTCCTACTGTAGTCTATAGCCACGGACTCAATTGTTGCTGCTCATGGCTCCGCTTGAGGGCGACTGTGTTTTTTTCGCTATGGGCTTTCGGTAGCCTGTAGCTGGGGAATCCCATATGTGAGGACTGACTTTCTGCTTGTTCCTGGAGAAAGCGTAGTTACTCACCTGTAACAGGTGTTCTCTGAGGACAGCAGGAATCAGTCCTCACAACCCTCCCTCCTCCCCTTAGAGTTGCTCCTTTACCATCTTTTATTTTTTGCTGTCTTTTAGCTATGTCATCTGACTGAGCAAGATGGCACCCTTGGGCAGGAAGGGGACTATGCATGTATGGTAGCATCTCCCAAAGGCTTTCTTTGAAAGCTGGGGGGATGCTTCCACGAGGGCTCCGTCGGTGTCGATGTCACCCATATATGAGGACTGATTCCTGCTTCCCTGGAGAACACCTGTTGCAGGGGAGTAACTATGCTTTCATCTGAACCAGGAGGTGGTTATCCCCACTTTCTTCCCTAGACCTGATGCGTCTCGGGCAGAAGCCTCCCTCCATACCCTCGACTGTAAGAGGGTGCTCACATTCTACATTGAGTGGACAAAGGCCCACCACTGATTGTCGCAGCTGTTCATTTCCTATCACCTGAACAGGCTCAGCGTTGTCATCTTTAAGTGCACCCTATCCACCTGGGTGGTGGACTGTATTTTCTTTGCCTATTAGCAGGCTGGACTCTCCTTGCAGCATCATGTCACTGCCCACAATGTGCACACCATGGCAGCCTTGGTAGCTCACCTGCACTCGGTCCCTCAGCAGGACACATGTCAGACCACCACCTGATTTTCAGTCCATAGCTTTGCAGCTCATTTCTCCCTGGAGGAGAGCTCATGGCGTGACAGCGCCTTTGGCCAGGTAGTACTCCATCATCGCTTTGGGGATTAGTGCAACTCCTTTCCTCTGCCCTTATTTCCAGGCTACCGGAGAGGTGTTTCCATCCATGGCACTGGCATTGCGTCTCAGGACTTGAGGTTATTCATCGCTCCCGGATGCCATGGTTCGCCGTTTTTCGGTTGCCAGTGGCTTTTTACAGGTTTTTTCGGTAGCCTATAGCTGGGGTTTCCCATATGTGAGGATTGACCTCCTGCTTGTTCCCGGAGAAAGCGTAGTTACTCACCTGTAACAGGTGATCTCCGGGGACAGCAGGAATCAGTCCTCACAACCATCCCTCATCCCTGTGAAGTTGTTTTCTTTTTTTATGCTTGATTATGCTATGTCATCATACTGAGTATGAGCGGGAAGGTGACCACGCATGCGCAGTGTAACTCCCAAAGGCTTTCTTTGAAAGCTAGGGAGTGATTACCGCACGGGCTCCATTGGTGCAGAAGTCACTCATATATGAGGACTGATTCCTGCTGTCCCCAGAGAACATCTGTTACAGATGAGTAACCGCGCTTTATTCCTCTGGTATATGTAGCCTTGCCTGCTATTTGTGAACCATCTTCAATCCCTTCTTCAGTGAACACTAAACAAAACTATGGGGCATGTCTACTAAGCCAGGTTAACGATTAACCTGGGCTATCTGCAATTAGGTCCCATGTTATTCAATGGGACCTTGTTGGAGATAGCATGGATTAACTGTTTGCCTAGCTTAGTAGACATACCTCTAGCTGAAAAGGTGAAGTAAAAGGGGGCGGCCTTTATAAAATACAAGAGATAACAAAGAGAGGAAGACAGGCATTTATATTTGGAAAAACTTAGAGAAGCTAGCAAAGTAGTCAGGAAAGCAAAGATACAAAAAGAAGAAGAAATAGCCAATGCAATAAAATAACATTTTTCAGATATGTTAGTGAGAGGAGGAATGGCAAAAGTGGAATTGTCAGACTCAAGAGTGAAGAAGAGGAATATGTAGAAGTTGATGAGGATAAAGCTGAATTGCTTAACAAGTATTTCTGTTCTGTGTTCACAGATGAAGGGCCAGGAGCAGGACTTCAGAAAACATCCACAAATAGGAACAGATGTGACTGGGATCTCAAACGATTTTCAGAAGACTGTGTTCGTGAGTAACTAGCTAAACTAAAAGTAGACAAAACGATGTGACCGGATGGGATACGTTCTAGCTGCTCCACTGACAGACCTTTTCAATGCCTCTTTGGAGTTGGGTGGTACCAGAGGACTGGAGAGAGGCACATGTGATCCTTTTACACAAAAGTGGATGTAAGAATGGGGTTGAAAACTACAGGTCGGTTAGTCTAACCTCTGTGGTGAGTAAATTATTGGAAAAGCTGCTGAAAGAAAAAATAGAGGTTTCTGGAATCCAATGGATTACAGGATCAGAGGCACGATGGATTCACCAGGGACAGGTCTTGTCAGACAAATCTGATTGATTTCTTTGACTGCGTGACCAGGGAGATGGACCGAGGGAGAGCCCTAGATGTGTTATACTTGGATTTCAGTAAAGCCTTTGACACCATTCCGCACAGACAACTTATAAACAAACTGAGCACCCTAGGGTTTGACCCTAAAGTTACTGATTCAGTTTGAAATTGTTTGAGTGGGAGGCGACAAAGGGTACAAGTAAATGGAGCTCACTCTGAGGAGAAGGAGGTTACTAGTGGTGTGCTGCAGGGATGTGCAATTCTTTTTAACATCTTCGTTAGTGATATTGCGGAAGGATTATCGGGTAAGGTTTGCCTCTTTGTAGATGATACCAAAATCTGCAGTAGAGTAGACACCCAGAGAGGAGTTGATAACATGAGAAGGGGTCTAGCTAAGCTTGAAGAATGGTCAAGAATTTGGCAGTTGAGATTTAATGCTAAAAAATGCAGGGTCATGCATCTGGACTGCAATCCAAGAGAGCGGTACATTGTAACATTGTAGGGGGTGAAGCAGTTCTGTCCATAAAAGAAGAGTGCGACCTGGGCATGATTGTGTTTGATAATCTTAAAGTAGCTAAATTGGTAGAAAAGGTGACGGCGAAAACTAGAAGGATGCTTGGGTGCATAGGGACAGGAATGGCCAGCAGAAAAAAGGAGGAGATAGTGCCTCTGTGTAAGTCTTTGGTGCGACCTCATTTGGAGTATTGTGTGCAATTCTGGAGACCACACCCTCAAAAGGATATAAATAGGTAGGAGTCAATGCAGAGGGTGGCTACTAAAATGGTTAGTGGTCTTCGTTATAAAGCATATAAGGATAGATTTAAGGATCTTAATATGTATACGTTGGAGGAAAGGTGGAATAGAGGAGATATGATAGAGACATTTAAATACCTTCATGGCATAAATGCATAGAAGGAGAGCCTCTTTTGATTGAAAACAAGCTCTGCTACAAGGGGACATAGGATGAGGCGAAAGGGGATAGACTCAGGAATAATATGCAAAAATATTTCCTTTTGGAAAGGGTGGTAGATGCGTGGAATAGTCTCCCAGTGGAGATGGTAGAGACGAGTATCTGAATTCAAAAAAGCATGTCCAACACAGAGTATCTCAAAAGGAAAAAAGGGGATTATTGTAGTAGTTGATTTGGAAGGACAGACTAGATGTACAAACCAAGAAATGTAGTCATTAAAACAACAAATTAAAACAATACCATCAACATTTTAAAAAATAAAAATAAAAAAAATCATAAATGGTTCCTCTTTTTCTTTGTTACCATTTCCTCTTTTTCACTTCTGTTATGCAATTCCACATCTGTATTTCTTCCTTCCACTGACTTATCCATTAGCTATATTAGATTGATATTAAGCTGCAGTAGTTAAATAAAATACATATATTCAGCTCCACTATCCAGATAGTGGCTGGCACTGAAGACATATATATATATATATATATATATATATATATATATATATATATATATATATATATATATATGGTAATTTTAGTTTTAGGTACCCAGAACATGCCTATCTTGAGCCTATTTTATAAAGAAAAGCAGGTGCATACTTTTCTTTATTGGTTACCTTCTCTTCTGAGTGCGAAAAGGTTGCTATTATGAAATTATATTTTGCTAAGAAGGATGTTTCCTTTTGTGGGAGTCCTTTGATGATGTTTCCTGATGTTGCCAAGGTTACCCAGCTCAGACGGAAAGCTTTTTTGCAGCTAAAATCTAGGGTTCTTGCTTTGGGAGGTCAGTTTTATTTAAAATTTCCTTGTAAATGCTTTGTTACTTATTTTGGTAATAGATATGTATTTACTGAAGTGTCACAGTTAGAACAGTTTTTGGTGGGTTAGAGCTCGCAATAAGATTATTATATTGTTTTGTTTTGAGTGGTTTGGTTGGGAAGAAAATTGGGGTCTTGATGTTTGGTATGCTTAGCTAGCTGTCTCTCATTTAATGTGGTTTCTTGAGATTGTTCCTCTGAAAATATTTAAAACTAATTTTCTTTTGCGTTTCATGTAAGGGAATGTTCTTTTCCAATGTTTACTTTTGTAATCATGACAAATTCAATAAAAATATAATTAAAAAAAAATAGGGGTGTGTCTGATAATATATGTTAAATATAGGCCTGGGCACTTATATCAGCCCTAGGGCTGATGTAAATGCTAGCACCTAAATTTCTAAAGAATGCAGTTAAGTTAGTATTTTATAACTTACATGCATAAATTTGCGCTCCACCAGTGTGCATGCTCACCTTGAAAGTACTCATGATTGATTTTACATGCCTCATACGGAATAGTGACTGGCTAAAGTACATGTTAAGTGCCCATTCCCCTTGCATGACTCCTTGAAAATAGGTGATTTATATGTGTATAAATGACACATCATTAGGCAGCTTCTTATAAAATTATTTCCTTAAAGGCACATTTTACAATGAGACACCCAAGTACAATTTGGGACATCAAAGACAGAATATCTGAAAGAAAAAAATAGGTACATGCAAATTCAGGCATGATTTCAGAAATGTGGACATCTTTATCTTTCTTTATTGGGAAACTTTATGTACTGCCCTTCATTACACCAGGGCAGTTTACAATTCAAAAATAACCACAGAGGAGTACGGCGGAATCAGGAAGAAAGAAAAGAATTACAATTGTGACAGAATAGCAACACAATCATATAACAGTGAAGAGCAAAAGGGAAGATAAGAAGAGAGGCATAGCACAGGATCACTAAGGGTCAGGGTATGGAAGGTCATATGCAGTGTGAAAAAGATGGGTCTTGAGGAGGGCTTTGAATTTATGAAATGAGGATTCTAGTCAGATGTCTGTGGGCAGAAAGTTCCAGAGTGATGGGCTTAAACAAAAGAAAGCGGAGTTGCGGGTAGGGTTCAGCTGTGCCTGCGAAATAGAGTGAGGATGGAACCAATTGAGATGGATGGATCTTAAACTGCGGGAGGGGGTGTGGAACCGAAGCGAATCAGTCAAATATTGAGGAGTGTGGTTGTGAACAGCTTTATGAGTCAGGATAAGTACCTTCTATCGAATATGATATTTAATTAGGAGCCAGTGTAAATGAAGAAGCAGTGGAGTGATGTGATCATAGCGTGATGCATGATGGATAAGTCTGGCAGCAGTATCCTGTTGGAGCTGGAGGCAATGGAGCTGATAAAGAGGAAGGTCTGCATAAGTGATGTTACAATAATCGATACGAGAAACCACTAGAACCAGAAGAAGAGTAATGAGTGCTGAGAGTGTTAGGAATGGATGGACAGATCTTATCTGTCATAGGTGGCAGAAGCAACTGCATATAGTGGTAGATAGGTGGTCTTGAAAACTCATAACAGAGTCTAGCATTACCCCAAGATAACGCATCGAGGAGGCCAATGGAATAGGCACACCCAAAATAGAGGGCACCATGGAGGGACAGGAGGGACCAAAGGAGAATCAGATGGCCGAAGTTTTCTGAGGGTTGAGATGAAGAAAGTTTGAAGTGAACTAGTCGGAGACGCAGTCTAAGCAGGTGTTCAGAAGACTCAAGCCAGGGGCGTGAGGAGTAATGTGATGGACAATGAGAATGTCATTGGCAAAGTAGTATGCAAACTGCTGTACCAATAAAGCCAAGGATGCTAGATAAACATTGAACATTAGAGGGGTGAGTACTGAGCCTTGGGGCACACTGTTTTGCTGCATGGTGTGCCCGCACCTTGAGTATTGTGTGCAGTTCTGATTGCCATATCTAAAAAAAGGATATAGGAGAATTAGAAAAGGATACTCCAACACTGAAAGACTTAAAAGGTTAGGGCTTTTCAGCTTGGAAAAGATATGGCTGAGGGGATATATAATAGAGGTTTATAAAATAATGAGTGGAGTGGAACCGGTAAACATAGATCAGTTGTTTACTCCCTCAAAAAAGTAGAAAGTCTAGGAGACATACAATAAAGCTACAGTGTAGCACATTTAAGACTAATCGTAGAAAATATTTTTTCACTCAAGGTATAATCAAACTCTGGAATTTTTTCCCGAAGGATGTAGTAAAGATTGTTAGTGTAGCTGAGTTTAAAAGAGGTTTGGACAAGTTCCTTGAGGAAAAATCCATAAACATTATTAAAATAGACTGGGGAAAGCCACAGCTTACCTCTAGGATAAGCAAAATGCAATCTACTACCATTTGGGAACCTGACAAGTGCTTGTGGCCTCTACTGGCCTCTTTTGTAAAAGAGGATACTGAGTTTGAGGAACCACTGGTCTGACCTAGCATGGTATGTTCTAAAATCCATCATAAATGGCAAGCTTAATCCTATGTTCATAATAATCTACCAGGAAAAGGTTGTTAGTATACAGTATTTCCATCCTTTGAGATTTGCTTCAAAAACTTGTGCAAGAATGGTACTCTTTATTAGTTTCTTGTTCAGTCATATGGCATGTCACTGGGAGGCATGCAGTCTGATGAATGTCCACTTATGCTGTACTTTCATATAAGGTGTTGTCCACTTGTACTGGAAGATGTGACAGCCCATCAGTATTTGCATGTGCAAAAGTTCTTTTGTGTTCAATATCACATAGCTAGCTAGAAATAAAGTCCAGTGCTGTATTCAGGTTGCTGCAATTTCGAAAACTGCTTGGTAACTGCCGATGGTCAGTTACCAAGATGAACTTTCTGTCATCTAGAAATTGATTAAATCTCTTCTCTCCTCAAACAAGCGTTGGCCCTGGGGCTAGTGCAAGGTACTGGATGCCCTAGGCAAACCTTCAGCCTTATGCCCCCACATCACGGAAGATTTTTATAAACTCCAACAATCATGATTATCTGAACACACCTTTCCAACAACAGTACTATAAAAATGCATAATTGGACATCATACATTTAAATATTAAACTTTGCTTTGTTTCTGCCTGCTCTTCCTGTAGGTAAAAGAATGGGTTGATGGTTCTTTGAGTTTGTGTAGCCGTTAGAATCTATTATTTTGCTTTGACTACTGCTGCTCTTTGCTGCCCCCCAGATGCAGTCCTAGGCAACTGTCCAATACTATGAGAAGAAGCATCACATGCTAACTTTATTGGAAATGCAGGATTGAAATGCACAAAAACATTGCCAGATGTGACTACTTGTTTGGCTTCCTGAAATTCTTCATCACAATTAGGAGCCCAGATGAAAACCTTGCACTCTGTGATTCAAGCAGTGTGCCAAGGAGAATCTTTGGCTTCTCTGGATCTGGCTGAGGTGTATTTTCATATCTTGATCTGGGCAGATTAGCAAAAGTATCTGCGTTTTGCCATGCTTGGCTCTCACTATCAGTTCGCCACCCTCACTTTTGGGCTATGCACTGCCCCAAGGACGTTCTTCAAGGTCATGGTGGTGGTGGCTGCGACGCTGAAGGATCTGTATCCATCCATATCTGGATGACTGGCTCCTCCAGGCCCATTCCCTTTCAGAGGCATCTCAGGTGGTGTCCTGAGTGGTGTCCTTTTTTGGAAAGCCTTGGCTGAGTGATCAATCAGGGAAAGAGACAGGTTTTGTCTTCCCAGTCCTTTGAGTTCCTGGGAGCATGTTTTGACACTCGAGTAGGAAGATTTTTTCTTGCCAGAGGAGAAAGTCAAAAGGCTGTTGGATTGCCTGGCAATGTTCTATGCGCAGCAGGCTCCCAAAGTCTGGAATTATCTTCAGCACCTGCGATTGATGGCAGCGACCATAGAGATGGTGCCGTGGGCGCATACTCACATGTGTCTTCTCCAGTGGTCCTTGTTGACTTATTGGTCCCTGAGTTCTCAGTTCGAGCACAGGCTGCCGCTGTCGATCATGGTGAAGACCAGGATGAGGTGGTGGCAGGAGCCCTATCATCTGAGGAAGTGCATGCCCCTGGACAATTTCTCCTGGATCCTACTGATGATGAATACTAGTTTCTCGGGCACATTGCCAAGACTGTACGTCCCAGGGCCATTGGAACCACAGGGAAGCAGTATGGTCCCCCAACCACCTCGAGACGAGAGCCATCAGGTTGGTTCTTTTGCATTTCCAGCCTCTGGTTGAGGGTCGGCGGTTCAAGTGTTTTAGGACAAAGCCACAGTGGTGGCTTATGTCAATCGGCAAAGAGGCAGGAGGAGTGCTCTGGATATGGCGCTCCTGTTTGTTTGGACAGAGAAGAACCTCCTAGCCTTGTCGGCTCAGCAACTTACTGGGGTGGACAATGTGGAAGTGGACTTCCTCAGCTGTCACTCTTTGGATCCTGGAGAGTGGGAGTTGAGTCAGGAGGCATTTCAATTGATTCTGTGCCTCTGGGGTCATCCTGAAATGGATCCGATGGCGAGTTGCTCCAATGCCAAAGTTTGCTGCTTCTTCAGTTGCCACATGGAGGCGGGGTCTGAGGGCGTCAATGCCCTGACCCAGCATTAGCCAAGTCTGCACCTGTTGAATGTGTTTCCTCCATGGTCCCTGGTGGGGCATGCAATTCAGCATATAGAACACTACCTGGTCTGGATTTTTCTGGTGGTGCTAGATTGGCCCAGGAGAGCGTGGTTCAGAGACTTAATGCGGCTCCTGCAAGCGCTTCCTCTTCGGTTGTCTCCATCTTGGGGCCTGTTGTGACAGGGACCGATCATCCTGGAGGACCCGGTACCCTTTTTGCTTATGGCTTAGCTCTTGAAAGGAGACTGCTAGCATATAAGAGCTTCTCTCCAGTGGTGGTCTCCATACTGCTCGGAGCCCAGAGGAGGTCTATCAAGCTAGCATATGTGAGGATCTGGTGTCTCTTTGAGCAATGCTACTGCGCTCAGCAGTTGGCTTCTGAGGCAGCCAAGGAGCCATTTCTATTGCCTTTCTACAGAATGGGCTGGAGAAGGGCCTTTCGCTTAGCTCCCTGAAGATTTGGGTAGCAGCTTTGGCCTGTTTCCAAGGTCCGGTGGTTGGTAAGTCTCTAGCCTTGCACCTGGACATCTCGCGCTTTCTGTAGGGGATTCAGCATCTATGTCCTCCACTCTTGTCTGTGATCCCTTCCTGGGATCTGTGTCTAGTGCTCAGGGCCTTTTGACCTATTGAAACATGTTACTTTGAAGGATTTGACACTTGAGATGGTCTTCTTGGTTGCAGTTTGTTCCGCAGGGTAGATTTACGAGCTGCAGGTTCTGTCTTGCCAAGATCCTTATCTGTCCTTTTCAAATAAGGCCGTTTTCATTCAGCCTGTGCCTTTCTTCTTGCCTAAGGTGCTTTCTCCTTTCACATGAACCAGGTGGTCTGCCTGTCCTCCTCTAAGGAGCAGTGTCGGGGGAATGATAAGAATCTTCACCTTGTGGATATCTGGAGGGTACTTCTTCAGTACTTGGATGTTATGAATTCCTTTTGTAAGTCTGGCCATCTTTGTCTGCTGTTTGCTGGTCCGTGCAAGGGTGATGTGGTGGCTAAGTCAACTTTGGGGTCCTGGATTAAGGAGGCTTTTGCCTCGGCATATCTGTTAAGGAACCAGCTGGTTCTGGAGGCTTTGTGCCCCTTTCTACTTGAGCACTGGTGTCCTTGTGAGCGGATCGGAGTTCGGTAGCCCCTGCAGACATTTGTCAGACAGCAATGTGGGCATCACTTTCATCAAGCATTACTGCTTGGATGTCCACGTGCGGGCAGACATAGCTTTTGGTCAAGGGTTTTGCGAGCTACTGCGTCTTCTTCCCACCTAGTGGAGTTGTAGCTTTGGTATATCTCACTTGACTGGTGTAGCAGGATGATATGGAAGGTGACATTTTGCTTACCAGTTAATGTCCTTTCCTTGATTAGACTAGTCCAGGGCCAGCCCCTGGAACTGTATTGCTCTGTTCTGCTGCGGTACCCTTAGGTCCACTATGATTTTTCTATTTGACTTGCAGGTTCATCTTCTATTGACAGCCTTATGTTTATGCTTTCCTGTACATAGTTCTCTACTATTGACCACTTATTGTTGCCCACGGTTGAGGTTGTGTGAGGCTTGCGATATTTCTCCCATTTGCTTTGGAATGAATACTGAAGGGATCTCTGCTGGCTGAGGCAAATAGAGGCATGGGCGTGATGTCATTGAAACCTGGGCTTTTCATGGGTTCTTTGTCTCCACCAATCTGCTGGTAGGGGAGCACAACCCACTTGTCTGGACTGGTCTAGCAGGACTCAAGGAAAGGACATTAACTGGTAAGTAAAATGTCACCGTCAACCATTATATTGATGCTGTATGTAACACGTTTTTTGAAATTTTGGCTGAGCAGTTTCAT
The DNA here is from genome assembly GCA_033557465.1 of Ichthyophis bannanicus. Classification (NCBI taxonomy): domain Eukaryota; kingdom Metazoa; phylum Chordata; class Amphibia; order Gymnophiona; family Ichthyophiidae; genus Ichthyophis; species Ichthyophis bannanicus. Next base: position 955,549,700 of record CM066034.1, on the reverse strand, counting down.
TGATGGAAACTTTTGCTTTGAAATGTTTCAAGGTACATATTACTTTTTTGAAAACTTCTGAGGCATAGGTTAATATTGCCTTCAGCTTCAGTTTTGTGATGTATGAATGTGGTATAAATAATTTTGTTTTTCCAATTTTATTTTGAGATTCAAAACATATACAATAAAGTATATTACATTTTTTTTACTATATATATAAGAATGACCCATAGAACAAAACCAACTAATAATAATAATCATTAAAAAAACAAAACAAAACATCTCCTGATTGTCAGATAAATAATTTTTGCTGGAATATATGGAAGCAGCACCCTCCATCTTGCGTATTGAACATATTGAGTGCCAACAATATATTGTATCCAGGCCATTAACATTTTTCTAGTTGCTGAGGATATTTTGTATAGCTATTGAGAGCATTATATCAAATAGGATGCTGTCATATTTTGAAAGGCCACGATTCAAAACAAATTGAACGAAACAAAACTATTCATAGTGATATATCTATCCTTACATGAACAATTTCACACATGCATTCCCAAACTTCACCCCAAAATATTTTGACTGGAAGCCAGTTGTATATCATATGTGACAATGTCTCAACATCGGTAGAGCATTGCCAACATCTGTTTTTTCCACACAAATGAAAGATCGGTCAGTTTTATCAGAGCAATAGTTGTCAGTATTCTCTAAATTGCTCTGAAATAGTATCTGAAAGTACTATGTATCTTGCAGTATGACTTTAGATAGTTTTGTTATTTATTTATATTTTGAACTCTTACTTATAGCGACTAGCGGGGTCTCAGACTCAGGGCAACCAAAAAACTTCAATGTATCTTTGGATTAAGCCCCTATTACATCAACGACTCTTTTTGCATAGTCACTCTTCATGCCAACTGTTGTATAGTGTGAGACTATGCCGGTCGTAGGCGGTTGCCTAGACCTGGGTATAGCCTGGAGTTGTGGAAATAACGACACTGCAGTCGTGTCCAGAGTGAAAATTAAGGTTGGGTTTTATTCCCTTTCCCTTGAGGATGTCTTCAAATAAGGACAACACAAAAGAATGGTTGCTTCACCGGTGCAAAGGATTTTACAAATAATAATTATGCTTCTTTCCAGCAAATAAAGTCCATCACATTCCAAATGTGCCAAATACAATTCCTTTCCTTCTCCTTTCTTAACAGAGAGACTCTATGTCATCAGCTATGCCTAAAGCACATTCCATGGGCTCAGGGATGTTTTCTGGGCTATAGCTTTCCCACTGCATAGGGTCAGGACCCGGTCCTGTGTATGGGCACTGAGCCTCTGTGAAGCTGCTCTCAGAGCCTTGCCCTTGGTAAACTTCAGCTGCTGTGAGTTGGTGCTGCTTTTGGGTGTCACATATAGCAGGAGATGTGCTGGGGCTTTCCTCCCACGTCTTTAGCCAGTAAGGATTCTCTAGCCTGCTGTAAGCCTGTCTTCTCCCACGGGGAACCACTTCTTTCCCTTTACCAAAGATAGGATACTTATCTCTTTCCGTGGAGAAGATGGTTTCAAACCCTTCTGCTTCCAGCCAAGGTTTTCTTTCTGACTTGCACCCTGCTTTCCTCTGTGAACACTGGTTCCTGTGTTTAGCTGAACAGAACTCACTTCCTGCCTTCAGTGAGCTTCCCTGGATGTGACCTTTGCTCTCTGTTGGCTTGGCTGTTTGCCTCGGTACGAGGACCCCTCTGGCTGGGAAGACTTTGCCACTGTCTTTCTTAGCTCTCCCGGGTTTATCAGCCTGCCTTTCTTCAGTCCTGGTTCTCCAAGGCAACGTGTCTTTCTGTAACTGCTCTGGAGTTCTTGTCTCACCTTTTCTCTGAGACTGATCTCTCAATCTCCTAGACTGCACTTCAGTCCTAGCTCTCCAAGCCTGCCTGGAACTGCAGTCAGACTTCCTTTGGTCTCTGCTTTCCTCCTCAAACTCGAACTCCTGCTCTAGCCCTAGCCCAGGCTCCTGCTTGAGCTCTCCGTCTCTCTCAAGTTCCAGCTTGAGCTCTCGCTCAATTTCCAGCCTACTCTGTGGGCTTTCCCACCTGTTTTTATCTCTCTGCTCATCAAACGTAGAACGTGAGTCTGGCTCCAGGTGAGCCTGATTGGAACCCTGAATTCTTACTGCGTCACTAAAGCCATGAGGAAAGTTTGTTTCCCTTTTCCCTGCCTCTCTGCATTGTGAATGCTGCAACTGCACATGTGGCTGTAAGGTAAGCTCTTCTTTTATATTACTCTCTAATATTTCTGGCTTAGTGCTGTCTACCTCATGACAATAGTAAAGTAATAAACAGTGCTTAGCTTTCGTTGTTTCCCCTTTGCAGTCACTCTTCATGCCAACTGTTGTATAGTAAAGTAATAAACAGTGCTTAGCTTTCGTTGTTTTCCCCAACGCTAACAACCGCGCTTCTCTTGCGTTTCACCCAATCCAGTTTCATCAGGGGGCAACTTTGAAAGCACCTTATCCATTCCTAATTTATATACTATGCTTGGCAATAACATCATTTTTATAGTATTAAATGTTCCCCACCAAGATATATGTAATGGAGACCAACGCTGCAAGGAATTTTTCAGGTCTTTAAGTATAAGATCACAGTTAAATTTAATCATATCTGCAGATTCTGGGCAAAAAAATATCTTCAAGTATTTGATCCTCTGAGGTGCCCATTGAAAGGGAAATATTTTAAAATCCTCCCATGTGGAAAGACTGTTCATTGGGAGCAATTTGCTTTTAGCCCAATTGATCTTAAAGCCTGAAAAACTGGTGAATCGGCCCACTAGATCCAATAAGCAACGAATGGAGGCAATTGGTTTTGTTAGAAAAAGTGTAAGCTGTGCACTTCCATAGCCCTGTATCTTGTGAAATTCCTGAAATACTTTATTTTCCTTAATCTGAAGCAACAAAGATTTCACTGCCAGATTAAATAAGAGTGGAGAGAGGGAGCATCCCTGTCTCATGCCTCTGCTTAGGGATATCACATCAGAAAATTTACGATTCACCAAAATTCTAGAGCATGGGAAAGCATACAAATCTTTCCCCCAGGCTATAAATGCAGAGCTACATCTAAACCATTCTAGGACTCCCTTTTAGCTAATTCTAAGAGGTTGTTAAATATCCTAGCATTATTTCCTATATAGTCCTTTCATAAATCCAGACTGTTAAGGTCCTAGCAACACACCCATTACCTGTGCCAACCTTGTTGCCAAGACTTTGGCTAGTATTTTATAGTCCACATTCAACAATGAGATGGGTCTATAGTTACCCATTAGGCTGGAATCACAACCCGGTTTTACTAATAGAACAATATTGGTCTCAGAAAAAGTGGATGATGATAACGGTTGATTCAATAAACTTTGGTATAATTTCTGCAGATTAGGAGCTAGAACCGTTGCAAACCGACAATAAAACTCAGCGGTAAACCGTCCGTCCCAAGAGCTTTATTTCTAGGGAGATTTTTAATAGCTATTAAAATTTCCCCTAAATTAATGGGAGCATCTATACCCTCCCTTAGACAATCTAGGACAGTCTTTTATAAATAAAAAAAATTCTCTTTCAATATCTCTGTTAGTATTAGAGCCAGTGAATAAATCCCTATAAAAAGAGGGAAATGCTTTCAATATGTCTTTAGTATTAGTTAGAATTTGTGCATCTGCACTGATGGAAGCAATTTGATGTTTTTTCTTTTGAACACGCAAAAGCTGTGCCAACATTTTCCCTATTTTATAATTTCCGGTGTAACAACCTGTTTTTTCGACTAATATTTCCTTCTTTGCTTGACGCATCAAATTTTTGTTAAACTCATAGCGGCAACTAATTAGTTGTTGAAGCACCACATAATTGCCTGAGCTAGCATGTATAGCCTCGAGACATGATATCTTTTTTTTCTAATTCTATATTCTTTTCCATCTCAGACTTATGTAACCAAGATGCCTAGCTGATGATCTCACCACATAGGGTTGCCTTCAAGGCTTCCCAAATAATTCCAAAGTGTAAATGGCAATTATCATTGTTTTGAAAAAATTAAGAACATAAGATATGCCATACTGGGTCAGACCAAGATCCATCAAGCCCAGTATCCTGTTTCCAACAGTGGCCAATTTTTAGGTCACAAGTACCTAGCAGCTTCCCTAAAAGACACAGGTTCCACAATGTTTGTATTAGGGCAAGCAGTGATATCCCAGGTCCCCTTTAATAATGGTTTATGGACCTTTCCTCCAGGAACTTTTCCAAACCTTTTTTAAACCAGGCCACACTAACAGCTTTTACTACATCCTCCGGCAATGAATTCCAGAGTTTGATTACACATTGAGTGAAAAAATATTTTCTCTTGTTAGTCTTAAATAATAAGTTACCCTGTAGCTTCATTGCATGTCCCTAGTATTTCTATATTTTGATGGTGTAAACAATCAATCTACGTTTACCCGTTCCACTCCATTCATTAATTTATAGACCTCTATCATATCTCCCTTCAGTCGTATCTTTTCCAGGTTGAAGAGCCCTAACCTTTACCATTTTGGTGACTCTTCTCTATACTTTTTCTAATAACGCTATATCCTTTTTAAGATACGGCGACCAGAATTGCCCACAATATTCAAGGTGCGGTCACACTATGGAACGATACAGAGGCATTATAACATCTTTTGTTTTATTCTCCATTCGTTTCCTTATGATACTTAGCATTCTATTTGCTCTCTTGGCCTCCGCTGCACACTGGGTAAAGGGTTTCAACATGATATCCACGATGATGCCTAAATCTTTTTCCTGGGTGGTGGTTCCTAATGTGGAACCTTGCATTGTGTAACTATAGTTTGGGTTGTTCTTTCCTAGGTGCATAACTTTACACTTGTCCACATTAAATTTCATCTGCTATTTGGTTGCCCACTCTTCCAATTTATCAAGGTCCTCTTGCAATTTTTCATAATCCTTATGGGTTTTAACAACTTTGAATAATTTTGTGTCATCTGCAAATTTGATTAGTCTCACTCATTATTCCCATTTCCAGGTAATTTATGAATATATTAAAAAGCAGCGGACCCAGCACAGATCTCTGGGGTACTCCACTATTCACCTTTCTCCATTGGGAAAATTGGCCATTTAGCCCTACCCTCTACTTTCTATCTTTTAACCAGTTCCTGATCCTCAATAGTACACTGCCTCCTAACCCATGACTTTTTAATTTTGCCAAAAGTCTCTTATGAGGGACCTTGTCAAAGGTTTTCTGAAAGTCCAGATACACTATATCAATCGACTCACCTGTGTTTACCTGTTTATTCACACCTTCAAAAAAACATAACAGATTAGTAAGACAAGACCTTCCTTGGCTAAAGCCATGTTGGCTGTCTCCCATTAAACCATGACTATCTACATGTTCAGTAATTTTGTTCTTTATAATGGTTTCTACCATTTTTCCAGTACTGACGTCAGGCTCACTGGTCTGTAGTTTCCCGGATCACACCTGGAACCCTTTTTAAAAATTGGTGTTACTTTGGCTATCCTCCAATCTTCATTTATTACAGATGATTTTAATGATAGTTCACAGATTGATAATGGTACGTCTTCAATCTCATATTTCAGTTCTTTCAATACCCTTTGATGTATACCATCCAGTCCAAGTGGTTTGCTACTCTTCAGTTTATCAAATAGTTGTAACAAATCTTCCTGGTGTATCAATATTTCTTTCAGTTCTTCTGAGGCATCACCTTTAAATACCATTTCAGTCATAGGTAACATCCCTACATCTTCCTCAGTAAACACCGTAGCAAAGAATTCATTCAGTCTCTCCTGTATGGCCTTGTCCCCTCTTAGGTGTATGTTTACTAAGCAGTCTTAGGGGTATGTTTACTAAACCGTCTTAATGTGCGCCCAGCGATAGCGTGCAGGCTGCCATAAAAGGAGTGGGCGTTTCAGTCTTAAAGCAGCAAAACGGGAGTATCGCGCGATAACGCACGCTGCTGCGCACATTATCGGGCGAAGCGCCGCTAAGCGCGTTAACCCTAAGTAGGTGCCCAGACATGCAAACACTGAAACAGAGGTGTAGCACAATGGTTAATACACTGACTGATGATACAGGGGTCATGAGTTTGATCCCCAGTGTGCCTAATGCTTAAGGCTGGCTGAGGCATCTGCTTTGACATGTAAGTATTGTTTCCTGCAGCACTTTATTTGTATTTTCTTAATTGCTGCAAACACACCCTCACTTGCCATAACCTAAGGTGCCGCATAAGGCACCCTATAAGGCACTCCATAGGGCACATTATAAAGTGCACTGTCCGCCACAGCACCCTATAATGTCCCCTATAGGGCACCCTATAAGTCGCTCCATAGGATACCATATAGTGCACCTTATATGGACGGTAACCATAAGGTGCCTTATGGTGACAGTACGCTGAGGGTGTTTTTGCTGGCTGCTCTAATGTACATTAAAAATAGATAATGCTTTAGACAGCCCTATCAAATAACCCCCCTGTGGGTTTGAACCCATGACCTCTGGCTTCACAGGCAGTGAAGTAACCAGTGGGCTACAGCTCTACAGCTGCTAGCAAGCCCCTGGCTGGCTGCAGAAGGACTGCATGTCACCACACAAACAGTCTGCTGTGATCACCAGGATAGGGTTAGCCCACCCATACCCATGATGCACTGCACATGCAAATCAGCCATCTACAGATGAACACAAGATGGGGTATGCACCCCCACAGCACCTCGGCCTGGTAGGGGGAACTGACCGTGTGTGTTACTGGCACAGAGTAGCTACAAACCGTCACATTGTGCAGGTACTGTGCTCACCCTGAGGGTGCGGTGGGGTGCCCAGCACCAGGTTCACAGCACCTTCCATGGCAGAAATAGGCCATGCTGTAGGTCCCCAGCAGTGCTAGTGTGTGAGATAGGTAGTTCCTGTAGACACACTTTGGATACATCTGTATTTCTCAGTCAGGTTTAATCCTTATGGACCCATAGGCAGATTATGTACCACCACTACTGTTCCCTCTAAGCTGTGCGCATGTGCGTGCGCACACACCTCGCCGAGCGAGCGCACATACTTTACAACAGAGCGCAAAAAAATTACGGTTCTGATTCTGATAGAAAACAACACAGTCGTCTTAAAATTTAAAAGTTGTGATTGTAATTACTAGAAATTTTTCCCGCTTCATTTAGTAATCATCTATTTTCATTTAATTTGATTAAAATCAATGTGGTGTACATACTGTATTCTGACGTGTATTCAAATTTTAAAGTATATAACTCCAAGTTTCGTTATGTGGTGCACAAAAATTTAACCTTCCTTCAAAAGCTGCACAGCTGATATTTTATGCGCACACAGCCTACAGAAAATTAGAGGGAACATTGACCACCACCCAACCCTCTGGGGCTGAACGTGGGAAACAGGGTCTCCCACCAACAAATCCACATCTTACCTCCCTGCAATGGCAGCAGTAGAGGGGACCACCAACTGCAGTCCTGCTGGGGAACAGACACCCCCTCCAGGGCAGTCAATTCAGTTCTGTACACATCCATAAAGCAATAGCAGACAGACATTAGGCCCAGAAATGCTCAGTTGCACCCCACCACTATCTGATATTCTCCTGCAGCCTCTGCACCCTGGAAGGTGTTCCAGCAAGACACATACTAGCTGCAGATAGTCTGTTAGCTAGTCCATAGTGCATATTCCTGGAGGAGATGCATGCACCTAGAACTAGGATGTCAGCATACACACCAAGCAAATAAGTCAGTGATTGGGCCCCCAAAAGGAAAACCATAAATATCACATGAAAGATATATTATAGGGCACTATGGGGGAACCTAGCCATGCCGTGGTCACTGCTCAGTCAGGGTGAGAGTGAACTCCCAGCAGGACATGCTGTGGCCACCCTGTCTATGCAGGTGGTGGCCGGGCACTACAATGTCCCAGCCATTGCCCTATGCCCTGTGCAGATGCATCCTGGCCAGGCCACCCTGTCCGGGCTATACCCATGGTACCTTGCTCCTCATTATGCACATTGGCAGGCCAATACTGGCAACAGTGCTGGCAGTGTGGGCTGAGGAGGGTGTTTGTAGCCACCACACACTGGATAGACAGACACACACTCCCACACCTATGCCAGCATTATACAACTATAGAGGTGTTTGGCAGCCCTGGCCACCGCTCAAGTCCTGGGCACAGTGCAGGCATGGCTATGGTACGCAATACTGTTGGGGTCACTCCCCAGGGTGGTAAACACTGTCAGACACAAGACCTGTAGCACACTCCATAGACATCAGAAAGGTTGCCATGATGCAGCTCAATCAGACAATTGTACTTAACGTCGGAATTGCTATCTGCCAGTATTCATAGCAACCTTTTGATAGCTGTGTACCGTATTCCCAGGTTTAGGATGGCATTGCTAAGGTATACAAGTGCTAGTATTGGGAGATGCACGCAGGGCCCAATGTCCTGCCTCTCTAGGAGGCATTGGATAATGGAGCTCGTGGGTGCGGGTGTGCCTGCCCTTGTTGGCTGCTGCTTTACGGCAGAGGTTCCCAACTCCGGTCCTGGTGGGCCAAACCCTGTTCGGGTTTTCATGCTGTCCCTAATGAATATGCATGAGATACATCTGCATACCATGGGGGCGGTGAATAGAAATGCAGCACAGCCATAGTTATTGGAGACAGCATGGGACCTGAATGGTGTTTGACCCTCCAGGACTGCTTTTTGGAGACTCTGCTCTAGGTAATGCGCATGTTTATGGTGTCTGTGCTCTGTACGGTACAATGTAGGCGTTTTGGGCATGTTTACGTTATCTGCACTAAAGGTTCTGTCTGTATTACCGCATTTTAGTAGTGGGTAAAATATGGGGACTGGGTTGGCAGGAACCACAGCTGGGACTTGAACCTGTGACTTTCTGCGCCTGAACACACTGGCTGTGTGCCCTGCACCACTGTGTTGCCATAGAGACAATGCATTCCATGGAGATACCATGACTGTTTGTCAGACAGAGCCTGTCTGTTGCAGTGCACGGCACCCACCTAAACAGGGCTGGGCCATGGTCTGCTGTGGGCAGCAGCCACTGCCCCCTCCACCACCAGTACCCCTCTGTCACCATGCTGACATGCCCTTCTGCTGGTGGTGCTGGTGGTGCGCAGTCTTGGGCCATCCAGTGTGCAGGTAGGTGGCTGCCTATGGTGCGGGTTCTGGGGTAGGGGTGCCTGCATAGATATCCACGCTTCCCCCCAGCACCACCTGCAAATGTTCTGTACCCTTGGGGGTACCTGCTGGGTACTATCCCCTGTGACACTGTGGGAAACACACTCATGCCCGTGTTGGGCCCTCATCAGTTGCTGTCTGGCTGCTCTACTGTTTCAGCATTCGTATGGGCCACCTAGGCATCACCCTAGTCCGAACTGTGGCCCAGCTGTACCACAGCATGTGCCGCCTGCAGCCCTCTGTGTCCCCTTTTCCAGCATCTGTCCAGTTGCCCATTCCGACATGCCCACCCTGCTGTTACGGGACATGTGCATGCTATAGGAAACCTGTCCAGTAACAAGGGAAAGCCCTGATCAGCGTTATTTCACTGTGGGATCATTCACCTTGTATGGGGACAGAGCATAGCCCCTTCCAAAATTGATATCTTTTTTTTGTAGCTTTCTCGGTAGTGTTTTTTGATGTTTCCCATTGATATCACTATTGTCCAGCTAGGTTATGGTTTTTTTTCCAGTTTGTTCAGGTCATTTTCAATGTTTATCTGCCCTTTTGTTCTGTGCACATGTATCACACTTATCACCTTGTGTAGGTTTCCCTGGCTTTGCTGTACATTGCTGACGGAAATGGTTTCTCTTCCCTTTAAATCTACTCTAACGCCACGGTTTCACTGGCGTTAGTTTTCAGCCCCGAAATCCACAGCGTTAGTGTGCAGGGAGCCTCTTCCCTCCCACTCTCCACCCATTGGCCCCTTCTCTCCGCCCCTGGGGAGCCTTCCTCCGCCCTCAGGGAGCCTTTACTCTGCCTTCAGCGCTCATTTGCGCTGCTGAGTGCCGCTGAGCGCGTTAGCGCGCGATAAGGTGCCTTATCGCATGGCAAAGCGCCATTATCATGCGATAAGGTGCCTTATTGCGCGCTAACGTGTCAGAGAGCACATTAAGACGGTTTAGTAAACATACCCCTTAGTGCCCCTGTTATGACTTTATGCATAGTGTCTTCAAAGGAAGTCTCCAGCAACAAGCTATTCCTGAAGCGCCATGTGGGTCTACAATCCATCTTTTTCCAAGGACGAAAATCTAACACTATTGCAGCGTGGTCAGATATATGTATTGGATGGATCACACTGCTATGAACATTGGGAAGGAGCTTTTTAGATATCAAAATATAGTCTATATGTGAATAGGACTGATGCGGAGAAGAAAGGAAAGAGTATTCACGAGCTGAAGGATTAAAAAAATGCCATGGGTCAACCAAACAAAGAGTATTCATTATGTTTTGCATATTTAAGGATGATTTTAAATTATAACTGTGATTCTTAGGGGTATGTTTACTAAAGTTTCTTAACGTGCGCGCCGCGTTAGTCTGCAGGATGCCATATAAGGAGTGGGCGTTCCGGTCAAAAATAGCAAAACGGGATTAGCGTGCGTGCTCTTGTACACCGCGTGCTCTTGTGCGCCACGCACATTAACGCACGAGTAACGCGCGCGGAAAGCATAAGCAGGCGCGCTGATGTGCAAACAGAGGAACAGGGCTGTAGTACAATGGTGAAGACGCTGACCGATGGTGCAGGTATCATGGGTTCAATCCCCCACTGTGCCCAATGAATAAGGCTGGCTGAGGCACTACCATTTATGTGTAATAATGCATTATGAGGCATTTTAATTTTATTTTAATTACTGCTGCTAGCAAACGCACTCTCTCAAAGCGCTGTAACATAAGGTGCTGCATAAGGCACCCCATAAGGTACCCCAGAGGGCACATTTTAAAGTGCACTGTCCGCCACTGCACCCTACAATGTTGCTTAAAGGGTGGCCTATAGGGCGCCATATAGGGTGCCCTATGAGGCACGGCAAGGTCATAGCACTGTTTTTGATGGCAGCACTGTGCATTTAAACGCATGAAAATCTTAAGTAGGTGCGCTGACATGCAAGGAGGAACAGCAGTGTAGCACAATGGTTAAGGCACTGACTGATGATACAGGGGTCATGAGTTCAATCCCCAGTGTGCCTAATACTTAAGGCTGGCTGAGCCATCAGCTTTGACATGTAAGTATTGTGTCCTGCTGCACTTTATTTGTATTTTATTAATTGCTGCCAGCAAACACACCCTCACGTGCCATAACCTAAGGTGCCGCATAAGGCACCCTATAAGGCACTCCATAGGGCACATTATAAAGTGCACTGTCTGCCACGGCACCCTATAATGTCCCCTATAGGGCAACCTATCAGTCGCTCCATAGGATACTGTATAGTGCACCTTATATGGATGGTAACCATAAGGTGCCCTATAGGGCGCACTATAAAGTGGCCTCTGAGGCACCTTATGGGTAAAGTACACTGAGGGTGTTTTTGCTGGCAGCACTAATGTACATTAAAAAAAGATAATGCTTTGGACAGCCCTATCAAATAACCCCACTGTGGGTTTGAACACATGACCTCTGGCCCCACTGGTAGTGAAGTAACCAGTGGGCTACAGCTCTATAACTGCTAGCAAACCCCTGGCTGGCTGCAGAAGGACTGCAACTCACCACACAGTCTGCTGTGGTCACCAGGATAGGGTTATCCCACCCATACCCATGATGCACTGCACATGCAAATCAGCAGTCTACAGATGATCACAAGATGGGGTATGCACCCCCACAGCACCTCGGCCTGGTAGGGGGAACTGACCGTGTGTGGTACTGGCACAGAGTAGCTACACACTGTCACATTGTGCAGGTACTGCACTCAGAGGTGGGGCGCCCAGCACCAGGTCCACAGCAGAGATAGGGCATGCTGCAGGTCCCTAGCAGTGCTAATGTGTGCGATAGGTAGTTTCTGCAGACACACCTTGGATATATCTGTATGTCTCAGTCAGGTGTAGCCCCTACAGACACCTAGGAGGATTATGTACCATCACCCTCCTCCTCCTCCAGGGCTAAGGGTGGTAAACAGGGTCTCCCACCAACAGATCCACGTTCTACCACCCTGCAATGGTGGCAGTAGAGGGGACCATCAACCCCAGTCCTGCTGGGGAACAGACACCCTACAGGGCAGTCAATGCAGCTCTGCACACATCCATAACACAATAGCAGACATTAGGCCCGGATATGCTAAGCTGCACCCCACCACTATCTGATATTCTCCTGCAGCAAGCCTTCAGCCGCTGCACCCTGCAAGGCACTCCATCAAGACACATACCAGCTGCAGACAGTCTGCTAGCTAGTTCATAATGCATGTTCCTGGTGGAAATGCATGCACCCAGAACTGGGATGTCAGCATACACAACAAGCAGATAAGTCAGTGACTGGGCCACAAAAGGAAACCCATAAATATCACATGGGAGAAATACTATATAGCACTATGGGGGTGCCTAGCCATGCTGTGGTCACTGCACAGTCAGGGTGAGAGTGATCTCCCAGCAGGACATGCTGTGGCCACCTTGTCTGTGCAGGTGGTGGCCGGGCACTACAATGTCCCAGCCAGTGCCCTATGCCCTGTGCAGATGCATCCTGGCCAGGCCACCATGTCTGGGCTATACCCATGGTACCTTGCTCCTCATTATGCACATTGGCAGGCCAATACTGGCAACAGTGCTGGCAGTGTGGGCTGTGGAGGGTGTTTGCAGCCACCACACACTGGATAGACAGACACACACTCCCACACCTATGCCAGCATTGTGCTACTATAGAGGAGTTTAGCAGCCCTGGCCACCACACCATTCCTGAGCACAGTGCAGGCATGGATATGGTACGCAATACTGTTGGGGGTCACTCCCCAGGGTGGTAAACACTGTCAGAGACCAGACCTGAAGCACACTCCACAGACATCAGAAAGGTTGCTATGATGGAGCTCAATCAGCAAACTGTGCTTAACGTAGGAATTGCTATCTGCCAGTAATCATAGCAAACATTTGATAGCTGTGTACCGTATTCCCAGGTGTAGGGTGGCATTGCTAAGGTATGCAAGTGCTAGTATTGGGAGATGCACGCAGGGCCCAATGTCCTGCCTCTCCAGGAGAATTATAATATGATCACCTTCCGGAGCATCAAGTACTGGATAGTAACAATAAATCTACCTGCTCCACTCTTTCAACATAAGAGGTATAATTATTTCTTTCTTGCAACCAGGAGGCATTGGCTAATGGAGCCTGTGGGTGTGGGTGTGTCTGCCCCTGTTGGCTGCTGCTTTACGGCAGAGGTTCCCAACTCCAGTCCTGGTGTGCCAAACACTGTTCGGGTTTTCATGCTGTCCATCATGAATATGCATGAGATACATCTGCATACCATGGGGGTGGTGCATAGATATGCAGCACAGGCATCTTTATTAGAGGCAGCATGGAACCTGAATGGTGTTTGACCCTCCAGGACTGCATTTGGGAGACTCTGCTCTAGGTAATGCGCCTGTTTATGGTGTCTTTGCTCTGTAGGGTAAAATGTAGGTGTTTTGAGCATGTTTACGTCATCTTCACTAAACGTTCTGTCTGTATTAGCACGTTGTAGTAGTGGGTAAAATATGGGGACTGGGTTGGCAAGCACCATAGCTGGGGCTTGAACCTGTGACTTTCTGCCTCCAAACACACTGGCTGTGTGCACTGCACCACCGTGTTGCCACAGAGACAGTGCATTCCCTGATGATACCATGACTGTTTGTCCGGCAGGGCCTGTCTGTTGCAGTGCATGGCACCCACCTACACAGGGCTAGGCCATGGTCTGCTCTGGGCAGCTGCCACTGCCCCCTCCACCACCAGTACCCCTCCGCCACCATGCTGACATGGCCTTCTATGATTTGTGGACCTCCAGGACTGCATTTGGGGACTCTGCTCTAGGTAATGCGCATGTTTCTGGTGTCTGTGCTCGGTGGGGTAAAATATAGGCATTTGAACCATGCGTATGTTCTCTGCAATAAAGGTTTGTCCTTACTATCACGGTTTAGTAGTGGGTAAAATATGGGGACTGGATTGGCAGTAGCCCCAGCTGGGACTTGAACTTGTGACCTTCTGCTCCTGAACACACTGGCTGTGTTCACCGCACCACACTGTGCTCACAGAGACTGTGCAGTCCCTGGAGATACCATGGTTGTTTGTCAGACAGAGCCTGTCTGTTGCAGTGCATGGCACCCACCTACACAGGGCTAGACCATGGTCGGCTCTGGGCAGCTGCTACTGCCCCCCTCCACCACCAGTACCCCTCTGCTACCATGCTGACATGCCCTTCTGCTGGTGGTGCTGGTGGTGTGCAGTCTCAAGCCATCCAGTGTGCAGGTAGGCGGCTGCCTATGGTGCGTGTTCTGGGGTAGGGGTGCCTGCATAGGCGTCCACGCTTCCCCCCAACACCGCCTGCCAATGTTCTGTGCCCTTGGGGTACCTGCTGGGTACTATCCCCTGTGACACTGTGATAGACACTCTCGTGCCCATGTTGGGCCCTCATCAGTTGCTGTCTGGCTGCTGTTCAGTTTCAGCATTCCTAAGTGCCATCTAGGCATCTGCCTAGTCCGCACTGTGCCCCAGCTGCACCACAGCATGTGCCGCCTGCAGCCCTCTGTATCCCCTTTCCCAGCATCTGTCCAGTTGCCCATTCCGACATGCCCGCCCTGCTGTTGTGGAACATGTGCATGCCATAGGTAACCTGTCCAATGGAGAGGGAAACCTTGATCTGTGCTATTTCACTGTGGGATCATTCACCTTGTATGGGGACGGAGCGTAGACCCTTCCAAAATTCATATTTATTTTTTGGGGCTTTCTTGGGAGTGTGTTTTGATGTTTCCCATTACTATCACTATTGCCCAGTTTGATTATGATTTATTTTTATTTTGTTGGGGTCCTTTTCAATGTTTATTTGTACTTTTGTTCTGTGCACATGTATCACACTTATCACTTTTTTGTAGGTTTCCCTGTACATTGCTGACAGAAATGGTTTCTCTTCCCTTTAAATCGGCTCTAACGCGAGGTTTTCACTTGCGTTATTTTTGGCCTCGAATTTCACCTTGTTAGTGTGCAGGGAGCCTCTCCCCTCCCACTCTCCACCCATTGACCCCATCTCTCCGCCCCTGGGGAGCCTTCCTCTGCCGTCCGGGAGCCTTTCCCCACCTTCAGCGCTCGTTTGCGCCACTGCGCGCGTGAGCGCGCACTAGAGCGCATTTTTGCCCCGTAAAGCATCATTAGCGTGCGCTAAGGTACCTTAGCGCGCACTAATTGCATGGCACGCACGTTAAGAAAGTTTAGTAAACATACCCCTTAGAAGTGGACGATCTGTCCAAAATGTTATCATGTTCAGTGTTGATATCTCCTCTCAGTATTAATGAATCACTTCCCATATCCCATATTACTTGACTTAATTCTTCTAAAAAAGAAGAATTTGCATAAGATGGTGCATATACACTAACTACGGTGCATCTTTTGCCAGCCAGATCTATATTTACACAGGCCCACCTTCCCTCACAATCTGTTTTCTGCTGTAGTATTTTAAAAGCTACTCCCTTTCTAAAAAGAATAGATACTCTGTTTTTTTTATTAATTCCTGGGGAAAAAATGTGGCAGCCAATCCAGCTCATCTTGAACCTGACATAGGAGTCATGAGACATATGTGTCTCTTGAAGGAAAATGATATCAGCTTTTAGGCTGTTAAGATAGCAAAAGATTTTCTTATACATGATGAGGTGATTTAGGACTTTAACATTCAAAGTTACAAATCTCAGACCCATCTATGCGTGTTCAAAATATAGCAACATTGTGTAATGTACATACGTGTAATGTACTCGGACTGGGCGGAATAGTCCTACTTTGGTTTGAACCTTACATCACAAACCTCAAACTACGGATCCAAATAGGCGAGGAACTTCCAAACACCTTTTCTCAGGACCAAGGTATACCGCAAGGTTCTGCCCTCTCCACCCTCCTATTCAATCTGTACCTACAACCCATCAGCCAGATAGTCCAGATGCACGACATTGAATACTATATCTACGCTAACAACATTATGTTGTCACTCCCCATAGATATAAACAATCCCACCTACAATAACCTAGTCAACTGCATTAATGAATCCAAATCATGGTTGAAATCCAACAATCTCAGCATAAACTTAAGAACATAAGAACATAAGAAATGCCATACTGGGTCAGACCGAGGTCCATCAAGCCCAGTATCCTGTTTCCAACAGTGGCCAATCTAGGTCATACGTACCTAGCAGTTTCCCCAAAAGACACAGGTTCTGCAGTGCTTGTACTAGGCCAAGCATTGATATCCTGGGTCCCTTTTTAATAGTGGTTTATGGACCTTTCCTCCAGGAACTTGTCCAAACCTTTTTTAAACCCAGCTATACTAACAGCCCTTACTACATCCTCCGGTAACAGATTCCAGAGTTTGATTACACGTTGAGAGAAGAAATATTTTCTCCTATTTGTCTTAAATAGTTTACCCTGTAGCTTCATTACATGCCCCCTAGTCCTTCTATATTCTGATAGCGTAAACAATTTATCCACGTTTATCCGTTCCACTCCATTCATTAATTTATACACCTCTATCATATCTCCCCTCAGCCGCCTCTTTTCTAGGTTAAAGAGCCCTAACCTTTTTAGCCTCTCTTCATAGGAGTAGCCTTCCATCCCCTTCACCAATTTGGTGGCTCTTCTCTGTACTTTTTCTAATAACTCTATGTCCTTTTTAAGATACGGTGACCAGAATTGCACACAATATTCAAGGTGCGGTCGTACCATGGAGCGATACAGAGGCATTATAATATCCTTTGTTTTATTCTCCATCCCTTTCCTTATGATACCTAGCATTCTATTTGCTTTCTTGGCCGCCGCTGCACACTGGGCGGAGGGTTTTAACATGTTATCCACGATGACTCCTAAATCTTTTTCCTGGGTGGTGGTTTCTAATGTGGAGCCTTGCATCTTGTAACTATAGTGTGGGTTGTTCTTTCCTAGGTGCATAACTTTGCACTTGTCCACATTAAATTTCATCTGCCATTTGGATGCCCAGTCTTCCAATTTATCCAGATCCTCCTGCAGTTTTCCACAATCCTCTTGGGTTTTAACAACTTTAAACAGTTTTGTGTCATCTGCAAATTTGATTACCTCACTAGTTATTCCCTTTTCCAGGTCATTTATGAATATGTCAAAAAGTAGCGGACCCAGTACAGATCCCTGGGGTACTCCACTATTCACCTTTTTCCATTGGGAATATTGGCCATTTAGCCCTACCCTCTGCTTTCTATCTTTTAACCAGTTCCCGATCCACAATAGTACACTGCCTCCTATCCCATGACTTTTTAGCTTCGCCAAAAGTCTCTGATGGGGGACCTTGTCAAAAGCTTTCTGAAAGTCCAGATACACTATATCAACCGACTCACCTTTGTCTACCTGTTTATGCACACCTTCAAAAAAACAGATCAGATTAGTAAGACAAGATCTTCCTTGTCTAAAGCCATGTTGGCTGTCTCCCATTAGGCCATGACTATCTACATGCTGTGTAATTTTGTTCTTTATGATGGCTTCTACCATTTTCCCTGGTACTGACGTCAGGCTCACCGGTCTGTAATTTCCCGGGTCACCCCTGGAACCCTTTTTAAAAATTGGTGTTACGTTGGCGACCCTCCAATCTTCAGGTATTACAGATGATTTTAATGAAAGTTCACAGATTACCAATAACAGGTCTGCAATCTCATATTTCAGTTCTTTCAACACTCTGGGATGTATACCATCCGGTCCAGGTGATTTGCTACTATTCAGTTTATCAAATAGTTGTAATATATCTTCCCGGTGTAGCGATATTTCTCTCAATTCCTCTGCAGTATCACCTTTAAATACCACTTCAGTCTTGGGTAACACCCCTACATCTTCCTCAGTAAAGACCGAAGCAAAGAATTCATTCAGTCTCTCTGCTATAGCCTTGTCTCCTCTTATTGCACCTTTTACCCCTCTATCATCTAATGGTCCAATTGACTCTCTCACAGGCCTTTTGCTACGAATGTACTTTAACAAGACAGAAATGCTGTACATCACAGGGAATCAAAACATAAACCTCCCCCAAACCATCACCATTAACGACATCACACTCCCAGCATAATCCTTGACACATCACTCAGCATGCTACCCCACCTGAAAGACAGCCAGAACAATCCTATACAAACTAAAGACCATACAGCACATGAGACCCCTCCTCAAAACAAAAGTCTTCAGGTCAGTTGTGTAAGCCGTCATTACCCCACACTTTGTCTACTGCAACAGCTTGTTGCAGGGATTACCGGCAAAAAATCTACACATACTCCGAGTGCAGAACATCACAGCCAAAATCATCTGCAAAGCCCGACTAGCTGACCATGTCACACCCCTCCTACACGACCTCCACTGGCTTCCAATACAAAGCTGGATAAAATACAAATTACTCGTGACAACATTCAAGCTCATCAACAATGTCGCACCATCCTTCCTCTCAACTCTTCTTCATACCCCTGCAAACACCAGATCACGCAGGGAGAATATTCTTCATTTCCTAGAAATCCCACATTCCATCCGCAAGACAAAACAAACCACTAGAAACATAGAAATATGATGACAGAAAAAGACCACATGGCCTATCTAGTCTGTCCTTCCATATCAACAATTACAACAGTCCCCTTTTTTCCTTTAGAGATCCTCTGTGTTTGTCCCATGCTTTTTTGAATTCAGATACTGTCCTCATCTCTACCACCTCCACTAGCTCCAGAGCATTCACTTACATGGCCCCCAGCCTCTGGAACTCCCTACTTTTACCCAGCCGTGCAATCAAAGACCTTCAAGAGTTCAGAAAACAGCTCAAAACGTACCTCTTCACCGCACACTACAGAGAAGACATCTCTCCCACAAACTCACAAGCTTCAATAACACACCAGCACATTACCTAATACAACTGATGTTAAAGGACAATTCAAAAGCCACACAGACCTTATTCATGCGCACCCAAACCTAAGAACACCTGTATATAGTTAACCTTTACATAGTTACAATCCTTATTTGAAAATGTTTCATGTCAAGTTATCTTCTAAAAGGTTACCTCCTGTTCTATGTAATATGTTTTGGTTCCCTGTAAACTGCCCCTGATTTCTGGAAGGGGCGGTATAAAAAAATGTAACAAATAAATAAATAAATAAATATGTAATTTCTGAAATACCAACTGAATAAGATAGATATGGAACCCCCATGAGCAAAAAAAAAACAAACCCAAAACCCACCACCCCTACCTAGTATACAGCAACCCCAATAAACCCAATACCTCCCTCTAGTAGAAAAAAAACAACCTAACCCCAATTATCGTCCAAGAACTTATAGCAAGAACGTAGAGCTCAACCCCCAGGGAAGAATATAATAAAGTGAAGCTAGAAAAAAATAACTCTTATCTATAACAACCAGATGCCATGTTCATATGTCACAATCACAAGATATTGCTCCACTGTCTTACTATAACAAAGTACTGAAAAAATTCAGGGAACGGGTCTCAGACTTAGGGGCTTGTTTACAAAGCCGCGGTAGCGGTTTGCGAACGTAATCGGAGCCGCGGCCCCATTGATTTCAATGGGGCCGCGGCTGCGATCGCGATCGCGAACCACTACCGCGGCTTTGTAAACAAGCCCCTTAGTCGGGGAAAAAGCCTAGAAGGAACTGTGCCTTTAGGACTATTGAACCCCTGTGTTGCAACAAGGACCCGATATACATCCCATCTCTAATTACAAAAATTGTTTTCAAACGAGCTAGAAATTCTGAAATCAAGTATATTTGTAATGAAGAAAATCCAAAATTATAGCAAAATGCTTATCTGTCAGCTGTGTTCTAAATTCTGTTCCAACGCAAATCAGCAGCGCCAGTGCGTTTCACCGCCGAAGCGGTTTCTTCGGGGGATTTTCAAAGAGGTTTATACACTCGATACTGACATGCAACTGTTTGTCCCAGTGAGCTCTATGCAAAGAAACAAAAAGATTCTATCAGTACATCGTGCCACATCAGAATTTATTCAAGTCAACGCAAGTTTCTCGTAGATACATTCCAGCAGCAAGAGAGCAAAAAGCCATACCTCCAAAAATGACCCACTGAACTCGTCTTCATTCAGAAAGACGCCAATGCATGCGCGATGGATAAGCAGAGGCTGGCTTTTATCTCCCAACCACCCCCTGACTGTAGGACGGTAAGATGTTTCAAGGTAAAACTTAAAGGGGCCACACTTCGTCAATCTATAGGATTATACTAGCTTCGTTAATGAAAAAATTGCATTGAAACAGTATTGAAATGTCCCCAACAACAGTCCATTATACAAATGAAAGAGTACAGACTCATAGGGGATTGTCTCTTCAACTCGATTGACCTGTAAGTGGGAACTTTAAACACAGACCGACCAATCTATTTGGGCATTCAAGCCATCAGGATATACTGTTTGTAAAGTGTAAATCCAGCACTGTTCACACAGAAGTAGGCTTTGATCTCTAGTTTTACCCTGAAATCCAGCCAGCACTTGATCTATACAAAATATGGTTTTAAGCAATGGTCTTAAGAATGAATCAAGATAGGTTGAGACCATTGCTTAAAACCATTCCTTCGTATATAAAAGATACGACTCATTTTTTACAGTTATTGGCACAACATTCTCAATTAGCCAATGATGAGGAAGTATTTTTAGTTACTTTAGATGTTACATCGCTCTACATGAATATTCCTCAACCTGCTGCGTTTTCAAGCACAATGTCGGCGTTAAGGAGAAGATTGTATTTGATGGAATTGCATCTGGACTTTTTGGCGGAATTGGTGAGACTAGTAATTTTTGAGAATTTTTTTATTTTTGAAAAGACCATCTATCAACAAAACTCTGGGGTAGCGATGGGGGCCACGTGCGCCCCCTCCATAGCTAACCTTTACATGGGTGAATTCAAACAGAAATGGTTGACATCATCTCCATTTCGACAGCATATCCCTTTTTGGGGACGATATATTGATGATATTTTTATGCTGTGGTCAGGTCCAGAGAGTCTTTTAGTTTCATTTTTTTGCTGGTTAAATCAACAGGATTCACATATTCAATTCACTCATCTTTATAATAAGAATGAAATAACGTATTTAGATGTTGCGGTTGCAAGAAGTAAAAATTATTGGTCCACTTCAATCTACAAGAAATCTACAAGAAAGAAGTAGATAGAAATGCCTTGTTACACTATCATAGTGCACATCCCATTCAATTAAAGAACAGTCTCCCTTTTTTGCAGTTTCTCAGATACCGCCGTAACTGTTCTGAGGAAGTTACTTTTAAGGAACAGTCAAAGGCTCTTCAAAGAAATTTTGAAGCTCGAGGATACCCTAGACAAATTATTAAACGAGCCTATATCAGGGCACGATTTAATAATAGAGATCTTTTGTTAGCACCGCATGCATCGCAGGATAGATTTGAAGGGGCACAAGTGAATTTGATAACCAAGTTTTCACCTTTTAGTGGTAAACTTAAGAAGATCCTGAATCGTCATAGTAATGTACTTCACAGTGTTCCGGGTCTAGAAGCCAAATCAATCCGTTGTGTGTGGCAACGCCACAAAAATTTGAAGGAACTTTTAAGTCCTACAGCATTGAGACCCCTGGAGGAAGAATAAATTTTTCAACAATGTGGTCACAAAATATGCAGCAATTGCAATTTGCAATATCTGTCAGGTGTCGTTAGAACTGACTGAATTTCAATATCATGATTCTACCTATGTCTTGAAGCGGCAGACAACATGTGGGTCCAGTGGCGTAGTGTATGCAATTCGATGCCCTTGCCGACTATTATATATCGGCAAAACTATACGCTCATTCAGAATTCGGATCAATGAACATCAAAGCCGACTTCGGTGTAAGAAGATGGAAGCACCGATAGTGGCTCATTGTATACAGTTAGGTCATCAATTTGATCAACTTAGAGTATTTTGTATAAATCAAGTGCTGGCTGGATTTCAGGGTAAAACTAGAGATCAAAGCCTACTTCTCTGTGAACAGCGCTGGATTTACACTTTACAAACAGTATATCCTATTGGCTTGAATGCCCAAATAGATTGGTCGGTCTGTGTTTAAAGTTCCCACTTACAGGTCAATCGAGTTGAGGAGACAATCCCCTATGAGTCTGTACTCTTTCATTTGTATAATGGACTGTTGTTGGGGACATTTCAATACTGTTTCAATGCAATTTTTTCATTAACGAAGCTAGTATAATCCTATAGATTGACGAAGTGTGGTCCCTTTAAGTTTTTACCTTGAAACATCTTACCGTCCTACAGTCAGTGGGCGGTTGGGAGATAAAAGCCAGCCTCTGCTTATCCATCGCGCATGCGTGGGCGTCTTTCTGAATGAAGACGAGTTCAGTGGGTCATTTTTGGAGGTATGGTTTTTTGCTTTCTTGCTGCTGGAATGTATCTATGAGAAACTTGCGTTGACTTGAAGAAATTCTGATGTGGCACGATGTACTGATAGAATCTTTTTGTTTCTTTGCATAGAGCTCACTGGGACAAACAGTTGCATGTCAGTATCGAGTGTATAAACTTCTTTGAAAATCCCCCGAAGAAACCGCCTCAGCGGTGAAACGCACTGGCGCTGCTGATTTGCGTTGGGACAGAATTTAGAACACAGCTGACAGATAAGCATTTTGCTATAATTCTGGATTTTCTTCATTACAAATATACTTGATTTCAGAATTTCTAGCTCGTTTGAAAACAATTTTTGTAATTAGAGATGGGATGTATATCGGGTCCTTGATGCAACACAGAGGTTCAGTAGTCCTAAAGGCACAGTTCCTTCTAGGCTTTTTCCCCGACTAAGTCTGAGACCCATTCCCTGAATTTTTTCAGTACTTTGTTATAGTAAGACAGTGGAGCAATATCTTGTGATTGTGGTTTTGATTGCTCTAATAACCCGTTGATTTTTGGTTGTGTAATGTTCATATGTCAGGCATATTCATTCAAAAAAACAATATTGTTACCTCCAAGAACCCCCGTATCCCAACCCAGCAGTCCCATCCCTGGGAGAACACAAACCCATGCGTACATACCCGCAGAGGCCCAATTCCATTTAGCTCATCAGCAATTAAAGCCCCCTGATTATCATAAACCATCACTTAATAAACCTGCTGTGTGACTGATTCCAATTACCTATCTTGTGAAAGAATTTAAGCTAGAGACAGATGACAGGTTAATATGCTGGAACTCCCAATCCATTCATATCTTGAGCAGTTGACGTGTAACCATAGCAACCAGCGTTGAGAGATGAATCCATTCTTTCTTGTTGTGAGTCATTCTTCTATAAGCCGTCCTTGCTTCTGAGTACATATTCATGAGGGAGATAACAGCATATCTGACAGGAAGGCTTGTTTCATTAACACTGATTTTGGAATTTGGTGCATAGAATGTCAGAAACATTTCTTTTGATGATGAGCAGTTTCCCTTGTACATTCGGTATTTAAATTGTAAGTCTAAACTCTTGGGCTGCCTTATTTCCTGCTCACGTTGGTTAGCAACATTTAACCCTTCTTCTGCTGATGACTGAGGGAACGGATCCATGGCCAAAAACTGTAAGGTTCTTCAAGCAGAAGGATTTAAGCAGAACGAATCACAGGGAAACAGATAGCAGTACTCAGTCCGCATTCCAACTCAAACACTCAGACAGCTGCAACTGTGCATTGTAGATACATGCAATTGCTAACAAAGATCAAATACATTGACAATAATTATGCTAATGAGCATTATTACAGTTACAGTTATGCCGGGAGAGCTGAACCCCCCCAAGCACACACACACATGGGTTTGCACCCACCCAAGAATGAGGCAGGGCAGGGCAAGAACGCAGAGGATCCAGAGACAATCACACTTACATTTCTTACAATACTATTTCCAATGTAGTCATAACCATATGTTTACAAACACAGAACATGCAATTAGTGACTGAACTTGTAAATCAATAATGAATGAACAGCCACCAACCACCCCAGACGTCAACATTCCATTCATAAAAGACACATATTACCTGGCGGGGGTTCCCTTTCCAGCTCATTCAAACTATAATATGCACTGTCAATTAGCACACAAAAAGCCAGGCACATAACAGCCACACTTGCACCCGCCCCTATTTGCATGCAGACCTGCACATAAAAGTTACAAATGTTACTTTTAGACCAACTTTCTTTTTCCATGAGATCAGCAGACAGTTAATGTAACATTTTCTTCTCCTCTATAAACAGTTTCAGTTTTTGAGGATCCAGAAACATAATGGTGCGGTTCTCTAAAGTGACCTTCATATGTGCAGGGTATTGTGATCCCCTAGCCTGGGCCCAAGAGCTTACAGGTCTAGGGTCGCCTTTGTATGTCCTTAAATGAAGCTTTACTATTTGTTCCCCAGCAAAGAACTCTGCGACTTGTAGTTTGGCTATTTGCATTCAAAGACAAAGTAGTTGTGCAACCGTCGGTTGAGGCAAACAAGAATATTTATTTTTTTGTGGGTTTCCAAAGCGCATTAAAGTTCTGAACACAGGTAAAAGGATACTTCTCCAACACAAAGAAACAAGGATACTGGAACTGAGGAAAACTGAACTCAAGGCTTTCTGACACAAGCTGCTGTCTTCAAAAACAAATTAACATCTCACAGCACAGCTTTGTTTAAGCACGTTCAGCAGAGGTAAACTTCTTCTCTTAACAAAAACTTCTTTACTTTGGGGAAATGCTTATTAGATACAAAAGCTGGTTAAACATTTCTTCTCAGCAAACGTTTCTTTCTTTAGCCCTGCTCTCAGGTTTTCAGACTTCCTTAAAACATAGAGAGCAGTCCATCGGAGACACCTCTGAATTAGACTGTGACTCACAGAAATCAACCTGCATAGGTTCTTGGGCTACAGCTTGCTTGTCAGTTCCTCTGGCTTCAAAAGCTTGTTCAAACTTCTTCCCTTGTAAGAACTTACAGAATTCATTCCATAACTTTTCTTTCTGAGAGGGAACACTTACATTAGGAGAGGGAGCTTTCCTACCCTGGAACACTTCCCTTAAAGTCTCTATGGTGTTCAAATCCACTTCCCTGCTTTCGGCTGGGCTCTGGCTCTTTCCATAAAGAAGCGTATCCACCCACCTTCTAGCAGTTGAAGATTGCAACACGGGGTCTAGAACACTGGACGTTGGAACTGGTTCCACGTGGGCTGTAACCTTCCCAGCTAGGCGTCTGCTGGCTTCAGCTTTAGGAGTATTATTCAGAGACAGTGTGCTTCCCTTTTCACCGGTACCATCCAGCAGCTGGAAGACAGACTTCCCTTGTCCTTCTCCTTTCCTTCTTCTCTGAGCTCTCCCCTTTCTCTAAGGTCTCTCTTCCTCCTGGGAACTCTCTTCCCCCTGGGAACTCCACTCCGTCAGAGATCTCCTCTCACTCAGGGACTCTCCTTCCTTCAGGACTTCTCCTCTGCTCAGGAGTTTCTTCCTCCTCAGGTAATCCTCTCCCTTCAGGTAATTCTCCTCTCTCTGTTCCACCTCCCCAGGGACTTTTCTCCCTTCAGGTTTAAAAACGCTTTTCCTGACTGCCACACCCTTCTGTTTGCACATGTGCCCATAATCAGCCTCCAAGCCTGGCTCTATGTCAAATCTTCAGTGATTTTCAAAATTGAAAAATTATGTAGTAATAATAATAAATATCCACTACTACAGAATGTAACATTTTAATGGATTTCCAGTGAATTGGTATTTTATGTGACCACTCCCATCCCCACAATGCTGGTTCAATATTCTCAACAATATGCAAGTCTAATACGCATTTTGATTTGATATATTCCATATCTATTTTGGTAGCCTTTTCCTAGACCATGTCTACTCTATTCATATCAGTTTGAAAGTCTCACTGAAGACTTGTACATTGACATTATCCTTCTCCCCTTTTTTGTATGTTATGCTTCTCTGTAGCTGTCCTTTGGCTTTAGTACTGTTTTGCTGAATATACCACTGGTCAACAAATATTTACAAAAGTCATGTTACTGAAATAAAAATAGTCATTTCTTATCAATTTTTATATGCTGAACACGAATATGACAGTGAAATTGCAAAGTTGGCTCTAGTTTTTTTGTAATCTACAAGAATTAATGTTTACATCACAAAATGCATGTCAATAGTAAATATAATAGGCCTTCGGTTAATATCTGTAAAAAACCAAGTCATAGACTACTTCTTAGATTTTTTCGCCTGTCTCTTGTACAGCTGTTCGGGAGCTTCTCTGGGGAGTGTCCAGCAGTAGTGTGGTGGCGAAGGCACATCTGAGCCCATGGAATTAGGTGAAAAACAAACATTTTCCTCCAGCCAGGGGGATAGCCCAGAGAGCAGGGAGTTTCAAAGTGCAGCAAAAGGAAAAAAACCACACATAGCTGCTGAGTGCAGACCACGCCCAAGCTCCAAGGCAACCAAGGGAGGTAATGGGAGGCACCTGGGGGAGGAGTTAGAACCGGTAGGGCAGCTACACTCATTTAAGCCCCAGGGAACAGAAGGAAGGGAGACCACCAGGGAAGAGGAAGGAAAAGGAACCTTCAGAAGGGTTGAAGGGAAGAAACTTTCCAGGGATAGCCTCAGAGGGGATTCTCCAGGGTTCCAGCACACAGGAAGCCATGCTCCAGGAAGAGACCAGTGCTACAGAGGAAGTGCAGCCAGGTCTAGAGATAGGAGGGTTTTGCCTGGGAGAGTTGCTGACCAGGAGCAAGGTACACGTGCAGCAGTACAGGATGCTGCTAGGAAATCATCAGCTCTGGACAGGACTGTGAGTAGAGCTGCTGTTAAGAATAATGTAAGCCAGTTAGACTCACTGAACCGTCTAATGCAGGGGTCTCAAACACGCGGCCCGCGGGCCGCATGCGGCCCGCGAGACAACTTTGTGCGGCCCGCGAAAGAGAAAAACAAAAAAACCCCAAAACCCTGACTTCTGCCGTTGCCGCCGTGGCAGCGGCAGAATCAATTGTCAAATAAAAAAAAAAAGACTTCTGCTGCTCAAGCAGCAATATCACCTGTCCTGCGGCCCCTTCCCCTGTGCCCGGAGATCCGAATCTGCTCATCAGCGGCGTGCTTTTCAAGCCGCGAAGAGTATTCCCCTCTCGCGCGGCTTGAAACCGCGCGAGAGGGGAATACTCTTCGCGGCGTGAAAAGCACGCCGCTGATGAGCAGATTCGGATATCCGGGCACAGGGGACGAGGCCGCAGGACAGGTGATATTGCTGCTTGAGCAGCCGAAGTCTTTTTTTTTTTTATTTGACAATTGATTCTGCCGCTGCCACGGCGGCAACGGCAGAAGTCAGGGTTTTGGGGTTTTTTTTGTTTTCCTCTGTCGGGGGGGGGTATGACTGGAAATGGGCAGATGGGGGTTAGGACTGGAAGTGGGCTATTGGCAGGGGGGGGGATTATGACTGGTAATGGGCTATGGTGGGGGCTAGGACTGGAAATGGGCAGATGGGGGTTAGGACTGGAAGTGGGCTATTGGCAGGGGGGGGGGTTATGACTGGTAATGGGCTATGGTGGGGGCTAGGACTGGAAATGGGCAGATGGGGGACAGGACTGGAAGTGGGCTATAGGCAGGGGGGGGGTTATGACTGGTAATGGGCTATGGTGGGGGCTAGGACTGGAAATGGGCAGATGGGGGTTAGGACTGGAAGTGGGCTATTGGCAGGGGGGGGTTATGACTGGTAATGGGCTATGGTGGGGGCTAGGACTGGAAATGGGCAGATGGGGGTTAGGACTGGAAGTGGGCTATTGGCAGGGGGGGGGGTTATGACTGGTAATGGGCTATGGTGGGGGCTAGGACTGGAAATGGGCAGATGGGGGTTAGGACTGGAAGTGGGCTATTGGCAGGGGGGGGGTTATGACTGGTAATGGGCTATGGTGGGGGCTAGGACTGGAAATGGGCAGATGGGGGTTAGGACTGGAAGTGGGCTATTGGCAGGGAGGTTATGACTGGTAATGGGCTATGGTGGGGGCTAGGACTGGAAATGGGCAGATGGGGGTTAGGACTGGAAGTGGGCTATTGGCAGGGGGGGGGGTTATGACTGGTAATGGGCTATGGTGGGGGCTAGGACTGGAAATGGGCAGATGGGGGTTAGGACTGGAAGTGGGCTATTGGCAGGGGGGGGGGGTTATGACTGGTAATGGGCAATGGTGGGGGCGAGGACTGGAAATGGGCAGATGGGGGTTAAGACTGGAAGTGGGCTATTGGCAGGGGGGGGGGGGTTATGACTGGTAATGGGCTATGGTGGGGTCTAGGACTGGAACTGGGCAGATGGGGGTTAGGACTGGAAGTGGGCTATTGGCAGGGGGGGGTTATGACTGGTAATGGGCTATGGTGGGGGCTAGGACTGGAAATGGGCAGATGGGGGTTAGGACTGGAAGTGGGCTATTGGCAGGGGGGGGTTATGACTGGTAATGGGCTATGGTGGGGGCTAGGACTGGAAATGGGCAGATGGGGGTTAGGACTGGAAGTGGGCTATTGGCAGGGGGGGTTATGACTGGTAATGGGCTATGGTGGGGGCTAGGACTGGAAATGGGCAGATGGGGGTTAGGACTGGAAGTGGGCTATTGGCAGGGGGGGGTTATGACTGGTAATGGGCTATGGTGGGGGCTAGGACTGGAAATGGGCAGATGGGGGTTAGGACTGGAAGTGGGCTATTGGCAGGGGGGGGTTATGACTGGTAATGGGCTATGGTGGGGGCTAGGACTGGAAATGGGCAGATGGGGGTTAGGACTGGAAGTGGGCTATTGGCAGGGGGGGGTTATGACTGGTAATGGGCTATGGTGGGGGCTAGGACTGGAAATGGGCAGATGGGGGGTAGGACTGGAAGAGGGCTATAGGCAGGGGGGGGTTATGACTGGTAATGGGCTATGGTCGGGGATAGGACTGGAAATGGGCAGATGGGGGTTAGGACTGGAAGTGGGCTATTGGCAGGGGGGGGGGTTATGACTGGTAATGGGCTATGGTGGGGGCTAGGACTGGAAATGGGCAGATGGGGGTTAGGACTGGAAGTGGGCTATTGGCAGGGGGGGTTATGACTGGTAATGGGCTATGGTGGGGGCTAGGACTGGAAATGGGCAGATGGGGGTTAGGACTGGAAGTGGGCTATTGGCAGGGGGGGGTTATGACTGGTAATGGGCTATGGTGGGGGCTAGGACTGGAAATGGGCAGATGGGGGTTAGGACTGGAAGTGGGCTATTGGCAGGGGGGGGTTATGACTGGTAATGGGCTATGGTGGGGGCTAGGACTGAAAATGGGGTGATGGGGGTTAGGACTGGAGGTGGGCTGATTGGGGGGTTAGGACTGGTAATGGCCTATGAGGGGAGGTAAGACTGAAAATGGGGTGATGGGGGATACGACTGCAAGTGGGCTATGGGGGGGACTAGGACTGGTAATGGGCTATGGGGGGGGGGTAAGACTGAAAATGGGGTGATGGGGGGGTAAGACTGGAAGTGCGCTATGGGGAGGTTAGGACTGGTAATGGGCTATGGGGGGTCTAGGACTGGTAATGGGCTGGGGGGTTGCTAGGACTGGAAATGGGCTGAGTGGAAGGGGGGCTTGAACTGCAAATGGCTGATGGGGAGGGGGGCTTGGAATGGAAATGGGCTGTGAGGGGAGGGAGCTAGGATTGGAAATGGGCTGATGGGGGGGCTAGGATTGGAAATGGGCTGATGGTGAGGCTAGGATAGGACTGGAAATGGACTGATGCAGGGACTAGAAAGGAGCAGATGCTGGGTGGGGCTGGAACTAGAAGGGAGCTGATGTTGGGGGAGGATTAGAATGGGATGGAGCTGGGAAAGTGAAATGGAGAGGGGAAAAATATTTTGTCTGGAAGAGAAGACAAATCTACAATTGGCCAGGTATTGGGAGAGTAAGTGGGGATTGAGGATGGAGGGGTAAAATTTGAGTGGATGAAATAGGAATGAGGAAAGAGCAAAAGGAGAAAGATTAGTATGTTAAAGCAGATGTAGGGAGAGAGAATGGAAAAAAACTACAAGAGAGAAGAAAGGACAAATGGACAGCAGACGATGGAGATAGCAGAAGACACGAAGAAACCAGAAGTGGCTGGAGCAATTGCAACTGAAAAAAAATGCACAAAAGGTAGAAAAATATCTCTTTATTTTGAATTTATTAACTGGAATATGTCAGCTCTGGGAAATGTGCATCATTAATGTTTGCGCTTTGTTTAGTACAAGAGGAAATTAATTTATAGTTTTATTTCTACAGTGTTGTTGTACATTCCAAGTTTGGCTTTTGGGGTTCCCAGTTTAATTATTGTCTTCCTATTTCTGAATCTTTTAGTCTTTCTTTATCCATACTCATTAAGAGGCATGTTTACTAAAAGTTAGTGTATGGTAACATTATGCAAATATTTATGCAAATGAGGCCCCTTATGCAAATGAGGCCCCACGTCTTATGCGGCCCCCGGGTTACTTTACAAGTCCTCATTTGGCCCTCAAAGCAATTTGAGTTTGAGACCCCTGGTCTAATGCAAGATAAGGATCTCCATAGCCTTGCTAAGATCCCTGAGGGTGGAAAAAGGTCTCGCTGGGAGAAACTCTTAGAGTTACTGGAAGAGGTTAAACCTTCATTGGTACAAGCTGTGCAAAACCAGGAGTTAAGAAACCTCGGATATGAAGACATGCAGACAGAGGGAGGGGATTCTGACCTCGAGTCTGTAGAGTTAATGGATTGTTCCCTTTGTGAGAAGACAAGCTAAGGAAGTTCTGGGTTTGAAATGAAAGGGAAGCCTAGGAACTAACTGCCTGAACAGCTGTGAAAGAAATGTTAAATGCTTTGGCAAGAAGCAGTTCCCGTGCATATAACAGAGAGGGAAACATTTGAAGCTGTGATTTAAATGTTAAACGCTTTGCCAAGAAGCAGTTCCAGTGCATAGAACAGAGAGAAACATTTGAAACTGTGATTTAAATGATAAACGCGTGGGCCAGAAGCAATTCCAGTGCATAGAATAGAGAGAAAGCCTGGAAGCTGTGATTTGAATGTTGGACACTTTGAAAGAAGCAGATACCAAGGCTCAAACTGAGCAGGAACTGCGAAGGCCTTATTCTTGAATGCTGGAATTGTGAAGGAAAACCCATATCTCTGTTAAGCTGGCAGAAGCAATATACTTTTAAGTTACTGGGGAAACTTGGACATAGAAGTTTTCTTTTTGTGTTGGAGAAGCATCCTATTTTGTTTTGCATGTGTTGAGATTAAAATACTCCTTGTTGCGAAGGAAGAAAAATAAATTCCTGTGTTAGCCTTCAAAAACCCTTGGCCTCAGTATTAATTTACACAACTACATATCCCAGAAGCCTCAGCTCTGGATTTCCCCTATCAACAAGAGACACAAAAAGCACGCCGCTTGCCTCTAGGCAGCCGCCTAGGTGGTGGTGGGCGTGACAGTAGTCAGCCAGCATTGTAGTGGACCATTTTCCCTGGTATCTTTGCTCCATCGTTGCGATATCCTGGTGAAAACGTTCCCCTGTTCATCACTAACCACACCACAGTTGTCAGGAAAGAAATCGAGATGGGAATCAAGGAAATGGATCTTTAGAGACATATTGCAGCCAAGGTTTTGATACTGCATCAGCATGTCTTCTACTAGTTCCTTGTAGTTTTCTGCCCTAACATTCCCGAGAATGTTTGTTGACACTAGGCGAAAAGCATTTCATGCTTGTTTTGCATCACCCTGCAGCAAGTTGTTGAACTAGTCATCTTTGAAGAGCTCTCGAATCTGAGGACCCACAAAAACTCCCTCTTTAATCTTTGCTTCGTTGAGTTGAGGGAATTTTTCATGCAGATATCGGAAAGCTGGCGAAGTGCGGTCCATGGTTTTCACAAAGTTTTTCATCAAACCTAGTTTGATGTGAAGGGGTGGTAGCAGGATTTTGTGAGCCTCAACCAGAGCTGGGTGCTGGATATTCTTCTCTCCAACTGTTACATTTTGTCTGCAATTCCATTCCTTCCGCAAGTTCCTTCGGCTGTCCCACTCACATAAGAAACACATGTATTTTATATATCCCTGCTGCAGTCCCATTAAAAGGGCAACTAGCTTCAAGTCACCACAGAGGTGCCAGCTGTACTTGTTATAGTTAATGGAAGTCAGTAGATGCTTTAAGTTACCGTACGTCTCTTTCGTGTGGACGGCATGCGCTACTGGAATAGATGGAAGACAGTTTTCATTGTTCAAAAGCACAGCCTTCAGACTCAGTTTCGAAGAGTCTATAAATAGTCTCCAGTCTTGTGGATCATGAGTGATTTTTAAGGCATTCATAAGGTTTTCAATATCATAACAGAATACCAGATTACTTTCCTTTCCGACTGCGTATAGTACACTACTCACGTCAGATGGCTTCGGCAGCCGTCTGGCAGTAGTATTGCATTGCATCAGAAAATGATGCAATCAACTCTGGATGATGTGTGCATGCTGGTATTATGCAATGTGATGCAATATTACATCATTCAAGGCTTATTTGGGATGTTGTTTATGTCCTACTGGATAAATTTACACGGTGAAACGTCAAAAATGAACTACATGCAATATCTTCAAAATGAGAGCCAATACATTTTTTTAATGTTATATTCGTGTTCAGCTCACCAAGATACTACAGATTAGGGCCTTTTAAAGTCAGTAATGATTTCAATGTTGACCAGTGATAGTTTTCAACATTGGGATCATCTGATATGACCTTTCAGAAGCCTAATGGGTATATGTATCCAATGGCAGCTCTATCATCAGGTGAAGTGAGGTGGAAACTTTTGGGGAGCAGCAGCATGTGCCCCAAAATACCCAAGTGGTGGCTGCCTCACTTTGTCCCATTTCATGCTCCTCCCCCTCATTTGTATTCCCATCCCCACTTTCACTTCAGCTGCAGCTGCTACAACTACTTTGCAGCATCTCCCCAGCTGGCAACTTCAGTGGCAGTAAAAAATACAATTATGGGCTTTCCAACCCAGGCACATCTCAAAGGCCCTGCCAATCCAGCTCCCTCTGACACAACACGTATGTGTCAGAGGGAGTGAGACCAATAAGGCTTGAGACACACCTGAAAATATTAGTAGTTCTGCTTCCTTAAAAACTCCATCAGTTTCCAATGTTAATAATTTAATAGAGGGCTGTCTTCTTTATCTGAACATGAAGTCTCTAGCCCGTACACCATGGAAACTGAACACCACCTAGTTTCTGCTCTTATTTTAGCAGAGACTATTCAAGACATTCTTATAGCTGCCATGAAACTATCCACTAAATATACGTATGCTTTCAAGTGCAAAAGATTTTCTCTCTGTTTTTGCACAAATGGCCAAAATCCTACAATATGTCCACCTACTATCCCATCACTGTATTTAAAGTATTTATTGTAAGATGTCTTTTTCAATTCTGTTTTGTATTAGTTGTTTTTTGTATTTGTTGTTTGCTTTTAGTCTTTTGTGTTTTTATTATTTCCTGTGTTTTATTGTGAACAGTAGAGGATGTATAAAATACATGGTATACAAGTGCTATACATAGATAAACAAACAAACAAACATATTTAGGACTTCAGATGTCCTCCAGTTGAGTGCAACTTTGTACTTAAATGCTCCAGTTGATAACCTTTGAGCATCTTAGTGTCACATCATTTTATGTTTCATGAAGGCACTTCTCCATAAAAAAATCTCCACTGCAGAAGGCCCCTGTGCCATGGGACTTAAAATAGTGTTTCCTATGGTTTGTCCAAAACCACACAGAAATCCCCACAAAAAGGTCCTTCACATTCTGGACTGTAAATGGGCTCTCGTATACCTCATTGAAAAAACTGAATCGTTCAGGAAGTCCACACAACTTTTTGTCTGCTTTGATTCTAGTTACAAAAATAACTCTAGCAAATTGGCTAGCATCCTGTATCCATTTCTGTTCTCCGGGAACAAGTAGAAAGTCAGTCCTCACATATGGGTGATGGCACTGACGGAGCTTGTGCGGTAATCTCTCCCCAGCTTTCAAAGAAAGCCTTTGAGAGCTCAACCACGCATGCTTGGTCACCTTCCTGCCCAAGGGAGCCATTTTATCTCAGTCTTCATTTTTCCATGGAGCCCACCAGACATGCCGTCTACACCATGGAAAAAGTTGTTTTATTGTTCTCACTCTTTTTTTCGGTTGTGTACCGTCACCTACTCACAGTCCTAGAACCATCACTATGAAGAGCAGATATAACTTTCCCTGCAGAGCAACGGAATTAAGCAGCCATCTTGCTCTGGACGCAATGGAACCCCCCCGTGGTATAAATAATTTAATTTAAAAACATCATTTATAATCGAAAATAGTACAAAGAGGAGTACAGAGAACAGAATTTTACATAAAACATACAAAACCGGTCATCACACCATACGCTACTCTAAAGAATTTCCCAAATTATCAAATCTTCAGTAATTTTCAAATTTGAAAATAATAGTAATAATAATAATAAAAATAAATATCCACTACTACAGAATGTAACATTTTAATGGATTTCCAGTGAATAGGTATTTTATGTGACCACTCCCAATTTTTTCGGATACTTATTTTTTTCTTTTTCTCTCTCAGTGCACTGTGATGATGAGAGCTGTGCTGAGCCGATGGAAACAGAAGGAAACAGTGAATATGCCTTTAAGGTGAGAGACAGGCAAGGTATTCACAGGGTTCAGACTGAAGGCAAAGTAAAGAAGCACGTAGTTGTTGAAGCCAAGTGTGACAGGGCAGAGCCCCAGAAACAGGAGAAAATGGGTTTAAATCACTTTCTGTCACCTCAGATGCTTGGAGAGGCAGGACAGGAAGGGGTTAAGTTTCCTGCTCACAAACATTCTCTGCAGAGAAGAGCAGGGAAAGAACCACACCCTAGCTCTAGGCTAACACAGAGACATAGCCAATCAGGGAGGTGGGAGGAGTCAGACCGGATTGGGCCACTCTGCACTCATAACCAGGAAGCAGCAGTTAGCAGTAGATTCGGATTCGGAGGCAGAGAGAGATCCAGTCTCGAGAGAGGAATCAAGGAGGAGAGGAACTGGTTACAGAGCAGTGCAAGCAGAAAGGCTGAGCCCAAAGGAACTAAGGAGAGAACCAGGGAAGGGAGAGTTCCTGCAGGTGGTCCAGGAAGAGGGACAGGCAGACCTCAGCTCCATGAGAGAGAAAACCCTGGAGGTGACCCAGAGCTGGATTCAGAAGCCTGGAATACTGACTTGGAGTCAGGGGAGTTCCCCAGAGGCAGACGCTGCAAAAACCAGGTCAGAGCAAACTCTTCTAAGCCTTGTAAAGTAAATAGCTTTGAGAGAAGTCAGTCTATAGGAACTGACAATAGACTGCTTGCTAAAAGAGGCAGGGGTAAACCAGACCCTGAATATAAACCTGAAGTTAATAGAGGGAAGAGGGGCTATAGAAAAGTCCCTGTGAGAAAGCTGCAAACATTTCCATGGTATAGACAGCGTGACCTAAGCTCTAGTTCAGAGGAGCACACACCTGCTTGCCAGCAAGAGGCTAATTGGCAGCAATCGTGCAGAGAGCTAAGGGAACCCTTTGAGAACCAAGAGGAAGCAATGGAATTGGGGGTTCCATTATATAGTTCCAGTGAGTCAGAAATGGAGTGTGGAATTTGCATGATAGAGTGAAGAACTATAAGTATTCCTAATTGATGATTGAGTGCTGAGAAGCCTTAAGCCAATGTTCTAGAACTTGCATGAGAGACAGCAGCGTTCTAGTGAATAGAATGAATCAAAGCTTCATGTGGTACAGCTGTGAATAGAAGGCAATATAGAGAAACTGCTCCTACACAAGTAGGCAGTCATTAATAAGCCAGAGTTGTGGAGATTGCCATTTCTATGGGAAGCTGTTTGACACTAGAAAGAAGTACAACAGGAGAAAGATTCTTTATTACCAGTAGATACTGAGAAAGCAGTACTAGAAGATTGAAGCCCTGTTGTAGTAATGAAGCTGGAAAAATGATGAAAGCTTGTAAATATTTTATGTGTCCCTGAGAAGTATCAGGAGAAGCTATATAAACACTTGAACTTTTATTTGGTACATAAGGTTACCATTATACTTCTGTGGCGGGGGAGTAAGTCCTGTACGGTGTCCTTTGCTATACTTTGTGCAAATACCTTATGCATGAATAAAGCATTACTTACTTTGGAAACCCAACCTTGGCTGTCGTCACTCACTCCACAACTACAGTAGGAAGGCTTCAGCACTAACAAGGACTCTTTTAAACTCACCCCACTGTGTGGCTCACATCCCCTTGGCCTGCTTACGCCACAGGCTAGGCGGTGCGTTGTCACATAGACGGGGGGCGGAGTTTTGGCGTAGTTGTTTCGGATTATAAAAAAATTGCTGCCTTGCACAGAAGAAGTGATTAACCACAGATACCAGTAAAGTTCTGAAGAGTGGACACTTTGAGAAAAAAAAAAAAAAGAGGTTTTTTTCACCAAGATACCTGAAGAGCTTACCAGTGCTGCAGATTACAAGTTTCAGCTGAGGTGGACCAGAGTTCCTGTTATTAAGGCTACCATACTGCTGACAAGCGAGATACTCCACTTGTAGCAGGTAACCCGTAGCTAAGAGGGTCAGCTTAGGACACTGCTACAAGGGGGTGGTAATCTGGCAGAGCTAAACTGGGAGCAAAGGAAGGTGCTTTTGTGGTGGTACCGCACTTGGTGTTTCTTTTTCTATTCCCTACAGGTGATGGATTGGGTAGCGGAGAGATTCCAGGAGCAGGAGGCCAGATCGGTGCGGACCCAAGAGAAGATGGCGGCGATGATACGTGCCCAGCAGCAGCCGGTGTTGGACATGCTAGGATCCTGGATGAAAGAGCAGAAGCGGACGTCGGAGACTCTACAAAATGTGACCAGTTCGCTAGGAACTGCCACAGGACTTGGAATGCTTGGACAGCGAATGTTATCATTAGGCCAGTGGTCTAAGGACGCTAAAATTGATGACCACCTCGAAGTGTTTGAGCGCATAGCAACCATGAGCGGTTGGCCCAAAGAACACTGGGTTATCCGATTGGCTCCATCCCTCACGGGAGAGGCTCTCACGGCCTACAAGGAAATGCCCAGTGCTCTAGCCAACGATTATGGAGCTGTCGTTGAAGCAATACGAGACAGACTAGGCCTAACACCCGTGGTGTATCGCCGACTTTTAAGAGGGTGCAGGTTAACCCCAGGCGAGACACCACAGGCCTTATGCCATAGGATAAAGGCTTTGGTATACAAATGGCTATCTACACAAGGTAAGAGCATAGACACAGTAATAGATGATATTATACTTGAACAATTCTTAGAAGCACTACCCCGGGAAGTACAGTCCTTCCTAATCCTCCAAGACTGCCACAATACTAAGGACGCCGTTGCCCTTGCTGACCAGTTCCTAGAGACCCAGGCCTTAGGTCAGAGGAGGAAAGGTGTTCCAGAAAGTACAGTCTTGAGGGAACAAGGAATGAAGGGAGGAGTACAGATGGGTGAATCTTCATCTAGGCCTTTGTTTAGCCCTGGTATGAATGGGCGGAAGTGTTTTGCCTGTGGTCAAAAGGGACACCTCAGGAGGAATTGTAGCACTAGGCTAGCACTAATCACCACCCAGTCCAAGGAGGTTGGGGAGGGATTCTTGCTGATGGTCACAGTAAATAATATCCCGGTTGAAGCCTTGTTAGATTCAGGCACAGACCAGTCTATGGTCTCGGAAAGCCTATGGAAGGAGATAGGACCTCAGAGTGGGAGTGATAAAGAGCACCCTGAGGATAAAATTAAGATTCAATGCGTGCATGGTGCTGCCACAGCACATCCAAGGCGCATAGTAACAGTAAAGGGAATGGGTTTAAGTAAGGACATCCCAGTAGCGGTTGTACCAAGGTTGCCCCATCCTATTGTATTAGGCAGGGATTGGCCGCAATTTCGAAAGGGCCTAGCTAAAGGTCTAGCTGCTGCTGCTGATAGCGAGGAAGGATGGAAGTTAGGTCTAGTATCCACACGAGCCCAAAGCAAAGCTAGGGTGAAGAACCAGGTCCCCGCTAAGGATTCCCTGGCAGACTTACCCTCCCATAGCGGTTTGGTGACGCCCTCTAGAGAGCGTGTAAAACCCCAGAAGGGGGAAAAACGTAAAGAAAAGCAAGGCCGGGCCTTGAATAGAAACAAGCTAGCGACAGGGCAGGAGCTACCATGGGCCTTGGCCGAGTTAGTAGCAAAATTTCCTTCTTTTCCGGAGGAGCAAAGGCAAGATCCAGCCCTGACCCATGCTTTTGATAATGCAAATAAGGGAGGGGGATCGTTGCCGCGTTTTTATGTGGAAGGGAACGTGCTGTATAGAGAAAGCTTGGACCCCAGTTCTGACCATACCCGGAGGCAGTTAGTGGTGCCTAATACGTTTAAAAATTTGGTTTTACGTTTAGCTCATGATCATCCTTTGGGGGGGCACAAAGGGGCCCAAGGTACCTTAGACCAAATTTTGGGTCGTTTTTATTGGCCCGGGGTCTTTCGTGAGACCGCGAAGTTCTGCGAGGCCTGTCCCTCATGTCAGAAAGTTACGCCTCGGCTACCGGGGAAAGTACCGCTGATACCAGTCCCGCGTATCTCTAGACCTATAGAGCGTTTGGCAATGGACATGGTAGGTCCTTTAATTCGGACTCCCAGGGGGTTTCAATATATTTTAGTTATCGTGGATCATGCCACGCGTTTCCCCTGGGCAGTTCCCTTAAGGAACACGTCAGCACGCACTATTGCCCTGGAATTACTGAAACTGTTTTGCGAGATAGGGTTCCCGCGAGAAATTCTCACGGACAGGGGTACGAATTTCCTGTCTCATTATCTTGCCCAGGTCTGGGATGCCTTTGGCATTAAGCACATTAAGACGGCGGCCTACCATCCCCAGACCAATGGTCTGGTGGAACGGCAAAACCAGACCATTAAAAGGATGTTAAGAAAAAGCCTGGAGGGGGAGGTAGCTGAATGGGACATGATGCTCCCCTTTATACTTTATGCCTGTCGCGAGTGGAAACAAGCTTCCTTGGGGGTATCCCCGTACGAACTGTTGTATGGGCGAGCGCCCCGAGGTGTGTTAGACATTCTACGGGATCAATGGGTAGAGCCTGCTAGAGAGGAGGTGGAGGTACCCCAGTTTTTAAAAGATTTAAGGGGCCGGTTACAACGCACGTCCCAGATAGGGGATGACAATATGGTAGCCAGCCAAGTTAGGCAAAAGAAGTATTATAACCGACGCACGCGACCTCGACGATTAGAGGTCGGTGAAAAGGTCATCGTAATGGTGCCGGGCCATCGTCCGAAATTTGAAAGTACCTGGAGAGGACCCTGCCGGGTCATCAAACAGGTAGGACCCGCCACATATACCGTAGAAACTAGAGGAGGGAAACAACAGAATTTCCACGTGAATGTTTTGCGGTTATGGCATGACCGCGTAGCTTTAGCTCACTTAGCTATAAGAAAGGATACAACTGCTAGTCCTGATCACCAGAGTAAGATTCCGTGCTGTTCTGCATTTATTCAACCAGCCCGGAATATCTTAAATGGGGGGTTATGTGACAGGGCAGAGCCCCAGAAACAGGAGAAAATGGGTTTAAATCACTTTCTGTCACCTCAGATGCTTGGAGAGGCAGGACAGGAAGGGGTTAAGTTTCCTGCTCACAAACATTCTCTGCAGAGAAGAGCAGGGAAAGAACCACACCCTAGCTCTAGGCTAACCCAGAGACATAGCCAATCAGGGAGGTGGGAGGAGTCAGACCGGATTGGGCCACTCTGCATTCATAACCAGGAAGCAGCAGTTAGCAGTAGATTCGGATTCGGAGGCAGAGAGAGATCCAGTCTCGAGAGAGGAATCAAGGAGGAGAGGAACTGGTTACAGAGCAGTGCAAGCAGAAAGGCTGAGCCCAAAGGAACTAAGGAGAGAACCAGGGAAGGGAGAGTTCCTGCAGGTGGTCCAGGAAGAGGGACAGGCAGACCTCAGCTCCATGAGAGAGAAAACCCTGGAGGTGACCCAGAGCTGGATTCAGAAGCCTGGAATACTGACTTGGAGTCAGGGGAGTTCCCCAGAGGCAGACGCTGCAAAAACCAGGTCAGAGCAAACTCTTCTAAGCCTTGTAAAGTAAATAGCTTTGAGAGAAGTCAGTCTATAGGAACTGACAATAGACTGCTTGCTAAAAGAGGCAGGGGTAAACCAGACCCTGAATATAAACCTGAAGTTAATAGAGGGAAGAGGGGCTATAGAAAAGTCCCTGTGAGAAAGCTGCAAACATTTCCATGGTATAGACAGCGTGACTTAAGCTCTAGTTCAGAGGAGCACACACCTGCTTGCCAGCAAGAGGCTAATTGGCAGCAATCGTGCAGAGAGCTAAGGGAACCCTTTGAGAACCAAGAGGAAGCAATGAAATTGGGGGTTCCATTATATAGTTCCAGTGAGTCAGAAATGGAGTGTGGAATTTGCATGATAGAGTGAAGAACTATAAGTATTCCTAATTGATGATTGAGTGCTGAGAAGCCTTAAGCCAATGTTCTAGAACTTGCATGAGAGACAGCAGCGTTCTAGTGAATAGAATGAATCAAAGCTTCATGTGGTACAGCTGTGAATAGAAGGCAATATAGAGAAACTGCTCCTACACAAGAAGGCAGTCATTAATAAGCCAGAGTTGTGGAGATTGCCATTTCTATGGGAAGCTGTTTGACACTAGAAAGAAGTACAACAGGAGAAAGATTCTTTATTACCAGTAGATACTGAGAAAGCAGTACTAGAAGATTGAAGCCCTGTTGTAGTAATGAAGCTGGAAAAATGATGAAAGCTTGTAAATATTTTATGTGTCCCTGAGAAGTATCAGGAGAAGCTATATAAACACTTGAACTTTTATTTGGTACAGAAGGTTACCATTATACTTCTGTGGCGGGGGAGTAAGTCCTGTACGGTGTCCTTTGCTATACTTTGTGCAAATACCTTATGCATGAATAAAGCATTACTTACTTTGGAAACCCAACCTTGGCTGTCGTCACTCACTCCACAACTACAGTAGGAAGGCTTCAGCACTAACAAGGACTCTTTTAAACTCACCCCACTGTGTGGCTCACATCCCCTTGGCCTGCTTACGCCACAGGCTAGGCGGTGCGTTGTCACACAAGCCACACTCAAGCTCTAACGTAAGTGCAGGCTTGGAGGGTAATGATAATCACCTGTGCAGAGACAGGGGAGTGTTAGTTAGGAAACAGCTTTATAAGCCCGGTTCAGAGGAGAGGAAAAGGAGAAGTGGGAAGTTTGACTTCGAGTTGGAGAACGGCTCCAGCAAGAAAGGAAGCAGCAACAGAGGAAGCAGTCCTTGTAAGAGAGGTACTCTTAATTCAGAAACCAGCAGATGGGTGGCTGGGAGAGTTGCTGACAACGAGGATCAGATTGCAGTGCAGAGTGTTCGTGAACCAGCTCAGAGAATTCAAGCTGTCAGAAGGTGGGTGAATACGGTTACAACTGGAAGTGACCAGAACCCAGCCGAGGGTAGAGAACCAGAGTTGAACACGATTGAAGCATTGAGGCAATTGATCCAAGGGAAGAAGCCCCACTCTCAAGGTACAAATATTCCATATCAGGGAGAGCAGCTGTGGAAGGAAATTCAGAAGTTCCTACAGAACAGTAGGCTTGAAGGAGTTAATGAAAACCCAGAGACAGACAAGCATTTCGTAGCACAGGAAGAAATGCAAATTGACTCTTTTGGGCAGGATTCTGTTACTGAGGAGTCTCCTATGGACTGTTCTTTGTGTAAGAAGGAAGTTTGAAAGTTGGTGATAAAAAATGTTAAGAAAAGAAGCTTTTGAGAAGCAGGGTTTTACCTAGCCATGTGAATGCCAGGAACTTCTTCTAAGGTAAAGAACCCTTGCTTAACCTAGAGTTTGATAACCAAAGCAGCACATGATAAATGAAGATATTTAGCTGTGCTGGATGAACAAAGGAAGCTGTGATTTACTTGCTGAAATGTTTTTGCTGAAAACAGCTGCACATGTTTAAAGGTTCTTTCAGTTTCTTCAGTTCCAGTTGCATATGTTTCCTGTTATCATTTACTTGGAGAATAATCCTTATGTCTGCATTGAACCTTAGTGCTTATGGGAACCTAAATAAAAATTCTTGTTTTGCCTTAAAAACCAACAGTCTCACACTACTTTGTCTTTGAGTAAAATAATCAACTACAAGTCCCAGAGTTCCCTGCTGGAGACAAGGATAGTAACTCTTTATTTAAGGACAAACATTGGCAGCCCTATGCCTGTAAGCCTTTGACCCAGGCGAGGGTCACGACAGCACTTGATTTTTTGTCTCGCACCTTACTAATCAGGACATTGCAGTTTAACCTCATGGGGTCTGTCTTTCCTGCTATTTCCTGGATTAGTGGTTTCAAGAAGTGCATCGATTATGGCAGGAACATGTCCATCATAGACTGCCACAGTCGCTGCCTTCAATGCCTCTGGGCTGATCATGTCACCTCCTCTTGCCCACTCTGTTTTCAGATGACAAGCAAGGGGAATAAGAATCATGAAAGGCAGAAGGAGACACTGTTTGGCCCCAAGTCCTCAGCCTCGGCCCCATCATTGGCTTTGAAATTAGCGCCCACGGGGGGGCCGTGGAGGACTTGGACCCCTACAGTTGCTAAGCTCTCTCAGAGCACTGAGGTCACAGAGCATCAAACTGGCGACCATCTGTGGATGGCAGTCCCCAGAAGGAATGGATTTTGTCCAAGTCCTCGTCGTCGGGTGATGTCAGTACCATGGGTAAGACCTGCGAGCACTGGCACTGCAGCCTTCAACGGGATACCAAGGGTGAGGGCCAGGAGCAGACCTCAAATCTGTCTCGGCAGGAGGTGGTTCCCATCCCCTCGGAGGATTGCCCTCGGGCTGATGAGGTGATCACCATTGGTGAGTACCCCCCGAGGGAACCAGCATCAGGACTGATACCCCTCAGTGCCCACGCTGGTGGCTGTGGAGCCTTCAGGCCTCGAGGCCAGAATGATGTCCCTGGGACACAACCTCACTGCCTTCCAGGCAAGCCAGATGACCTCAGTCCCAGTTACCTCCTGTTCCTTGGGGCTGGCGACAGGCCCCTCCACTGCAAGGGCTTCACCGGAGGAGATCTAGCCTGTCCTGGAATGGCATGCTCTGTGGGCCAATTCTTATGACCGCTCCCTGTCTCAGTCTGAGCCTAGATTTCTCCACCGAGTGCTTTGGGGTCAGACCACCAGGATCCCAGCTGCTGTCCTCATCCTGACTGTGCACTGGCATGATTCCTGCCGGCACTTTGACCCTTCTGATTCCGATTCAGAATGGGAGAGATATGACCAGTTCCCCGATACTGCTCGGCATCAGGATGTTCTATCAGACCCCTCTCCTCCTCAGGAGCATTGGAGGTCCCAATTGGAGGACCTCTCCTTCCTTGTTTTCATCCAAGACATGGGCAAGGCCCTCGCCTTCACCATCGAGGCTGAGGAGGAGCCTCGAGTGGAGAACCTGGACATACTTTAATATGACTCTCCTCCCAAAGAGGCCATAATGGTGCCAGTGCTTCCCATCCTGGAGCGCCTCCTTTTCAGGATGTGGGAAGCCATAGTTATGGTTTCCATTGTGAACGAGCAGTTCAGTTCCATGCATCAGGTCTGCAAGAGCCCCAGCTTCAAAAAAACTCAACTACTACACAACTCCATGTTGGGGTTAGCCATGAGCCAAAAGATGCACTCCTTGGTGCCTCTGGGTTGGGAGGCTCACCCTATGGACGGGTTTGGTAAGTGGTGTTTCCAGGGCCCGATGCTTGTGGCTCATATCCAGACTTTCCAGCTGCACATGGGCATGTACTTGAGAGACCTGGTGAAGAAGCCACCAGGTTCTCAGCTAGGCTGTCCGATGACCACTTCCAACACTTCCAGGGCCTGGTAACTACGGTCAAGGAATGCTCCAAGTATGTGACTTGAGCGGCCTATGCTACTTTGAGTTTGAGCTAGAGTGGCTGCAGTGGGCATTAGTCCCCACCACCTGGCATGGCTACAGTCCTCAGACCTGGAGCAATGCGTTCAGATAAATTGGTCACTGTCCCCTGCTAGGGGGAAATCTCTTCGGCAAGCCCATGATGGACAAGGCCACTGAGTTTAAGATTGAGGTGATGACCAGAACCAGGCTCTCTCAGAAGACCGCTGATCCTTCCTGACAGAAGACTTCAGGGAAAAAGTCCTTCTA
This sequence comes from Ichthyophis bannanicus, assembly GCA_033557465.1. Lineage (NCBI taxonomy): Eukaryota > Metazoa > Chordata > Amphibia > Gymnophiona > Ichthyophiidae > Ichthyophis > Ichthyophis bannanicus. The sequence goes on along the minus strand of CM066034.1, from coordinate 955,505,348 downwards.
CCCGAAGAAGAAGAAGGCCTATGGAACATACCCCCAACATCAAGCCTATCAGTCCTATCAAGCTCCCCCACAGGGGCAGCTGGCCAAGGGTCAGAGGCAGAGTCCCCGTAGGTCTCTGACACAGCCTAGGGGGTTTTGACTCCTGAGACATAGCCCCTCTTCCCACGGGAGGTCTAGAACCACAGCACATAGGGGATGTCTCACATTCTTTGCCCATCAGTGGCCCAGCATTACCACTGACACCTGGGCACTTCAGGTGGTACAGAAGGGCTACTTCCTTCACTTCCACAAGACACCCCCCTCATTCTTCCCGGGGAACTTCCTCTGGATCCCACCCATTGGGACCTCCTTCAAAGGGAGCTTGAGGCTCTTCTCACTGACGGTGGTGGAGCTCATTCTGTTGCCTCAAAGGGGCACAGGGTTCTACTCCCGCTACTTCCTGGTTCCAAAGAACATGGGCGAGTTGCGACCCATTCTGGACCTGTGGGATCTCAACCACTTCTTAGTGAAGGAGAAGTTCAAGATGGTATCCCTTGGAATGTTGCTGCCTTACCTCTACCGGGGAGAATGGCTATGCTCCTTGCATTTCAAAGATGCCTATACCTACATCCTGATCCACCCCTTGAACCGGCAGTACTTCCGCTTTGTCATTGGAGGATGTCACTACCAGTACTGGGTCCTCCCGTTCGGTCTGGCATCTGCTCCCAGTGTATTCACAAGGTGCCTGGTGGTGATTGCTGCCTTCCTACAGCTGCAGAGCATGTTCATTTTCCCTTATCTAGATGACTGACTGTTAAAGGAAGACCCTACATTGCACCATCCAGCTCCTGGAAACCTTGGGTTTCATGGCAAACTATGTCATCCCACCTACAGCCCACCCAGCGCCTAGAGTTCATCGAGGCCCTCTTTGATACCACTCAGGCTCAGGCCTTTCTTCCACCCGACAGGGCTCAGCACGTCTCTGTTTTGGCAGAGGAGGTCCAATCCTCTCTAACTGTCTCAGCTCGGAGGATGCTCCACCTTCTGGGGCACATGGCCTCAATAGTCCATGTCACAACCTCAGCCCGTCTCTACATGCGTCGGGCCCAGTGGACTCTGCAGTAAGTGGAAGCAGGTGACAGGGCACCTGTCAGACAGGGTACGGGTTACCCCGCTCTCCTGCTCCCTCGCCTGATGGCGCCACCACGGATGCATCCAAACTCGGCTGGGAAGCCCATTGGAATGGTTTTCAGTCCCATGGTCTCTGGTTGCAGGAGAAGAACCAGCCCCAAATCAACTCCCTCGAGATTCAGGCAGCCGCAAATTCTCTGCAAGTCTTACAGCATTACCTGGTAAATCAAATTGTCCTTGTTCGAATGGAAAATCAGGTGGCAATGTTCTACATCAACAAACAGGATGACACGGGGTCCTACCTCCTCTGCTGGGGGGCGATCAGACTCTGGAATTTTGTGAACCAGCGGGGTATGCTCTTCTGGGCCATCTACCTCCAGGGTAGAAAAATGTCCTGGTGTACCGTCTCAGCAGGGTGCTGCAGCCTCATGAGTGGACCATAGCCCCCCAGTGACACAGGATATCTTCCAGAAGTGTGGCACCCTGGCGGTGGACCTCTTTGCCAGCCAAGACAACACTCAACTGCTGCGGGTCTGCTCCAGGATTCCTTGCTGGAACCGCCTTGTGGCCTATGCGTTTCTCCTCCACTGGGGCTAAGGCCTGCTGTATGCTTACCTGCCCATGTCCCTGGTGGCAAGACCCTCTTCAAGGTTCAGACAGGGCCCCAATGATCTTTATCGCCCCACGCTGGCCCCAGCAGCCATGGTACCTGCTGCTGCTCCTTTCTCAGGCGCTGCCCATTCCCCTGGGTTTTGGCCCAGATCTGATCTCTCAGAATGACGGGACCCTCCTGCATCCCGATCCCCAGTCATTAACTCTGACAGCATGAATGCTGAAAGGATAGACCTCACTCAGCATCACTTGCCTACGGACATTGAGGACATCCTCCTCACCTCCCACAAGGATTCCACCAGATAAGCGTACACCTTCAAATGGCGCAGTTTCTCGGTCTGGTGTGTGGTTAGAGGTTTCAATCCATTCACCTGTTCTTTTCAGGTGATCCCGCAGTACCTTCTGCACCTCTCCCAGGCTGGATTAAAGTTCTGTTCCGTCAGGGTGCACCTGAGTGCCCTGGCAGTCTACCATCATGCGGTTGACAGGCATCCCCTGTCAGTTCATTCTTTCTTTGGCCTTCCAGTCTTATCCATTAAGGATTATTTAGTGTTCTGCAGACAGGTTACAGCTTTTTTTTTCCAGATAGTTTATTGTTAATTTTTATTTTATTGTTTTTTTGAGGATTTTGTAATGAAGAATATGTATGTTGTTTGTACTTATTTAGAAATTTGGACTAGGTGGTAAATGTTTTAAATAAGTAAATAAATCAATGTGCCTAATCAATTTCACTTCTACAAAAAACACCTATTACAAGTAGGGAATAATTCTATCCATTCATAGCAAGATTTTAACTTTTCTTTTACTTTCTCTTTTCACTTTCCAGTCCTCATTCTCCCCTTTTTAAATTCTTTCCTAACTACTGGCTTTACATCTTCCACTTTACTCCTCCCCAGTCAACCCATTCCCTCTTCTGTCTCTCACTTCTTCCTTAGCCTTCTGTTCCCCCTCTCTCTTTCACGCAATCCCTAGAACCTCATTTCCAACCCTCTATACTCAACTCCTTCCCCAGCTTTCATTTGCCTTCCTCCGCTTTTTGTCCCCTCTCCAGCACCAGCTCCTTCCCTAGCCCCCCCACTGAACACCAGGTCTCACCATCTCGACGTTGCACCCTCCTGCACTCATCCTTCCCAAATATCTGGGGGGGAGGGGGGAAGGCATACACTTCATCTGGGCATGTAACGGCAGTGGCTGCAATGGAGGCCTCTGCACTTCAGGTAACAGGAAGAGGTAGTTGCAGCGGAGAGGGAGGAAAGGAATATGCTGGACTGGGGTGGGGGAGGTGGAGAAGTGGGAGATTCTGGATTAAGGAAGGGAAAGAAAGGAGATGTGGTGATGACCTCTGGCTTAGCAGTGGGTATAGAAGGAGTAGGGTGACAGAGGGGCAATGATGTTTTGGTAATGGGAAAAAGAAGGCTAGGGGCAAAGGTGGATGCCGGGGGGGGGGGGGGTTGATGAATAGGATGACAGGGAGATGTTGGGCATAGGGAAGGGGAAATGGAGACAGGAGACATACTAGACATTAGAGGGGGAGTGAGATGCTGGATATGGGGGAAGTGGGGAAATGGGAAAGAGGCTGGACAAGGGGAGAGGTAGTAGGGAGACAGAGGAGAGATGTTAGGCAGAAAGTGGAATAAGGAGACAGATGCAGATAGATGCTGGTCATGGGAAGGGGAGAGTAGGGTGATGCTGGATGGAAATGGATAGAGAGAGAAAGCAGTTAGTGAAAGACTGGCAAATAAAAGGAAGGGAAGTGGGAGGGTCAGAGTAAGTGAAAGCAGTAAGTAGATATAGTAAAAAGACAGGATAGTAAGAAGGAATTAAATTTGAGTGGCTAGAGAGGCAAAAACAATGGAAAAAAGCTGAAAGAAAAAGACCAAATTCAGAGATGAACATAGGGGAGGAAGTGAAGACAGTAGGAGAGAAAAAAATGATAAATGAATAGGAGACCCTGCAAAGAGTGTTAAGAGAAGACAGAGGAAAGCAGAAACCAGAGACTGGGATCAGTACTATTAGAAAAATAAAATGGTGGACTACAAAGATAGAAATAATAATTTTATTTATAATGTAGCGATTGGACTATATCAGTTTTTGAAACTGACATCTGCCCTCTTTATATTTTGCACAATTTAGGAGAAATGCATCACTGTTTTTATTTCACTGATGTTTTATCTGTATACAGCATACTTTTCTATTTTAAGTTTGTTGTTATTTATCCTATAATTGGTGAGAGATGGTCTGTCTCTGTTTTGTGTGTGTAAGAGGTCAGGTATTTTGTTGGCATTCAATGTCTGTATAGGATTGATCTATACTAATTTGGCTTGTTTAGTTTTCCCAGTAGGTGTACTGATGTTCTATTGCCCTCTGCAATGTTTACCTTTACAAAGAGGCCTTCTACCTAGGGGGCAAGAGACCTGTGAAACTTTTTCAATAGGTGTTAACACCAGGTGACAGGTCAAAAGGCCATTTTGAAAGACTCCTTCTATCCAAGCAAGGACTGTTAATCACCTAGGAAGTTGGTCACAGCTTACCTCAGCAGGCCAGGCATAAATAGCTCAACCAGAGCTCTGTGATCCTCAGTCTTGAAGGACTAGAAAAGGGGACTGTTACTTCTGGAGAGAGATCTGCAATTGTGAGTATATACTTCTGGGAATTTTCTGAAAGGAATTCTTTGTATTAAAGCTAATTAATCTGTGAACCCATGTTTTTTGTTAAATCAGTCAGGGCCTAGTAGCAGCAGTTTAAGTTTAAATTTAAAACACAGAAGAGAGCTTTCTGGTTAAATTTAGAACCCAGCAAAGAGCTTGTAGTTTAAATTTAATAGTCACTCAGGGCCTAGCATCAGCAAAATATTTTGTTTAAATTTAAAACACAGAAGAGAGCTTTCTGGTTAAATTTAGAACCCAGCAGAGAGCTTGTAGTTTAAATTTAAAAGTCATTCAGGGCCTAGCATCAGCAAAGTACTTTTAGTTTAAATTTAAAACACAGAAGAGAGCTTTCTGGTTAAATTTGGAACCCAGCAGAGAGCTTGTAGTTTAAATTTAAACGTCACTCAGGGCCTAGCATCAGCAAAGTACTTTTAGTTTAAATTTAAAACACAAAAGAGAGCTTTCTGGTTAAATTTGGAACCCAGCAGAGAGCTTGTAGTTTAAATTTCATAATAAGTTAGAGCCTAGCAGCAGCAAAGAGCTATAATTTAAATCAAATCAGAATATAGCTTACCTCAGCAGCACAGGACAGGGTACTGTGTAGCAGCCACTGTTCCCTCTAAGCTGTGCGCGTGTGCGCGCGCACACACCTCGCCGAGCGAGCGCACATACATTACAACAAAGCGCACAAAAATTACAGTTCTGATTCTGATAGAAGACAACACAGACGTTTTAAAATGTAAAAGTTGTTGTGTATTTACGGTTTTCACAAGTTCTAGTATTTTCAATCAATGTGGTGTACATACTGTATTCTGATGTGTAGTAAAATTTTAAAGTATATAACTCCGAGTGTCGTTATGTGGCACACAAAAATTTAACCTTCCTTCAAAAGCTGCACAGCTGATATTTAATGCACAAACAGCCTACAGAAAATTAGAGGGAACATTGGTAGCAGCCCTCCTTTAATAAGTGTTATTTCCCTCCCTCCCTCCCCAACACCCAACCACCCCTGGGATAATCGTAGCTTTATAGGTACTTACACATCTTAAAAGACAGGAGGTGCTCTCAGGTGAAACTCATTACCAAAATCAGTCATACACTAAGGACCTGAGATTAATTAAGCTTCAAGTGAACAAGGTATATTAAATGTATTAGGTACAGTTTTATTAGTATAAATATCCATAGCAACACTTAGGGGTATGTTTACTAAAACCCCGTTAGGTGCGCAGCGCGCTAGTGTGCGGGATGCCATATAAGGAGTGGGCGTTTCAGTCTGAAAAAAGCAAACTGGGATTAATAATGCGCTAATGTGCGCTGTGTGCTCATGTGCACCGCGCACATAAGCGCATGAGAAACTTGTGCGGGAAGCATAAGCAGCGCGCTGATGTGCACTCACAGGAACAGAGCCACAGTACAATGGTTAAGACACTGACCAATGGTGCAGGGATCATTGGTTCAATCCCCCACTGTGCCGAATGAAGAAGGCTGACTGAGGCATTACCTGTTATAGGTAATATTGCAGTCTGAGGCATAATAATTTTATTTTAATTACTGCTACAAGCAAACGCACTCTGAAAGCACTGTAACATAAGGCGCTCCATAAGGTACCCCAGAAGGCACATTTTAAAGTGCACTGTCCGCCAAGGCACCCTAGAATGTTGCTTATAGGGCGCTTTATAGGGTGCCGTATGAGGCACTGCAAGGTCACAGCACTGTTTTTGATGGCAGCACTGTGCAGTGTAACGAATGAAAATCTTAAGTAGGTGCGCTGACATGTAAGGAGGAGCAGCAGTGTAGCACAATGGTTAAGACACTGACCAATGATGCAGGAGTCATGGGTTTAATCCCCCACTGTGCCTAATGAAAAAGGCTGGCTGAGGCATTACCTGCTATAGGTAATATTGCTTTAGGAGGCATTTTATTTTTATTTTAATTAGTGCTGCCAGCAAACACACCCTCAAAGTATTGTAACATAAGGTGCTGCATAAGGCGCTTCATAAGGTACCCCAGAGGGCACATTATAAAGTGCACTGTCCGCCACGGCACCCTATAATGTCCCCTATAGGGCACCCTATAAGTCGCTCCACAGGATGATGTATAGTGCACCTTATATGGACGGTAACCATAAGGTGCCCTATAGGGCGCCCTATAAAGCGCCCTCTGAGGCACCTTATGGGTACAGTACGCTGAGGGTGTTTTGGCTGGCAGCAATAATGTACATTAAAAAGAAATAATGCTTTGGTTAGCCCTATCAAACAACCCCACTGTGGGTTTGAACCCATGACCTCTGGCTCCACAGGCAGTGAAGTAACCAGTGGGCTACAGCTCTATAGCTGCTAGTAGGCCCCTGGCTGGCTGCAGAGGGACTGCATGTCACCACACAGATAGTCTGCTGTGGTCACCAGGATAGGGTTAGCCCACCCGTACCCATGATGCACTGCACATGCAAATCAGCTGTCTACAGATGAACACAAGATGGGGTATGCATCCCCACAGCACCTCGGCCTGGTAGGGGGAACTGACCATGTGTGTTACTGGCACAGAGTAGCTACACACCGTCACACTGTGCGGGTACTGTGCTCACCCTGAGTGTGCGGTGGGGCGCCCAGCACCAGGTCCACAGCACCTTCCATGGCTGAAAGAGGCCATGCTGCAGGTCCCCAGCAGTGCTAATGTGTGAGATAGGTAGTGTCTGCAGACACACCTTGGATATATCTGTATGTCTCAGTCAGGTGTAGCCCCTATGGACCCCTAGGAGGATTATGTACCACCACCCTCCTCCTCCAGGGCTGAGGGTGTTAAACAGGGTCTCCCATCAATAGATCCACATTCTACCTCCCTGCAATGGTGGCAGTAGAGGGGACCATCAACCCCAGACCGGCTGGGGAACAGACACCTACAGAACAGTCAATGCAGCTCTGTACACATCCATAACGCAATAGCAGACAGACATTAGGCCTGGATATGCTAAGCTGCACCCCACCACTATCTGATAGTCTCCTGCAGCAAGCCTTCAGCCACTGCACCCTGCAAGGCGCTCCATCATGACACATACCAGCTGCAAACAGCCTGCTAGCTAGTCCATAGTGCATGTTCCTGGTGGAAATGCATGCACCCAGAACTGGGATGTCAGCATACACAACAAGCAGATAAGTCAGTGACTGGGCCCCAAAAGAAAACCCATAAATTTCACATGAGAAAAATACTATATGGCACTATGGGGGTGCCTAGCCATGCCGTGGTCACTGCACAGTCAGGGTGAGAGTGATCTCCCAGCAGGACATGCTGTGGCCACCCTGTCTGTGTAGGTGGTGGCCGGGCACTACAATGTCCCAGCCATTGTCCTATGCCCTGTGCAGATGCATCCTGGCCAGGCCACCCTGTCCGGGCTATACCCATGGTACCTTGCTCCTCATTATGCACATTGGCAGGCCAATACTGGCAACAGTGCTGGCAGTGTGGGCTGTAGAGGGTGTTTGCAGCCACCACACACTGGATAGACAGACACACCCCCCCACACCTATGCCAGCATTGTGCTACTATAGAGGAGTTTAGCAGCCCTGGCCACCACACCCGTCCTGGGCACAGTACAGGCATGGATATGGTACGCAATACTGTTGGGGGTCACTCCCCAGGGTGGTAAACACTGTCAGAGACCAGACCTGGAGCACACACCACAGACATCAGAAAGATTGTTATGATGGAGCTCAATCAGCAAACTGTGCTGAACGTAGGAATTGCTATCTGCCAGTAATCATAGCAAACATTTGATAGCTGTGTACCGTATACCCAGGTGTAGGGTGGCATTGCTAAGGTATGCAAGTGCTAGTATTGGGAGATGCACGCAGGGCCCAATGTCCTGCCTCTCCAGGAGGCATTGGCTAATGGGGCCTGTGGGTGTGGGTGTGTCTGCCCCTGTTGGCTGCTGCTTTACGGGAGAGGTTCCCAACTCCAGTCCTGGTGTGCCAAACACTGTTCGGGTTTTCATGCTGTCCGTCATGAATATGCATGAGATACATCTGCATACCATGGGGGTGGTGCATAGATATGCAGCACAGGCATCTTTATTAGAGGCATCATGGAACCTGAATGGTGTTTGGCCCTCCAGGACTGCATGTGGGAGACTCTGCTCTAGGTAATGCGCCTGTTTATGGTGTCTGTGCTCGGTGGGGTAAAATATAGGCGTATTAACCATGCGTATGTTCTCTGCAATAAAGGTTTGTCCTTACTATCACGGTTTAGTTGTGGGAAAAATAAGTGGACTGGATTGGCAGTAGCCCCAGCTGGGCATTGAACCTGTGACCTTCTGTTCTTGTACACACTGTCTGTGTGCACTGCACCACCGTGTTGCCACAGATATGCTGCATTCCCTGGGGAGTCCATGACTGTACATCCGACAGGGCCTGTTTGTTGCAGTGCATGGCACCCACCTGGACAGGGCTAGGCCATGGTCTGCTGTGGCCACCAGCTGCTGCCACCTCCACCACCAGTACCGCTCCATCCTTAGATTGGAGACAGCATAAACCCTGAAGGATTTGTGGCCCTCCAGGACTGCATTTGGGGGAATCTGCTCTAGGTAATGTGCATGTTTCTGGTGTCTGTGCTCTGTAGGGTAAAATAGAGGTGTTTGAGCCATGCTTATGTTCTCTGCAATAAAGGTTCGTCTTTACTATCACGATTTAGTTGTGGGTAAAATATGGGGACTGGATTGGCAGGAGCCCCAGCTGGGGCTTGAACCTGTGACCTTCTGTATCCAAACACGCTGGTTGTGTGCACTGCACCACCATGTTGCCACAGAGACAGTGAATTCCCTGATGATAACATGACTGTTTGTCCGGCAGGGCCTGTCTGTTGCAGTGCATTGCACCCACCTACACAGGGCTAGGTCATGGTCTGCTCTGGGCAGCTGCCACTGCCCCCCTCCACCTCCAGTACCCCTGTGCCACCATGCTGACATGCCCTTCTGCTGGTGGTGCTGGTGGTACGCAGTCTCAGGCCATCCTGTGTGCGGGTAGGCGGCTGCCTATGGTGCGGGTTCTGGGGTAGGGGTGCCTGCATATCTGTCCGCACGTCCCCCAATCACCGCCTGCCAATGTTCTGTGCCCTTGGGGGTACCTGCTGGGTACTATCCCCTGTGACACTGTGCTAAACACTCTCGTGCCCATGTTGGGCCCTCATCAGTTGCTGTCTGGCTGCTGTTCAGTTTCAGCATTCCTAAGTGCCATCTAGGCATCTGTCTAGTCCGCACTGTGCCCCAGCTGCACCACAGCATGTGCCGCCTGCAGCCCTCTGTATCCCCTTTCCCAGCATCTGTCCAGTTGCCCATTCCGACCTGCCCGCCCTGCTGTTGTGGAACATGTGCATGCCATAGGTAACCTGTCCAATGGAGAGGGACACCCTGATCAGTGCTATTTCACTGTGGGATCATTCACCTTGTATGGGGACGGAGCGTAGACCCTTCTAAAATTCATATCTATTTTTTGTGGCTTTCTTGGGAGTGTTTTATTGATGTTTCCCATTACTATCACTATTGCCCAGCTTGAGTAGAATTTTATTTTATTTTGTTGGGGTCATTTTCAATGTTTATTTGCACTTTTGTTCCGTGCACATGTATCACACGTATCACTGTTTTGTAGGTTTCCCTGGTTTTGCTGTACATTGCTGACAGAAATGGTTTCTCTTCCCTTTAAATCGGCTCTACCGCGAGGTTTTCACTCGCGGTATTTTTTGCCTTGAATTTCAGCCCCACTAGTGTGCGGGGAGCCTCTCCCCTCCCACTCTCCACCCATTGACCCCTTCTCTCCGCCCCTGGGGAGCCTTCCTCCGCTCTCCAGGAGCCTTTCCACGCCTTTATCGCACATTAGCACGCCGCGCACATGAGCGTGCACTTTAGTGCGCCGCGCACCGGTGCGGGGCACATTTGTGCCCCGTAACGCATCATTAGCGTGCGCTAAGGTACCTTAGCGCACGCTAATGTGCGCCACGCACATTAGCGCAGTTTAGTAAACATACCCCTTAGTAAGTAAAGAACTTAAAGCTTTCAAGTCTTTTGCATTGAGTGTCACATGTATGATTTTCTCCCAGTTGGTGAGATGTCTTACGTGTGCACTAGGTGGAAGGAGCTCTTTGCTCTCAGGGAACGAGTCCGTTCTCTAGAGGCGAGAGTAGCAGACTTGGAAAACATAAGAAAGACAGAGGTACAAAGATGAGACCTACAAGGATATAGTCCTGAAGTCCCACCTCCAGTCTGGCAGCATCCCTGTTGCCATGGAGGAGAGAGGTCACGTGACAGGAGAGCATCACCCTGGTGTGGCAGGAAGTGATCCTGTAACTAGGACCTATCTTCCAGGTGATGTAAAACCCTCTCGCACTGAGGACGTTTCTCCAGGGCCATGTGCCCATGAGGGAAGGGTTAGGACAGCCGTTATAGTTGGTGATTCGATCATTAGGCATGTAGATAGCTGGGTGGCTGGTGGACGTGAGGATCGCCTGGAAACATGCCTGCCTGGTGCGAAGGTAGCGGACCTCACGCGCCACCTAAATAAGGTCTTAGATAGTATTGAGGAGGAATCTGCTGTCTTGGTACATGTCGGTACCAATGACATAGGAAAATGTGTTAGGGAGGTTCTGGAGGCTAAATTTAGGCTTTTAGGTAAGAAGTTGAAATCCAGAACTTCCAGGGTAGCGTTCTCCGAAATGCTTCCCGTTCCACGCGCAGGACCCAAAAGGCAGGCAGAGCTCCGGAGTCTCAATGCGTGGATGAGACAGTGGTGCAGAGATGAGGATTTTGGATTTGTTAGGAACTGGGGAACATTCTGGGCAGGGCCGGCCCGTCCATTGAGCAAGAATGTTTTTTGCACAGGGCCCCGCGTTTCGGGGGGCCCCGCGCAAAGAACATTCTGATTTTTTTTTCTTAATTAAATTTAAAAAAAAAAAAAAGCTGGCCGCTGCCGCGGCGGCGGCATGGAGTGTCCCGCGGGGCTCCCTCTGCCCGGCGGAACTCTCCTGGCGCGGCTGAGCCCCTCTGCGCCGGCTTGCAGATACGCGAAGGGAGAGTGTCTCCCTCGCGTCTCTGTTAAGCCCGCAGGGGCTGATGGGAAGCAGGGGCTGATGGGAAATTTCCCATCTGCCCCTGCGGGCTTAACAGAGACGCGAGGGAGACACTCTCCCTTTGCGTATCTGCAAGCCGGAGCAGAGGGCTTCAGCCGCGCCGGGAGAGTTCAGCCGGGCAGAGGGGGCCCCGCGGGACACTCCATGCCGCCGTGGCGGCAGCGGCCAGCTTTTTTTCTTTTTTTAAATTGCCATGAGCCGATGGGGGGGCGGGGGTTTAAGACTGGCAATGGGCTAGGGGACGGGGGGGGGGGGGTTAAGACTGGCAATGGGCTGGGGGGGGGTTTAAGACTGGCAATGGGCTAGGGGGGGTTAAGACTGGCAATGGGCTGGGGGGGGGGGTAATACTGGCAGTGGGCTGGGGGGGTTAAGACTGGCAATGGGCTAGGGGGGGTTTAAGACTGGCAATGGGCTGTGGGCTGATGAGGGCTGTCTGGAAATGGGGTGATGGGGGGCTTAGGAATGGCAATGGGCTAGGGGGTGGGTTAAGAATGGCAATGGGCTAGAGGATTTTAAGACTGGCAATGGGCTGGGAGGGTTAAGACTGGCAATGGGCTAGGGGGGGTTTAAGACTGGCAATGGGCTGGGGGGGTTTAAGACTGGCAATGGGCTAGGGGGGGGGGTTAAGACTGGCAATGGGCTAGGGGGGGTTTAAGACTGGCAATGGGCTGGGGGGGTTAAGATTGGCAATGGGCTGGGGGGGTTAAGACTGGCAATGGGCTGTGGGCTGATGAGGGCTGTCTGGAAATGGGGTGATGGAGGGCTTAGGACTGGCAATGGGCTATGGGGGGGTTAAGACTGGCAATGGGCTATGGGGTGGATGGGGTTAAGACTGGCAATGGGCTATGGGGGGGTTAAAACTGGCAATGGGCTGTGGGCTGATGGAGGCTGTCTGGAAATGGGGTGATGGGGGGTTAGGACTGGTAATGGGCTATGGGGGGGGTTAAGACTGGTAGTGGGCTGATGGGGTGGGGTTAGGACTGGTAATGGGCTATGGGGGGGGGTTTAAGAATGGTAATGGGCTGTGGGCTGATGGGGCCTGTCTGGAAATGGGATGATGGGGGGTTAGGACTGGTAATGGGCTATGGGGGGGGGTTAGGACTGGTAGTGGGCTGATGGGGGGGGGTAAGGTCTGGTAATGGGCTATGGGGGGGTTAGGACTGATAATGGGCTATGGGGGGGCTAGGACAGGAAATGGGCTGATGGGGAGGGGTTAGGATGAGGTGGGCTGATGTGGTTAGGACTGGTAATGGGCTGTGGGCTGATGGCTGGGTTTAGGACTGGCAATGGGCTATGGGGGGCTGACTGGAAATGGGCTGATGGGGGGTTAGGACTGGAAGTGGGCTGATGGGGGGTTAGGACTGGTAATGGGTTATAGGGGGGCTTAAACTGAAAATGGGGTGATGGGGGTTAGGACTGGAAGTTGACGGGGGGCTAGGACTGGTAATGGGTTGGGGGGTTGCTAGGACTGGAAATGGGCTGAGTGGAAGGGGAGGCTTGAACTGCAAATAGCTGATGGGGAGGGGGCTTGGAATGGAAATGGGCTGTGAGGGAAGGGAGCTAGGACTGAAAATGGGCTGATGGAACAGCTAGGATAGGACTGGAAATGGGCTGTTGGGGGGAGCTAAGATTGGAAATGGGCTGTGGTGGGGGCTTGAATTGAAATGGACTCATGGAGGGGCTAGAACTGGAATTGGGCTGAGTGGAGGGGAGCTATGATTTGACATGGGCTGATGGTGGGGCTAGGAAATGACTAGAAATGGGCTGATGGGGGGCTAGGATTGGAAATGAGCTGATGAAGGGACTTGGACTGGAAATGGATGGGGGAGCTAGGACTGGAAATGGGCTGATGGGGGCTAGGACTGGAAATGGGCTGATGCAGGGACTAGAAGGGAATGGATGCTTGGTGAGACTGGAACTAGAAGGGAGCTGATGTTGGGGGAGGATTAGAATGGGATGGGGCTGGGAGAGTAAAATGGAGAGGGGAAAAATATTTTGTGTAGGAGGGATGAAAAATCTACAATTGGCCAGGTATTGGGAGAGTAAGTGGGGATTGAGGATGGAGGGGTAAAATTTGTGTGGATGAAATAGGAATGAGGAAAGAGCAAAAGGAGAAAGATTAGTATGTTAAAGCAGATGTAGAGAGAGAGAATGGAAAAAAAACTAGAAGAAAGGACAAATGGACAGCAGATGATGGAGAGTTAGCAGAAAACATGAAGAAACCAGAAGAAAGTGGCTGGACCAATTGCAACTGAAAAAAAATGCACAAAAGGTAGAAAGATATCTCTTTATTTTGAATTTATTAACTGGAATATGTCAGCTCTGGGAAATGTGCATCATTAACGTCTGCGCTTTGTTTGGTACAAGAGGAAATTAATTTATAGTTTTATTTCTACAGTGTTGTTGTACATTCCAAGTTTGGCTTTTGGGGTTCCCAGTTTAATTATTGCCTTCCTGTTTCTAAATTGTGATTCCTTGTTTGGTGATGGTCTATGTTCTGCATGTGTAACTGAGCTGAGGTATTCTGTTTATGTAATTCCTATTTGACATTGCCACTTGTTCTCTTTCCCCAGTATTCTCTGAAATGTATTGGTTTAATATTTGCAGTGTTGCCTTTTGATAGGTAGGGTCTGGTGCTTTGTGAGTCCTGGTAGTGCTGTTATGATATGGCGGGTTTTATTATGAGTTCTAAATGGGCAGCGTTTGTAGTAGTTCCTAATGTGCCTGGCGGTTGGCACTGGATTATAGTAATGTAGAAATCTTTTAGTCTTTCTTTATCCATACACTCATTAAGAGACATGTTTACTAAAAGTTAGTGTATGGTAACATTATGCAAATATTTATGCAAATAAGGCCACTTATGCAAATGAGGCCCCGCACCGAGTCTCCGCACATGGCCCCGCACCCCCCTTGGGCCGCCCCTGATTCTGGGGATAGGAGGGGCTCTTCCAAAGGGATGGGCTTCACCTTAACCGGGATGGAACCAGGCTGCTGGCATTAACCTTTAAAAAGGAGATAGAGCAGCTTTTAAACTAGATAATAGGGGAAAGCCGACAGTCACCCAAGAGCGGATGGTTCGGAAGAATGTATCCTTGAAGGATACTACGAAAAGCAGAGAGGTTCCAAAAAAGAGTAAAGTAGCCCAAATGCCCTCGAGTATGGAGCAGACAGAGCTTAAAGATCCCAAATTACCCATGCCTACCAATAGCCAGATTAATATGAATAAAATACAGTCTCTAAAATGCTTGTATGCAAAGGATAGAAGTCTAAAAAATAAGATGGGAGAGTTAGAATATATAGCAATAAATGAGAGGTTAGATATGATTGGAATCTTAGAGACATGGTGGAAGGAGGACAACCAGTGGGACAATCTGATACCTGGGTACAAACTATATCGTAATGATAGAGTTGATCAAATTGGTGAGTCAGAAAGGATTAAAGTTTTGCAGGAAACAAAATTTGCTGTAGAATCTCTATGGGTTGAAATTCCATGTAAAAAGGGGAAGGCGATGGCAGTGGGGGTGTACTATCGACCGCCTGGCTAGAATGAACAAATGGATGATGAAATGCTGAAAGAAATCAAGGAAGCTAACAAAATATACAGTGCAGTAATAATGGGTGATTTTAATTACCCCGATATCGACTGGGTCAGTGTCACGGCAGGACATGCTAGGGAGATAAAGTTCCTAGATGAAATAAATGACTGCTTCTTGGAACAGCTGGTTCATGAACCGACCAGAGGGGAAACCATATTAGACCTAGTCCTTAGTGGAACACCAGATCTAGTGCAAGAGATAAGGGTGTTGGGCCACTTAGCAATAGTGATTATAGCATGATCGCCTTTGATTAATTAGTGGAGGAGGGATAGTAAGGAAATCCACAGTACTACCTTATAACTTTTGAAAGTGAGACTATGGTAAAATGAGGAAAATAGTTAAGAAAAAACTAAAAGGAGCAGTTGCAAAGGTTAAAGACTTACATCAAGCTTGGGTGTTGTTGAAAAATACTATCTTGGAAGCCCAGACCAGCTGTATTCCATGCTTTAAGAAAAGTGGAAGACAGTCCAAAAAACTGCCAGCACGGTTTAAAGGTGAGGTCAGAGAGGCTGTTGTTGCCAAAAAAGCATCTTTCAGGAAATGGAAAAAAGAGCCAAATGACGAAACCTGGAAACAGCACAAGCACTGGCAAGTCAAATGCAAGGTATTGATAAGGCAGGCAAAGGGAGAATTTGAGAAGAAGCTTGCTGCGGAAGCAAAAACGCGAAATAAATACTTTTTCAAGTACATTCGTAGCAAAGAACCTGTGAGAGAGTCAGTTGGTCCATTAGATGATAGAGGGGTTAAAGGGGCACTAAGAGGCGACAAGGCGATAGCAGAGAGACTGAATGAATTCTTTGTTTCAGTCTTTACTGAGGAAGATGTAGGGATCTTACCCATGATTGAAGTGGTATTTAAAGGTGCGGAAGAATTGAAGGAAATATCGATACATCAGGAAGATGTATTACAACTATTAGATAAACTGAAGAGTAGCAAATCACCTGGGCCGGATGGTATACATCCAAGGGTGTTGAAAGAACTGAAATATGAGATTGCAGACCTGCTATTAGTAATCTGTGAACTATCATTAAAATCATCTCTAATAACTGAAGATTGGAGGATTGCCAATGTAACACCAATTTTTAAAAAGGGTTCCAGGGGTGAACTGGGAAACTACAGACCGGTGAGCCTGACGTCACTACCGGGAAAAATGGTAGAAACTATCATAAAGAATAAAATTACTCACTATGTAGATAGTCATGGCCTAATGGGAGACAGCCAACATGGCTTTAGACATGGAAGATCTTTTCTTACTAATCTGTTATGTTTTTTTGAAGGTGTGAATAAACAGGTGGACAAAGGTGAGTCGGTTGATATAGTGTATCTGGACTTTCAGAAAGCCTTTGACAAGGTCCCTCATTAAAGACTTTTGGCAAAACTAAAGAGTCATAGGATAGGAGACAGTGTACTATTGTGGATCAGGAACTGGTTAAAAGATAGAAAGAAGAGGGTAGGGCTAAATGGCCAATTTTCCCAATGGAGAAAGGTGAATAGTGGTGTACCCCAGGGATCTGTGCTAAGAACATAAGAACATAAGAAATGCCATACTGGGTCAGACCGAGGTCCATCAAGCCCAGTATCCTGTTTCCAACAGTGGCCAATCTAGGTCATACGTACCTAGCAGTTTCCCCAAAAGACACAGGTTCTGCAGTGCTTGTACTAGGCCAAGCATTGATATCCTGGGTCCCTTTTTAATAGTGGTTTATGGACCTTTCCTCCAGGAACTTGTCCAAACCTTTTTTAAACCCAGCTATACTAACAGCCCTTACTACATCCTCCGGTAACAGATTCCAGAGTTTGATTACACGTTGAGAGAAGAAATATTTTCTCCTATTTGTCTTAAATAGTTTACCCTGTAGCTTCATTACATGCCCCCTAGTCCTTCTATATTCTGATAGCGTAAACAATTTATCCACGTTTATCCGTTCCACTCCATTCATTAATTTATACACCTCTATCATATCTCCCCTCAGCCGCCTCTTTTCTAGGTTAAAGAGCCCTAACCTTTTTAGCCTCTCTTCATAGGAGTAGCCTTCCATCCCCTTCACCAATTTGGTGGCTCTTCTCTGTACTTTTTCTAATAACTCTATGTCCTTTTTAAGATACGGTGACCAGAATTGCACACAATATTCAAGGTGCGGTCGTACCATGGAGCGATACAGAGGCATTATAATATCCTTTGTTTTATTCTCCATCCCTTTCCTTAGGATACCTAGCATTCTATTTGCTTTCTTGGCCGCCGCTGCACACTGGGCGGAGGGTTTTAACATGTTATCCACGATGACTCCTAAATCTTTTTCCTGGGTGGTGGTTTCTAATGTGGAGCCTTGCATCTTGTAACTATAGTGTGGGTTGTTCTTTCCTAGGTGCATAACTTTGCACTTGTCCACATTAAATTTCATCTGCCATTTGGATGCCCAGTCTTCCAATTTATCCAGATCCTCCTGCAGTTTTCCACAATCCTCTTGGGTTTTAACAACTTTAAACAGTTTTGTGTCATCTGCAAATTTGATTACCTCACTAGTTATTCCCTTTTCCAGGTCATTTATGAATATGTCAAAAAGTAGCGGACCCAGTACAGATCCCTGGGGTACTCCACTATTCACCTTTTTCCATTGGGAATATTGGCCATTTAGCCCTACCCTCTGCTTTCTATCTTTTAACCAGTTCCCGATCCACAATAGTACACTGCCTCCTATCCCATGACTTTTTAGCTTCGCCAAAAGTCTCTGATGGGGGACCTTGTCAAAAGCTTTCTGAAAGTCCAGATACACTATATCAACCGACTCACCTTTGTCTACCTGTTTATGCACACCTTCAAAAAAACAGATCAGATTAGTAAGACAAGATCTGCCTTGTCTAAAGCCATGTTGGCTGTCTCCCATTAGGCCATGACTATCTACATGCTGTGTAATTTTGTTCTTTATGATGGCTTCTACCATTTTCCCTGGTACTGACGTCAGGCTCACCGGTCTGTAATTTCCTGGGTCACCCCTGGAACCCTTTTTAAAAATTGGTGTTACGTTGGCGACCCTCCAATCTTCAGGTATTACAGATGATTTTAATGAAAGTTCACAGATTACCAATAACAGGTCTGCAATCTCATATTTCAGTTCTTTCAACACTCTGGGATGTATACCATCCGGTCCAGGTGATTTGCTACTATTCAGTTTATCAAATAGTTGTAATATATCTTCCCGGTGTAGCGATATTTCTCTCAATTCCTCTGCAGTATCACCTTTAAATACCACTTCAGTCTTGGGTAACACCCCTACATCTTCCTCAGTAAAGACCGAAGCAAAGAATTCATTCAGTCTCTCTGCTATAGCCTTGTCTCCTCTTACTGCCCCTTTTACCCCTCTATCATCTAATGGTCCAATTGACTCTCTCACAGGCCTTTTGCTACGAATGTACTTGAAAAAGTCTTTATTTCGTGTTTTTGCTTCCGTAGCAAGTTTCTTCTCAAATTCCCGCTTTGCCTGCCTTATCAATGCTTTGCATTTAACTTGCCAGTGCTTGTGCTGTTTCCAGTTTTCATCATTTGGCTCTTTTTTCCATTTTCTGAAGGTTGCTCTTTTGGCAGCAACAGCCTCTCTGACCTCACCTTTAAACCATGCTGGCAGTTTTTTGGACTTTCTTCCACTTTTCTTAATGCGTGGAATACAGCTGGTCTGGGCTTCGAGGATAGTATTTTTAAATAACACCCAAGCTTGCTGTAAGTCTTTAACCTTTGGAACCGCTCCTTTTAGTTTTTTCCGAACTATATTCCTCATTCTATCATAGTCACCCTTTTGAAAGTTAAAAGGTAGTACTGTGGATTCCTTTACTATCTGTCCTCCACTGATTAAATCAAACATGATCATACTATGATCACTATTGCCAAGTGGTCCCAACACCCTTATTTCTTGCACCAGATCTGGCGTTCCACTAAGGACTAGGTCCAGTATGGCTTCCCCTCTGGTCGGTTCATGAACCAGCTGCTCCAAGAAGCAGTCATTTATTTCATCTAGAAACTTTATCTCTTTAGCTTGTCCTGCTGTGACACTGTCCCAGTCGATACCGGGGTAATTGAAATCACCCATTATTACTACTCTGTTGTGGCTTTTGTTAGCTTCCTTGATTTCTTTGAGCATTTCATCATCCATTTGTTCATTCTGGCCAGGTGGTCGATAGTATACTCCCACTGCCATCACCTTCCCCTTCATAAATGGAATTTCAATCCATAGAGATTCTACAGCATATTTTGTTCCCTGCAAAACTTTAATCCTTTCTGACTCAATGCCCTCTCTAACATAGAGCGCAACCCCTCCACCAATTTGTTCAGCTCTATCATTACGATATAGTTTGTATCCAGGTATCACAGTGTCCCACTGGTTATCCTCCTTCCACCATGTCTCTGAGAGTGCAATCATATCTAACCTCTCATTTAATGCTATATATTCTAATTCTCCCATCTTATTGTTTAGACTTCTAGCATTGGCATACAAGCATTTTAGAGACTGCATTTTATTAATATTAATCTGGCTATTGGTAGGCATGGGTAATTGGGAATCTTTATGCTCTGTCTGCTCCTTACTCAAGGGCATTTGGGCTACTATACTCCCTTTTGGAACCTCACTGCTTTTGGTAGTATCCTTCAAGGATACCTTTGTCCGAACCGTGCGCTCCTGGGTGACTGTCGGCTTTCCCCTATTTTCTAGTTTAAAAGCTTCTCTATCTCTTTTTTAAAGGTTAATGCCAGCAGTCTGGTCCCATCCTGATTAAGGTGAAGCCCATCCCTTCGGAAGAGCCCCCCCTTTCCCCAGAATGTTCCCCAGTTCCTAACAAATCCAAAACCCTCATCCTTGCACCATTGTCTCATCCACGCATTGAGACTCCGGAGCTCTGCCTGTCTTTTGGGTCCTGCACGTGGAACAGGAAGCATTTCGGAGAACGCTATCCTGGAAGTTCTGGATTTCAACTTCCTACCTAAAAGCTTAAATTTAGCCTCCAGAACTTCCCTACCACATTTTCCTATGTCATTGGTACCAACATGTACCAAGACAGCAGACTCCCCCCCAGCACTATCTATGATCCTATCTAGGCGGTGCGTGAGATCTGCTACCTTCGCACCAGGCAGGCATGTTACCAGGCGATCCTCACGTCCACCAGCCACCCAGCTATCTACATTCCTAATGATTGAATCACCAACTATAACAGCTGTCCTGACCCTCCCCTCATGGGGACATGGCCCTGGAGAAACGTCCTCGGTGCGAGAGGGTTTTACATCACCTGGAGGACAGGTCCTAGTTACAGGATCACTTCCTGCCACACCAGGGTGATGCTCTCCTGTCACGTGACCTCTCTCCTCCATGGCAACAGGGATGCTGCCAGACTGGAGGTGGGACTTCAGGACTATATCCCTGTAGGTCTCGTCCATGTACTTCTCTGTCTTTCTTATGTCTTCCAGGTCTGCTACTCTAGCCTCTAGAGAACGGACTCGTTCCCTGAGAGCAAAGAGCTCCCTGCACTTAGTGCATATGTAGGACCTCTCACCAACTGGGAGATAATCATACATGTGACACTCGATGCAAAAGACTGGAGAACCCCCATCTCGTTGCTGGACCTCTGACTGCATCTTAGTTTAAAGCTTGTGTTTAGGTCTTTTAAATCGGTATATAATAAGGATTGGTGTAGATGCTTATACTAATAAAAGTGTATCTAATACCCCTAATACACCCTGTGTACCTGAAGCTAATTAATCACAGGTCCTCTGTGTATGACTGATTTGGATTAAGAGCTGCACCTGAGAGCAGCCCCTTTCCTCTAAGATGTCCAAGTACCTATAAAACTACAATTTCCCCAGGGGTGGGTGGGTGCTGGGGAGGGAGGGGGGGAGATAAGTCCTATTAAAGAGGGCAGTTACAAGGTACCCTGTCCTGAACCCTCAGCAGGGGGATGGGGGTACCACACAAGGCCCAGTTAATTGAGAGAGGCAAGGTAAGTACAGCTGAGAAGGCTGAAACTTGCACACCACTAAGACAAACACTAAATAATTAAACAAACAACAGTTAGACAAACAGTAAATAATTAAATAAACAGCTAGAACTCACAGTAAGATGTCCCAGGAGGCAAAAATCCACTCACTAGCAGAGCTCTGTAAAAGTTCAGCCTTTCTCTGATCAGAGAAAAGCAAACTAAAACAGCCTATGCACACGTGGAGAAAACAGGAACAAGGTTACAGGATACCTCAGGGGGAGGGGGTCAGGGGGAGGAGTCACTCAGGCAGGCAAGGACAGGAAAAAGCTTAACAAGAGCAGGCTCTGGGGAGAGAGATTAATTCAAAATGGCTACCACACACACAGGGGGAGGAGTCACTCAGGCAGGCAAGGACAGGAAAAGCTTAACAACAGCAGGCTCTGGGGAGAGAGATTAATTCAAAATGGCTACCACACAAGGCCCAGTTAATTGAGAGAGGCAAGGTAAGTACAGCTGAGAAGGCTGAAACTTGCACACCACTAAGACAACACTAAATAATTAAACAAACAACAGTTAGACAAACAGTAAATAATTAAATAAACAGCTAGAACTCACAGTAAGATGTCCCAGGAGGCAAAAATCCACTCACTAGCAGAGCTCTGTAAAAGTTCAGCCTTTCTCTGATCAGAGAAAAGCAAACTAAAACAGCCTATGCACACGTGGAGAAAACAGGAACAAGGTTACAGGATACCTCAGGGGGAGGGGGTCAGGGGGAGGAGTCACTCAGGCAGGCAAGGACAGGAAAAAGCTTAACAAGAGCAGGCTCTGGGGAGAGAGATTAATTCAAAATGGCTACCACACACACAGGGGGAGGAGTCACTCAGGCAGGCAAGGACAGGAAAAGCTTAACAACAGCAGGCTCTGGGGAGAGAGATTAATTCAAAATGGCTACCACACAAGGCCCAGTTAATTGAGAGAGGCAAGGTAAGTACAGCTGAGAAGGCTGAAACTTGCACACCACTAAGACAAACACTAAATAATTAAACAAACAACAGTTAGACAAACAGTAAATAATTAAATAAACAGCTAGAACTCACAGTAAGATGTCCCAGGAGGCAAAAATCCACTCACTAGCAGAGCTCTGTAAAAGTTCAGCCTTTCTCTGATCAGAGAAAAGCAAACTAAAACAGCCTATGCACACGTGGAGAAAACAGGAACAAGGTTACAGGATACCTCAGGGGGAGGGGGTCAGGGGGAGGAGTCACTCAGGCAGGCAAGGACAGGAAAAAGCTTAACAAGAGCAGGCTCTGGGGAGAGAGATTAATTCAAAATGGCTACCACACACACAGGGGGAGGAGTCACTCAGGCAGGCAAGGACAGGAAAAGCTTAACAACAGCAGGCTCTGGGGAGAGAGATTAATTCAAAATGGCTACCACACAAGGCCCAGTTAATTGAGAGAGGCAAGGTAAGTACAGCTGAGAAGGCTGAAACTTGCACACCACTAAGACAAACACTAAATAATTAAACAAACAACAGTTAGACAAACAGTAAATAATTAAATAAACAGCTAGAACTCACAGTAAGATGTCCCAGGAGGCAAAATCCACTCACTAGCAGAGCTCTGTAAAAGTTCAGCCTTTCTCTGATCAGAGAAAAGCAAACTAAAACAGCCTATGCACACGTGGAGAAAACAGGAACAAGGTTACAGGATACCTCAGGGGGAGGGGGTCAGGGGGAGGAGTCACTCAGGCAGGCAAGGACAGGAAAAAGCTTAACAAGAGCAGGCTCTGGGGAGAGAGATTAATTCAAAATGGCTACCACACACACAGGGGGAGGAGTCACTCAGGCAGGCAAGGAAAGGAAAAGCTTAACAACAGCAGGCTCTGGGGAGAGAGATTAATTCAAAATGGCTACCACACAAGGCCCAGTTAATTGAGAGAGGCAAGGTAAGTACAGCTGAGAAGGCTGAAACTTGCACACCACTAAGACAAACACTAAATAATTAAACAAACAACAGTTAGACAAACAGTAAATAATTAAATAAACAGCTAGAACTCACAGTAAGATGTCCCAGGAGGCAAAAATCCACTCACTAGCAGAGCTCTGTAAAAGTTCAGCCTTTCTCTGATCAGAGAAAAGCAAACTAAAACAGCCTATGCACACGTGGAGAAAACAGGAACAAGGTTACAGGATACCTCAGGGGGAGGGGGTCAGGGGGAGGAGTCACTCAGGCAGGCAAGGACAGGAAAAAGCTTAACAAGAGCAGGCTCTGGGGAGAGAGATTAATTCAAAATGGCTACCACACACGCTGCTTTTTGAAATATTCATAAATGATCTCGAAAGTGGAATAACGAGTGAGGTTATCAAATTTGCAGATGACACAAAACTATTTAAAGTTGTTAAAACCCAAGAGGATTGTGGAAAATTGCAAGAGGATCTTGATAAACTGGAAGACTGGGCATCAAAATGGCAGATGACATGTAATGTGGACAAGTGCAAAGTTATGCACCTAGGGAAGAACAACCCAAACTATGGTTACAAGATGCAAGGTTCCACATTAGGAACCACCACCCAGGAAAATGATTTAGGCATCATTGTGGATAACATGTTAAAACCCTCGGCCCAGTGTGCAGCGGCGGCCAAGAGAGCAAATAGAATGCTAGGTATCATAAGGAAAGGAATGGAAAATAAAACAAAAGATATTATAATGCCTCTATATCGTTCCATGGTGAGACCGCACTTTGAATATTGTATGCAATTCTGGTCGCTGTTTCTTAAAAAGGATATAGCGTTATTAGAAAAGGTTCAGAGAAGAGCCACTAAAATGGTAAAGGGGATAGAAGGATGCCCCTATGAAGAAAGGCTTAAAAGGTTAGGGCTCTTTAACCTGGAAAAGAGACGGCTGAGGGGAGATATGATAGAAGTCTATAAATTAATGAACAGAGTGGAACGGGTAAACGTAGATCGATTGTTTACGTTATCAGAATATAAAAAGACTAGGGGACATGCAATGAAGCTACAGGGTAAACTATTTAAGACTAATAAAAGAAAATATTTTTTCACTCAACGTGTAATCAAACTCTGGAATTTGTTACCGGAAGATGTAGTAAAGGCTGTTAGGGTAGCTGGTTTTAAAAAAGGTTTGGACAAGTTCCTGGAGGAAAGAATCGTAAACCATTATTAAGAAGGGACCCAGGATATCAATGCTTGACCCAGTACAAGCATTGTGGAACCTGTGTCTTTTGGGGAAACTGCTAGGTACGTATGACCTAGATTGGCCACTGTTGGAAACAGGATACTGGGCTTGATCGACCTTGGTCTGACCCAGTATGGCATATCTTATATTCTTATGGTATTAAGTTTACTTGCTTCCTTTTCCTAGGTAGGCCCTTATTTATTTGTTTAACAGGTTTTCTATATCGCTTTATCATTCAGTCAAAATGGTTTACATCAAACTTAAACTAGAGGGTATACATTAAACAGGACTGGGGACAACTTGGAATATACAAGTAACATCAGTGTACAGTTCACAGGTCACAGTGACCTTTGATGTAATTTAAATCTGGACAGTTGTTTAGGTGCGTTTCGAAAGTTTGATCAATTTGGACTGGCATAGGAGTTGACTTTTCTTGACTCTTCTTGTATTTTTGTTTTCAGTTAAGCATCGGTTCTAAAGTGTTCTGTGAATGGTTATGTTTCAGCCTCTTTCTGAAGTCGGGCATGTTATCTATGGATTTTAGTTCTTCTGGGAGATAGTTCCATACTGATGATACGAATAGGGAGAATGCCCTGCTGCATGCTGTTTGCTTACTTTCTGCTTTAGTGGTGGGGATGATAAGCGAGTTTTTGTTGTTGGTTCTTGGTGTGTTGCCAAAGTTTTGTGGATCAGGGTTTGAAGGATCTCTGCTGATAGCTGTGTGACCAGTGGTACTTAGCATTGCTATGATATGGTAGAATTGCTCTATGGGTCCTAAACGACTTTTGTAAGACTGTATTATTTCACAATGTGCCTGGTACTGTAGGCAGGGTTTATGATATTAGGTATTGGAACAGCTAATACAGATGAGACATATTCCAAATATTTTGGTAATTCAACAATAAACTAAAGGATAGCAGATCTGAAGCCTAGTGGCTGTTTGACAACCTACCACAAAAACTCATAGGCAAATCATTTTATAGCTGCCAGTAACGACAGGATTTCTGTTACAGTGCTACTGAATACTACTGTTAACATGACCAGTAGAAAGATGCTGAACTGCAGAGGCTAGGGCTGACTGGGAGTCAAGTGGAGTGGAGGAGTGGCCTAGTGGTTGGGGGCAAGGTAGCTCAGGCCAGAAGTTTGGGGGTTCAAATCCCACTAGAGGACAGCAACCTTGGGCCGGAAGGACTGGGGTTTCTAATCCCACAGGTGCTCCTTGTGGTCTTGGGCAAGCCACTTAACCCTCCATAGCCCATGTTCCCTGTAAAATAGTTATCTCCAAGTTATAATGCCCTGTTCAATATAAACCACATTGATATCATGAAAGGCAGTATATAAGAAATGTTAAATAAATAAATAAGTGTTAAAGTACTGAATACTGCAAATGCTGTTCTGATTAATATGTTGAATTATTTTGATTTTTCTGGCACCTAATTCTGTGGAGTGTGGTTAGTGTGCATATTACCATCAGTGATAGAGGTACTAGGGGAGAGTCAGCAATTACCGCTGCGCCAGAGCAACACAGTGAAGCAGTGGCATAGCTAGGACTTATTGTTTGGTAGGACCTGGCAAGATGGGTAGGCACAAGCAGGACCATACCAAGAGTTGAGCGAGTGATGCAGATGCACAGAGTGCAAACACAGAAAGGGGTGCTGATATAATCTGCATCACAGAGACCTGGCTAACGGACACAGACCAAATTACCCTTAACCAAATCACCGTCTGACTACGCAGTGTTCAACTGCCCCCGGATACAAAAAAGAGGAGGTGGTATACTGATACTGGCAAGAAAACACTACAGATTCAGGACCACCTCATCTACTGACTCCACAGAGATCAACACAATCATTATCTCCAACAAGTACTCATATGCCTCACCTACAGGCCACCGAATGCCAAAAACAAGGAACTCTCCACCATCCTAGAGACAATCAGTACAAATGGATCGCAGCACAAACCACTTATCACCCTTAGGGACTTCAACCTATGTTCCTCACCTAGCAAAGAAACCAACTCATTCCTCAGGGCAATGGAAGCCCTTAAATACACCCAAATAGTAAGTTCCCCGACTCACCAACACGGAACGAGACCAGATCTGATCTTCATGCCAAAGCAGCTCATGCAACAAGATTTGACATCAGCGCCAATGATCACTCCTGTGTCCTGGTCTGATCACCACACAATAATGTTCTCAATGCTCATCAGGAGCCCTGACAACTGCCAGGAACCATGGCATCCAATTAGAAAGTTTAGAACCTTCAACAAGGAAGCATTCTTACAGGAAATAACTCCAAAGCTCCAGCAGGACATCCACGACCTGGATAAAATCATTGAAAACTGGAACACCACTATCTGTACAGCTGCAGCAATCACAAACATAAAATACACACATGCACGCAAAAGTCACAACGCACCATGGTATTCAGATAACATTAGAAAAACCAAACAAGCACTGAGGAAACTTGAAAGAAAATAGAGAATGGAGACGCAACAAAACCCAGGATACACTTCAACAATATAGATCCAAGCAACAGGAATTCTATAACATAATTAATGAATGCAGGTAACAATACTGCACCAACACCATCATGAAGTCAGCAAACCGACCTAGAGAACTCTTCAGTATCGTGTGGCAGCTCACCAAAGATGCCACACAACAGGATGCCTACCTCGTCGACCCCCAACACTTTGCAAACTTCCTAATCAGCAAGCACAATAATATTTTGTTATACCAGGTACCTATAGCAACTATTCCAATAACCTCTGCACAAAAGACTACCTGGGATAACTTCACTATCTCCTCTCTATCACAGATCGAGCACATCATAGACTCACTTAATACAACAACCTCCTCAACTGATATTTGTCTTGTGGCATGGATCAAAGCCTCTAAGGATCAACTCAGCAAGCATCTCCAAGAAATGGTAGAGCTATCTTTACAATAGGGCTACATGCCGCTTGCCCTCAAACAAGCCGCCATACGTCCGGTTCTCAAGAAAAGCACCCTTGATCCAAAAGATCCAAAATCCTACCGGCCAATTTCTAGCCTGCCATTCATTGCAAAAACCATTGAAAAATCCATACAAATACAACTACAGGATCACATTGACTTAAACGCATCTTTGGACACACACCAGCATGGGTTTAGGCTACAGCACGGCGTTGAAACCCTACTAACCTCCCCCCCACAGGCTCACCTTGAATCCACCCGCTCTTCTGCCTTTTACTTCCTTGGGCCCCGTCTCTGGAATTCACTTCCCCCGGGCCTCCGTCTAGAACCTTCCCTGAAAACTTTTAAAACCCGCTTAAAAACCTACCTCTTTTGTCTTGCTTTTGATCTTTCCCCACCTGCTACCCCTCCCCCCCCGCCACTGACTTTTCCATAGTTATTCTTCCCGTTACCTTTCCTCTTCTTTTTGCTTTCTCCTTTTCTCCTAATCTTTCCTGTCATATATTTGGCGTTCTTTTCTTTCTTCCCTGCAGCTGTTTTTTGTATGTTGTACACCGCTCTGACGCTTTTTGCCTGAGCGGTATATTAAGTCACCAATAAAGATAAAAGATAAAGATATTTGATAATCTCATAAGAGGCATTGAC
This sequence comes from Ichthyophis bannanicus, assembly GCA_033557465.1. Lineage (NCBI taxonomy): Eukaryota > Metazoa > Chordata > Amphibia > Gymnophiona > Ichthyophiidae > Ichthyophis > Ichthyophis bannanicus. Next base: position 955,477,519 of record CM066034.1, on the reverse strand, counting down.
AATGCCAAAAAAGGATTCCTGTTAATCTTCATGGACATCTCTGCAGTGTTTGATACAATATCCCATTCCATAATGATACAATGACTACAAGAAATCGGCCTACACAACAACACCCTAAAATGGTTCAGATCCTACCTCAATGACCGAACCCAGCAAGTCAAGTGTGGCGAAAACAAATCTACAAAGTTCAGCATTCCGTATGCAATCCCTCAAGGGTCTGCATTGTCATCCATCCTATTCAACATATACATACAATCCATTTGCAACATCATCAGGTGCATTACCACCTATATGCAGATGATATCATGGTCTACACTCCTATCAACAGGTTTTTTTTTAATATACCACTTTATCATTTCAATCAAAGCAGTTTACATTGAAACTTAAACTTGGTAATGTACATTAAACAGGGACATTGATAACTTGGATTTTTCTAAGGCAATGGAGGGTTAAGTGACTTGCCCAAGGCCACAAGGAGTGCTAGTGGGAATCAAACCCTGATCTCTGGATTACTAAGCCAGTGTTCTTAACCATTAGGCTACTCCTCCACAACGTAAATGAACCAAATCTGTCCCCCATAACCCAGTGCCTAGAAGATATGATTTCATAGCTCACCAACAATTCTCTCTAGATGAATTTTGACAAGATGGAAGTGATGTTCATCACCAGAAGTATCACCTTTTCTCCACTTCAAACAATCAATATCCACAACAAATCCATATCAGTGAAAGAAGTAAAAAGTACCTGGGTGACACTTTGGACAAAAGCTTGACTCCTCAGTCTCACATTAACAAAACCGCCACCAAAGCACAGCACAGATTAAAGCTCATTAGAAGGCTTAAACCTGTCCTAAGCAATGATCACTTCCGCTCGGTATGCCAAGCAATAATCACACCAATACTGGACTATGCAAACTCGCTCTACTAAGGTCTACCCAAACAATCCCTTCACCCTCTCCAACTGATTAAAAACATGGCAGCCAGGATTATTACAAATACGGCAAAGAGCGAACATATCACCCCAATCTTCAACAACTACACTGGCTACCCATTCACGCACAAGATACAAAGCAGCCCTAAACATCTTCAAAATCATCCATAATCTGTCGGCTACTGCCCTTCAAAACCTGGTAACCAAAGATTCCAGCATGAGGCCCAGATGCAGTATCATGGTGAATAAGCTCATCACACCTGCTGAATGCCAATGATCCAACCAGTCTACAACCAGAAGAGCTCCATCACTCACGGCAACTGCTCTATGGAACTCACTACCTGAATTAATGAGAACCACAAAAGACTTCCGGAAGATGCCAAAGATGCTTCTGTTTACCGATCACTATGGACACTTCCAAAGCTCATAGCCAACTACAGTCAATTAATGCCTTTCACACTTATATGCACCCTTCCCCATACCCTGTCATTCTACTTCGAATGTACTTAACCTCACTCTCTAAAGCACTTTGATTGAAAGAAAAGGTGGTATATAAAACTGGATAAATAAATAAATAAAATAAATCACTGGACTTTAGGAAACTCAAAAAGACTGAGTTCCTGAATATGGCTAGGTGAAGGAGGGCACTAGATTCATTAGTCTCATAGGGCACATTTTTAGCTTTGTATGGTCCTAGGTACAAGACAGTGTGAATGTTGACACTGCCTTCAATTCTCTTCTCATTCGACTGCTCTAATTCTGCTGACTGAGAAGGCCTGACACCAAAGTGGAGGGGTCATGGCTCACCCTTGGATATGCTCCTGTAGTGAATGGATATATCTCCATGAACAAGCAGGAATGTAGTCTTCACATTTGGGTGACATTGGGTACCAATGGAGTCTGCGTAGGAAGCTCCCCAGCTACCAATACGAAAGCCTTTGGGAGCACTTCACCGCACCTGTGCCACTGCCTTCCCATTCTCCCAACTCCCTCTCCTCAGTTTTTCTTTCCCACAGAGCCAGCAGGCTAAAATCCTGTCACTGGAGAAAAGAACTTGAAAACTTTTACCAAAGTGCTTCTGCCTCATCACCACCGGTATCATCCTGATTCCAGTATTATTTTTGCCTTTTGATTTATTTCTAAAAATATTATTTTCTTTTCTTTAAATTTTTTCTTAATTTTTTCCTCAGGGCCCTCGTGCCCTCTCGGCCTTGGCCTACCATCTTTATGATGGACAAACCCTCGAGTGGGTTCAAAAAAAGTACCAAGTGTTGCAGCACCATTTCGGTTACAGACAAACATGATTGGTGTCTGAAATGACTTGGTCCCGACCATATTCCCCAAGCCTGCTCCTTCTGTAAACAGATGATGAAGAGAGATCTAGGTAACTGGGCCAGAAGGTTTGATGAACTCTTCCTATCAAACTTGATGTCACTAGCCTCAACTTCCTCGAGAGCATCTTCATCCTCCCAGGCTTCCAAGTTCTCCAAGGATTCCAAACACTTGGACCAGAAAAAGGACAAATGATCCAGGTCTTCCTCAAGGTCTTACAAAGAACAGAAGCCTCAAGAACTCAGAGAAGTCGAAGGAATTGAGAGAGAAATCCAAAGATTCCTCAGGAAAGTCACAGGAATCGAGAGAAAGATCCTGCTCCAAGCATCGGAATTCTCCCAGGACCTCTTTTGACTCTGGCCATCAGTCCAAGCATCACCGGTGGGAGGACTTGTCCTCCAAAGCCTTGATGGGGAATCAGGAGGCTCCCGAGGCCTCGACCTCTGGAAAGTCCCTGATGCCTTGCTCTGGTATGGTGGCGGCAAGCCCCATTCTTGTGGTGGACCAGACACAGGCAACCTCCTTGGATCAGCATATGCTATTCTTGGAGCGAACTTTAGCAGTCCTCCTTGCAGCATCAGTTCCTCTTGCACCAACAGCTGGAGGATCACAGACCTTGGCATCGACATCAGTATCTCCATTGGCACTGATCCAGTCTGCCTTGAGGCTCAATGCCCCAGCACTGACACCGACTTCGGTCTCGGCAACTGGCACCTCTTGGATGCTACCTGCTGGACTTGACCCCGAAGGTATCGAAGAGCATCGGCATTGATTGCATTGATCACATCAGCTTCAACATCATTGATACTCACCCGAGTCAGACTCTGATACGATTCTGACCACAGTCCTTCGATTCAAAGGACTTCCATGATGTTGTCTTGGAATCATCGCTTCCAACCACCAGTACTCAGAGGAAATCACCACTGGAGGACATGTCCTTCCAGGAATTTATCCAGGACATGGTGGCTGGCTTATCATTTCCTGCTTCAGCAGAACCAGAACTGAGGGCAGAGGAGCTGGAGATCCTCCAATACTCTACAGCCCCAAAAGAAGCCACGAACCTCCCAGTGCTCGCATCCTCCACAACTTGATGCTCCGGATATGGGAGACCCTTTTCATGGTATCGCCCATTAACCGGCGGCTTGATACCATGTACAGGGTATCAGAGTGTCCTGGTTTTCAAAAATCACAATTACCACACCTCTCCATGGTGGCTGAATTGGCAATGCATTGATCAAAAGCGGCAAAAAACACTCTTTGTTACTCCCAGGGAGGGAATCCAGGAATCTCGATTCCTTTGCTTGCTGCTCCTTTCAGGTTTCGATGCTAGCCAGCAGGATCAACTCTTATACCCTCTATATAGGAATGTTCCTCAAGGAACTCAATAAGGATTGGGAAGGATGTCTACATTTGAATCTACCAGGAGAGCCTCAGCTATTGCCATAGGAGTACACAGATTAGCATGACTTCAAGCATCAGACTTGGAACAATGGGTCCAGGACAAGTTTGGTAACATTCCCTGTACAGGGGAGAACCTCTTCGGTAAAAGCTGGAGGGAGAAGGCTGGAGAGCTGGAAACCAATGATACAACTCTTAAAAGGCTCTCCAAGAAGACTGCTGACACAACAAATAAAAAGGCAGCAGTTAAAAGATCCTTCTAACCCAAGAAGAGGAGATTCTACCCCTCCTATTCTCAACCTCCTTATCAGCCTCAACAAAAGCAGCAGGGACCCAAGCAGGCTAAGAAGCCTAGAACAGCCAAACCACAGCCAGCCACCCAGGTGCCAGCAGCACCTAGCTTTTGACTCCCATCTAGGGAGAATAGCCAACCTGTCCCTGCAGATTCAAGAACCTCCAAGCATTCCAGGAAGACTCTGCCATTTCTCACATCGGTGGTGCTCCATCACCACAGAGCAGTGGACTCTACCAATAGTCCAGGAAGGTTACCAATTTAATTTTCAAGAACTCCCCCCCCCCCATCATTTCTGGGGGGATTATCCCGCCCAGCCTCCCCTCAATGTCCTGCTCAGGAAAGAGATCACCAATCTCCTTTCTTAAGGAGTCATAGAAGTAGTTTCTCAAAACCAACTGCTAAAGGGCTTCTACTCCCCCTACTTCCTCATTCCAAAGAAATCAGGGGCTACAGATCCATTCTCGACCTCAGAGAACTCAACAAATTCTTAGTCAAGGAGAAGTTCAAAATGATCTCTCTGGGAACTCTGTTTCCCTATCTGAAGGAACAAGACTGACTGTGCTCCCTAGACCTCAAAGATGCCTACACTCACATCCTGATATATCCAGACTACAAGCAGTATCTTCGCTTCACCTATCAGGGTACCCATTATCAGTACAGGACCTCCCCTTCCGCCTTGCATCTGCACCAAGAGTCTACACAAAGTGCATGGCCGTAGTGGGGCCATATCTTCAAAACAACAAAGTCTTCATCTTCCTTTACTTAGACGACTGGCTGATAAAGGCAGACTGTCCTGAAAAACTCTGCTCATCTCTTCAGCAACTCTTGCACTATTTCAACACCTGGGATTTGTCATAAACTTTCCAAAATCACGTCTCACCCCAACCCAATGGTTGGAGTTCATCGGTGCCATATTAGATACTCAACAATCCAGGGCTTTCCTTCTCCTAGACTGCAAGAACAGACTGGTGGACCTAGCCACCCACATGCACCAGCAGAAGACTGCAATGGCTTGAGCCTTCTTGTGCCTGTTAGGCCACATGGCATCCACAGTGCATGTAATACCATATGCAAGACTACATATGCGACTAACGCAATGAACCCTCTCATCCCAGTGGACCCAGGCCACAGGGAATCTCGGGATATCATTCAAGTAACACGCCTCTGGACGAATCACTCCTCTGGTGGTGTACCCCAACAAATCTTCTTGTAGGGTCACTTTTTCAGATGCCCCAACCTCAACATACCCTGACTACCTAGATTCCATCTCCACACAAGGACTGTGGACAGCCCAGGAATCAACTTGACAAATCAACCTCCTCGAGCTTCGAGCAATCAGGAATGCCTCCAAGCTTTGCAGAACCACCTTTCCAACAGCCAGATCCTGGTCAGGACAGACAATAAGGTGGCAATGTTTCATGTAAACAAACAAAGGGAGACAAGTGCTCTTCCTCTATGCGAAGAAGCCTGTTGCCTATAGAACTTTGCCATTCTCCATCTCATGGATCTCTGTGCAGTTTATATTCCAGGAGAGATGAATCACTTGGCAGACAAACTGAGTCAGATCTTACATCCACACGAGTGGACCCTAAATCCAGACACAGTGGCACAGATCTTCAAAACCTAGAGGACCCCAGTCATCGATCTCTTTTCCACTTCCACAGTTCTGCTCCAGGATACCATCCAACTCAGTCTGGCATCTGATGCCTTCCTGATTCACAGGTGTTGGGAACTGCTTTATGCTTTCCCCCCCATACTCCTGATCCCGAAGACCCTCCTCAAACTCCAAGCAGACAAGGGAACTATGATCCTCATAGCATCCCGGTGGCCCTGTCAGCCTTGCTTTCCCCTCCTACTTCAGCTAACACAGATTCCTCCAATCCCAATGGGATCCAATCCAGGTCTTCTGTCCCAGGACAATGGAAAAGTCCTACATCCCAATCTGTGGTCTCTCCGCCTGACTGCATGGATGCTGAGAGGATGATGTTTCAACATCTACAACTTTGGACAGTTGTGAAAGACATCCTCTTGTCTTCCAGAAAGCCTTTCACTAGGCAAATGTACTCTTTCAAATGGCATAAATATGCCTCATGGTGCTCTCAAAATAACCACAATACTTTTGAGGCATCAGTACCTACGCTTCTTCAATATCTTCTACATCTGTCCTCTTCGGGACTCAAAACAAATTCAGTACATGTTCACCTCAGTGCTATTTCATCTTTTCATAAACCTGTCGATGGTCGACCCAGCTCCACAGATCCTCTAGTGGCACGTTTCATGAAAGGCCTACTCCTCTCCAAGCCACCTCTTCGACCACCCCCAGTAGCGTGGGATCTTAATGTGGTATTGGCTCAGCTTCTCAAAACTCCGTTTGAGCCCTTAGCAACTACTCACCAATGATACTTATCTTGAAATGTTATCTTCCTCATTGCCCTGACCTCAGCCAGGCACATCAGTGAACTGCAATCCTTAGTGGCGCATCCACCATATACCAGATTCCATCATGACAAGCTCGTCCTTCGGACACATCCCCACTTTTTACCAAAGGTGATGTCACCTTTCCACATTAATCAGTCAGTAATCCTTCCAATCTTCTTCCCAAGACCTCATGCATCTCATGCAGAGACAACCCTGCACACACTTGACTGCAAAAGCGCTCTGGGCCTTCTATCTCCAAAGGACTCAAGATATCCGAAATGCCTCACAATTATTTGTGTCCTTTGACCCCAACCACTTGGGTCTTCCTGTAACGAAATGCATGCTCTCCAGATGGATAGCAGACTGTATATCTTTTGCGTATGACAAAGCAGGCCATACCCTCATAAGAACATAAGATATGCCATACTGGGTCGGACCAAGGTCCATCAAGCCCAGCATCCTGTCTCCAACAGTGGCCAATCTAGGTCATACGCACCCAGCAGTTTCCCCAAACGACACAGGTTCCGCAATGCTTGTACTGGGTCAAGCATTGATATCCTGGGTACCTTCTTAATAATGGTTTATGGACCTTTCCTCCAGGAACTTGTCCAAACCTTTTTAAACCCAGCTACACTAACAGCCTTTACTACATCCTCCGGTAACAAATTCCAGAGTTTGATTACACGTTGAGTGAAAAAATATTTTCTTTTATTAGTCTTTTTTTTAATTTTTTAATTTTTATTTTTTATTTATTGAAATGTTTACAAACTTACAAAGCAAGCATAAAGAAACATTCTGATAATTCATTAAGAAAAAAATACAAAAGTGAAAGAATATACAAAATAACAATACATCATACCTAGCCCACAATATGGGGAGAATATAATAACCATAATAACTAACCAAAAAAGAAAAAACCAAGAGCTATACCTCCTGAATTTCTAGACAGCTAAATTAACAAAACCACCTATCCCAGTCCCTTTGTGCCAAGCCCCTCTTTATCACAAAGAAATAATTCAAGTTGAGAAGGATCAAGGAAAACAAACCTAGATCCCTGAAAAGTTAACAAGCACTTACAAGGATAACGAAGGAAAAAGGTAGCCGGCAGGGCAATCACTCTAGGTTTAAGGGCCAAAAAACCCTTTCTCCTAGTTTGAGTCGCCCTACAGACATCCGGAAATATTTGTACTTTCGCACCGCAAAAAGGTACAGACATATTCTTGAAATAACTACGAAAAAACAGAGCTCTATCCTGATCAGAAAGAAAAGAAACCACCAAAGTGGCTCTAGAAGAAATATTATCTTGTGAGTCCTCCAGGAATTTGGTGAGATCCAGGTCAGTCCCACCTTGAACCTCATCAAACCCCCCAGGGGAATCCCGAGACAGAACCCTTCCAGTCAAATAATATAATTTAGAGAGACAGATGGAATCAGCCGAAGCCAATCCCAAAACCTCTCCAAAGTACTTTCGCAGAAGTATTTCAGCTGAAAGCAACCGACAATAAGGAAAATTCAACATCCTAACATTCTTTGCACGAGACAAATTCTCATACTGTTCCATTTTGTGGTGTAAGACTAAACTATCTTTTATATGAGAAGCATTCACAGCTTTAAGAGCCTGACACTGATTTTCACAATTAGTAATCTGCTTGGAAGCAATCTCCACCTTATTATCCACTTCAGACAACTTAGCAGTAATCTCCGAAGAGAAACTGCAAAGTTGCACAACAGTAGGCATTAAGGAACTTTCAATACGGGTAACCACCTTCCAAATATCAGCCAGAGTTACCTGCTCATCAGGCACTAAACTGGCTTCCTTTGGAACGGGTACCCATACCACAGGCTTCAGTTTTTCCCCCGTTATCACTGGGGTACTCTGCTGAAACCGCATAGGCTCTGAAGTGGACAAAGGAGGAGAAGCATAGACTGGGGGAGAAGGTGGTGTCCGGTCTGGAGAGCTCAAGGACACCGGAGAGGGCCGGAGCACAAGAAAGTCAGGGTCAAGCGTAGCATCCACACCAGACAGTACCTTAACATGCTTGTCCATAGGGCCCACAGCAGGCTCAGTTGCCACAGCTGGTTCCGTCTTCTTCTTACGTTTTCCCATCACAATCCCCACAACCAGTGGACGATGACCCAGGCTCTTTACTCCCTCGTTGCTCCAAGGGGCTCCCAAGGGGCGTAAAATGCCCCTTGTATCTAGCCCCTTCTATCGCTGCCCCGACTAGCGCCTCCGGCTGCGCCAACCCAAGGAGCCTTTTGAACAGGCCCCCGATGACGTCGGGACCGCCGGAGCAGGTGCCTGCCTCACTGGACCTCTGCGCCGCCTCTCTGCTCTCTCCCAGGCAAACTCTCCCACTGCTCCGGTATTTCACAAGGCCCCCGATGACGTCGGGACCGCCGGAGCAGGTGCCTGCCTCACCTGACCTCTGCGCCGCCTCTCTGCTCTCTCCCAGGCAAACTCTCCCACTGCTCCGGTATTTCACAAGGCCCCCGATGACGTCGGGACTGCCGGAGCAGGTGCCTGCCTCACCGGACCTCTGCGCCGCCTCTCTGCTCTCTCCCAGGCAAACTCTCCCACTGCTCCGGTATTTCACAAGGCCCCCGATGACGTCGGGACCGCCGGAGCAGGTGCCTGCCTCACCGGACCTCTGCGCCGCCTCTCTGCTCTCTCCCCTTCTTTTATTAGTCTTAAATAGTTTACCGTATAGCTTCATTGCATGTCCCCTAGTCTTTCTATATTCTGATAACGTCAACAATCGATCTACGTTTACCCGTTCCACTCTGTTCATTAATTTATAGACTTCTATCATATCTCCCCTCAGCCGTCTCTTTTCCAGGTTAAAGAGCCCTAACCTTTTTAGCCTTTCTTCATAGGAGTATCCTTCCATCCCCTTTACCATTTTGGTGGCTCTTCTCTGAATCTTTTCTAATAACGCTATATCCTTTTTAAGATACGGCGACCAGAATTGCACACAATATTCAAGGTGCGGTCTCACCATGGAATGATATAGAGGCATTATAATATCTTTTGTTTTATTTTCCATTCCTTTCCTTATGATACCTAGCATTACCTTGGCATCACCCTGGACCAGCACCTGGATATGACAACGCATGTGAAAAACACCACAAAGGCAATATACCATAAAATCAGAACTCTACGGCACCTCCGACATCTACTGGACTTCACAGACTACTGAACAACCTTCCAGGCATTAGTCCTTCCACATTTTGATTTCGCAAACATCATCCTCCATGGCCTCCCACAATCAACCTTAAACCCGCTCCGCTTAGCTTTGAATGCAGCCGCAAGAGTCCTCTCCGGATCGTCAAGATCCGATCACATAACGCCCATCATGAAGGATTTGCATTGGCTACCTTTACATGCCAGGCTCCAATATAAGTCATTGGTCTTCACCTTCAAAGCCCTAAATAACTACCCCCCTACGCCTATCAGCAAGCTAGTCCATAGTACCTTGGAAAATAGAAACAGAAGGTCTACTGCATTGAACACATTAGTAGTCCCCAAGCTAATGACTACATGCACAAAGGCTACCTCTAACAGAGCCTTCTCCATATTCGCCCCTTTAAACAGGAATGCACTCCCCCACGAAATCCGTGGAATTAAAAGCCTCATCCTATTCAGAAAAGCTTTAAAACTCCACCTGTTCACAAAATGCTACCCAGAAACCTCTGGTGATAGAAGCGCAACCAGCAAGCTTCCCTCATACCCCAGTCGCCCCTGCACGTCAACACCACAGACAATAGGTAGTCCCCACTCAAGCCCAACCAACCACTAATCTTCTTCTCCACAAATTCAATGCAACACCCACTTACATTAGATTTTTGTACATAGTTTCAAGTTGATATGTATATAGTTTCCCCGGTTTCGATCCCTTGTTCAATTCCCTGTTCTCTGTAAACTCAATGTTGCTTGTATGCATTGCAGTACTTTTGTTTGATGTACACCGCGCTGATGTTAATAGCGCGGTATAGAAGAAGTGTTAAATAAATAAATAAAATAAAATATTTGCTCTCTTGGCTGCCGCTGCACACTGGGCCGAGGGTTTTAACATGTTATCCACAATGACGCCTAAATCTTTTTCCTGGGTGGTGGTTCCTAATGTGGAACCTTGCATCGTGTAACCATAGTTTGGGTTGTTCTTCCCTAGGTGCATAACTTTGCACTTGTCCACATTACCTTTCATCTGCCATTTTGATGCCCAGTCTTCCAGTTTATCAAGATCCTCTTGCAATTTTCCACAATCCTCTTGGGTTTTAACAACTTTAAATAGTTTTGTGTCATCTGCAAATTTGATAACCTCACTCGTTATTCCACTTTCCAGGCCATTTATGAATATGTTAAAAATCAGCGGACCCAGCACAGATCCCTGGGGTACACCACTATTCACCTTTCTCCATTGGGAAAATTGCCCATTTAGCCCAACACTCTGCTTTCTATCTTTTAACCAGTTCTTGATCCACAGTAGTACACTGCCTCCTATCCCATGACTCTTTAGTTTTGCCAAAAGTCTCTGATGAGGGACCTTGTCAAAGGCTTTCTGAAAGTCCAGATACACTATATCAACCGACTCACCTTTGTCCACCTGTTTATTCACACTTTCAAAAAAACATAGCAGATTAGTAAGACAAGATCTTCCTTGTCTAGAGCCATGTTGGCTGTCTCCCATTAGGCCATGACTATCTACATGCTGAGTAATTTTATTCTTTATGATGGTTTCTACCATTTTTCCCGGTTCTGACGTCAGGCTCACCGGTCTGTAGTTTCCCGGATCACCCCTGGAACCCTTTTTAAAAATTGTTGTTACATTGGCGATCCTCCAATCTTCAGTTATTAGAGATGATTTTAATGATAGTTCACAGATTACTAATAGCTGGTCTGCAATCTCATATTTCAGTTCTTTCAATTCCCTTGGATGTATACCATCCAGCCCAGGTGATTTGCTACTCTTCAGTTTATCTAATAGTTGTAATACATCTTCCCGATGTATCGATATTTCCTTCAATTCTACTGCACCTTTAAATTCCACTTTAGTCATGGGTAACATCCCTACATCTTCCTCAGTAAAGACCGAAGCAAAGAATTCATTCAGTTTCTCCACTATTGCCTTGTCGCCTCTTAGTGCCCCTTTAACTCCTCTATCGTCTAATGGACCAACTGACTCTCTCACAGGTTTTTTGCTACGAATGTACTTGAAAAAATCTTTATTTCGCGTTTTTGCTTCCACAGCAAGCTTCTTCTCCCTTTGCCTGCTTTATCAATGCCTTGCATTTGACTTGCCAGTGCTTGTGCTGTTTCCAGGTTTCGTCGTTTGACTCTTTTTTCCATTTCCTGAAAGATGCTTTTTTGGCAACAATAGCCTCTCTGACCTCACCTTTAAACCATGCTGGCAGTTTTTTGGACTTCCTTCCACTTTTCTTAAAGCGTGGAATACAGCTGGTCTGAGCTTCCAAGATAGTATTTTTCAACAACACCCAAGCTTGATGTAAGTCTTTAACCTTTGCAACTGCTCCTTTCAGTTTTTTCTTAACTATTTTCCTCATTTTATCATAGTCTCCCTTTCGAAAATTAAAAGGTAGTACTGTGGATTTCCTTACTATCCCTCCTCCACTAATTAAATCAAAGGCGATCATGCTATGATCACTATTGCCAAGTGGCCCCAACACCCTTATCTCTTGCACTAGATCTGGTGTTCCACGAAGGACTAGGTCTAATATGGCTTCCCCTCTGGTCGGTTCATCAACCAGCTGCTCCAAGAAGCAGTCATTTATGTCATCTAGGAACTTTATCTCCCTAGCATGTCCTGCCGTGACACTGACCCAGTCGATACCGGGGTAATTGAAATCACCCATTATTATTACTGCGCTGTAACTTTTGTTAGCTTCCTTGATTTCTTTGAGCGTTTCATCATCCATTTGTTCATTCTGGCCAGGCGGATGATAGTACACCCCCACTGCCATCGCCTTCCCCTTTTACATGGAATTTCAATCCATAGAGATTCTACAGCAAATTTTGTTTCCTGCAAAACTTTAATCCTTTCTGACTCAATGCCCTCTCTAACATAGAGCGCAACCCCTCCACCAATTTGATCAGCTCTGTCATTACGATATAGTTTGTACCCAGGTATCACAGTATCCCACTGGTTGTCCTCCTTCTACTATGTCTCTGATATTCCAATCATATCTAACCTCTCATTTAGTGCTATATATTCTAACTCTCCCATCTTATTTTTTAGACTTCTAGCATTTGCATGCAAGCATTTTAGAGACTGTATTTTATTCATATTAATTTGGCTATTGGTAGACATGGGTAATTTTGGATCTTTAAGCTCTGTCTGCTCCATACTCGAGGGCATTTGGGCTACTTTACTCTTTTTTGGAACCTTTCTGCTTTTGGTAGTATCCTTCAGGGATATATTCTTCTGAACCATCCGCTCTTGGGCGACTGTTGGCTTTCCCCTATTATCTAGTTTAAAAGCTGCTCTATCTCCTTTTTAAAGGTTAATGCCAGCAGCCTGGTTCCATTTCGGTTAAAGTGAAGCCCCTCCCTTCGGAAAAGCCAGTCCTTTCCCCAGAATGTTCCCCAGTTCCTAACAAATCCAAAACCCTCATCTCTGCACCATTGTCTCATCCACGCATTGAGACACTAGGCACGTTACTGCCCATAATGTCCAAACCATGGCAGCATCAGTAGCAAGCCTACGTTCAGTAGCCATTGACAAAATCTGCCAGGCTGTAACATGGTCCTTCACCTTTGCTGCCTACTACTGCTTGGTCAATTCCTCCCGCCAGGATGCAGCCTTCGGCCAGGCGATCTTCAACATCTCTTTGGAATATAATGACAACTCTTATCCCCTGCCCCTATATTCTTACCAGATCTCCTTGGCAGGGAAGTCTAGGTTAATCTGACCTTGTCCGACTTTCTGACCCAGTCTAAGTCTTCTGAGATCTGTGAGTTAGGGAGTCCCATATTTGAAAACTACATTCCTGCTTGTTACTGGAGATAGTGTAGCTACTCACCTGTAATGGGTGACCTCCAGGAACATCAGGAATTTAGTCTTCACAACCCACCCTCCTCCCCTTGGAGTTGTAGGGTTGTTTTTGTTTTTTACTCCTTCTCTTCAGCTACAAACCCAACTGAGGAGAGGGAGTTGGGAGAGTGGGAAGGCAGTGGCACAGGCGTGGTGAAGTGTACCCAAAGGCTTTCCTATTGGTAGCTGGGGAGCTTCCTGCGCGGACTGCATCAGTACCCAATGTCACCCATATGTGAAGACTAAATTCCTGCTGTTCCCGGAGATCACCTGTTACAGGTGAGTAACTATGCTTTCCCTGCTCTGTTCAGAGTGCCCACACTGTCTCTTTTCTTCTGACATAGGTCTTGATCCCCGCTCCTCCTTGCCCTAGCCCCATCCCATTTTTGCCTTCCCAAATAGCTGAGTCCCCATCATCAATGATGGCAATTTTTTTTAAACTTTTATTTTTGCTTTTCTTATCAGTGCTTTGCAGCTACTGCAACTCACTACTGCTTATGCTGTTTCCTGATTTCTTCATTTGGATTTTTTTCCATTTCTTAAAAAGATGTTTTCTTGGCTATAATAGCTTCTTGTATCTCACCTTTAAACCATGCTGGCAGTCATTTAGCCTTCCTTCCACATTTTTTTAAAACATGGAAAGAATCTGGCCTAGGATTCCAAGATGGTATTTTTAAAAAATATCTAGGCCTGATGAAACATTAAAAAAACTTTGTAGCTGCTCCTTTTAGTTGTTTTCTAACTATTTTCCTACTTTTATCATAGTCTTCCTTTTAAAAGTTAAATGCTAGTACTGTAGATTTCCTTGCTTTCCTCCCTCCATTTATTAAATCTAATTTGATCATGTTATGGCAACTGTTGCCAAGTGGCCCCAGCACAGTTAATTCTCGCACCAGTTCCTGTGCTCCACTATGCACTAGATCTAAATAGTTCCCTGTCATGTTGGTTCCTGAAAGAACTGTTCCATGAAGCAGTGATTTATTTCATTTTGAAACTCTAGCTCCATAGCATGTCCTGATGTGACATTGACCCAGTTGATACTGGGGTAATTAAAAATCACCCATTATTACCCTGTTGCTAATTTTGTTACCTTCCCAAAATTCTGTTAGCATTTAATCATCTGTCTGTTAATTCTTTCCAGGCAGATGGTAGTACACCTCTACTGCTATTTCTCTCCCCTTCTTACATGGAATTTCTATCCATAAGATTCTACAGCACATTTTATTTCCTGCAGAACTGTTATCCTATTTCATTCAATGCCCTCTTTAATATATAGCTCTGTCCCTTCTCAGCTTTGCTGCCTCCCTGTTCAGTCTCTCTCACTGTGCTGTCTGCAAACTTTCACCTTTTATTTATTTATTATTTATTTATTTAATTCTCTTATATACCATGCTATTCTGCATCAGTGCGGTTTACATTGAACAAACTGAAATTACATTGAACAGGATATTATAACTTGGAGATAACTATTTTACAGGGAACATGGGCTATGGAGGGTTAAGTGGCTTGCCCAAGACCACAAGGACCACTTTTCTACATTCTACAGGCTACTCCCAAAATCCTTATCTACATTTGTTTTTTCTAGATCTTGACCCACCTTCTCACAACAATGCCTTCTAGCTTAGTGTAGCCCTCACTCCCGGAAAAGGGCATGGCCAGACTCTTACAACAATACCTGGGATGTTATAGTGTAGTCCAGTGGGCCAAGTGGGTACCTCAGAGTCTAACGCCCCCCTCCGGTAGAGGCTTACTGGTCACTAACCTCATCTCATCCAGCTCCACTGTTAGACGGAGAAAGGCTGAGAGGAAAAATAAACTAATTTGGATAAACCCCTACCAAGGTGATGTTATAATTATTGTGATAGGGTAGATTTTGCAAGGAATGGAACACAGAACACTTTAGTGTCTATAAACAGAATTTTCAGATAAATTTATTAAGCTCGAATAACTTGTTGAACAAGCTTAAAGATGGATTCAGAAATTTTAACAGCTATTTATTTATCTATACATGGTTGCACCTTAGAACTCAAATAACATTCAGTGTTTCTCTTTTGTTCACAGTAGTCTTCTAATACAAAACACTCAAGTGTTTCAGTTTTTCTCTTTAGGATACTCTTTACAGTTTATCTCTTACTATGAATATACTTCTTTATACAAGAACTAGCTTTTAACAGGTAAGTTCTCCTATTATCCAGAGTACTCAGGATGTATTTCAATTGGTAATGTAAAGTATGAGCTCAGAAATGTAGTTCTTTTAGTCTCTCAGGGTGTTTGGGTACTGGTACCTTTCTTCCCAGAAACTTTCTTGTGAAGGGGCCTAGTCTCTTGTCCAGACGTCCCGTGATATCCTCTTCCAGGAGATCCGATGTCACAGGAACTCAGGATTTCTCTGATCCAGCAATGATCCATACTTTACCTACTCCCTAACTGTAATAAATCAATAAATAAAACAAATCTAATTTGAGACTGCACTCACAGCCACTTGGGGGTTAATATGTTGACTGGGATCTGATGTAGAATACTTCCCTATTCCTATCCAAAAACAAAGGATAATTGAATGTCCTTATCTAAGCCCGCACAAACACTGTCCATTCACACCTTTCATAGTCCTAAAAAGTTATTCCTTTAAGAATTCAAGAATTTCCAATTTAAACCTTAATTAGGCAATGTCCTTCTGAAAGAAGTATAAAACCAGTGCCTCTCTCTCTCCCTCTGCACTGCTTCCAATAGCATGCAGCAGTGTCACTACTCTTAGGATTCTAAACTGCCCAGACTCAGCAGAGCTAGCTGGATTCCTTCATAGGATTAAACACATATATTTTCCAAAAGGTTTCTCTATAGTTTCAGCTTCCAGTAAACGTAGGTTCCTTAGAGGAGCTCAATACAGCATTTCTTTCCAATTGCTCAAGCTGTTTCAAAGAAAGGTAGTTTCCCCTTTCCCCCTCGCTCAAAGGACTCTAAACTGCCATGCCCAACTGAACTACCAGCTCATCTGCACAGGATTTAAAATATTTCTTTCCTCTAAGCCTTGCTACAATTTTAGCTTTCAGAACATTTAGTTCCTTGAAGAAGCTTAATCCAGTACTCCTTAGAAACTTTCCAATTTATAAAGCAGGAAAAGTTTCCCTATTTCTTTTCAAACCCTGCTTCATGAAATCCTTTTTCAGGATTCTGATTGTATTTCTCAACAAACAAAAGCTGAGCCAATTCCTTATGCTCAGAAGCTTTTCACTACTTCAAAAAATTCCTAAAGAAGCTCCTTCTGTTCCTTCCTTATACACTCTCTCTTAGTTTGGTCCAAAAGCAGAACTTTTAAAATGAAAACTCAGTCAGAAAGTTCTGCTCTGAGCTGTTTGAGCAAATCCTTTCCCTCCAATACAGCTTGTACCCAGCAAATCTATGCTTCAAACACAGGGTACAATTAATAAAACTCAGAGTCTGTTAGCTCTCTGTCTTCCAAATTCTCTCTCTAAGCAAGCATCAAACGATAAGCAGTCTAATGACGTAACAAAGTTAAACCTTTTTAATCCATTTTCCAATTACCTTAAACTTTCAAAGCACACATAGACATCCTTCCCTCTTCTTTTCCAGCCCTCAACTGCTTCTTTCAGTTTCACTTCAGTCTTCCCAAGATAAACTGTTTAGAGGGCTTCCACTGCTAGAACTGCAAATAGTACCCCAGCACTGCTCTGGAAAAGGGCAAAGCCATCCAAATCTCCATTTAGAAGTATTTTTCCACAAATCAGAATACATCCTAGGGTTCTGTGCTGTTCTTGTAAGCCTCTGAAGCAGCAAATTTAAATAATGCCTCCCTGTATCAGGCTCTGCAGTTTCTCTCCTGAAAGACTGCTTACTAAAGAGATCCCTGCACTTTCCCCAGCCCCTGCTTCCCCCTCCCCCCCCCCATTGTTTTCCTATGGGGCTGGACTTGTTTTTAAATTAAACTTCATTTTAGCATTAAAATAGGCTTTATAAAGCTTGCAAAGCCAGGATTACACTTCTTTTAATTTATCTGAGGCTCCAGTGCTCTTTCTGGGACCTGGGAGTGAAGTCCTACACCCCTCCTGAGGCACCAAACTGGTAATCTATTTATTTTAACCTACTGGTTACATTAGCCACCTGGGTTCCAGGTTGCATGTTGTCCCTTGCACCTGACTTCCCCTTGTTGCAGTGCAAAATGTCCCAGAGCCAGCATTGCTGGCACATCTACCCTTTCCCATCTCTGTGCAGTTTGTCACTGGCCTGTCCACTCCTGCTTTCACCTCTGGAAATTGCTCCCATTGCCTCACCCCATTTCTTGGCTCTTCATTCCTTGTCTGCCACCAGAAGCCTCCCACGCAATCATCACTTCTTCTTTTGTGCTCTTACAGCTTGTTCCTCCCTCCAAACCTCTGCCAGTTCAACAGGATTTGATCTGCTGCCATTCTGCTGCTCTTTGCTGTGCCCCCAGATGGCTCAAAAAACTTCTGAGGCATTACCGATATGGACTTTACCATCCTGCTAGGGTTGCCAACTGGCTCCAGATTCGCCTGACAGGTATTTCCAGCACTAGGTTTACTCCATTATAGGCAGGGACTTTTAGTTTTGATATCTCTATTGCACACCATAAGAAAATCAAGATTATGAGCCCCTGCATGCAGTGGGGTAAACACAGGACGGGATCAAGCCTGTCAGGTGAATCTGGAGACAATTGTCAACCCTATATACTGCTGATGCAGACATTAGGAGAAGATAAAGACAGAGGGGGAGGAACCCTCTGGAACATGCCTAAATAGGCATGACAGTGCCTGCCTTCCATCCAACCTGCAGCATGAGACATTACTAGTCAATGGCCCAGCTGGCCACTGTTTGTGTTTAAATCATAACGTCAAGATAGTGAAGGGGAAGGGGCAAGCAAATACCCCTGTCCAGTCCAAACCATTGCTCATCATCTTATCCTCCCTTACTCCTTTTCTGGCAGTCATCCTGGAGAGGGGAACCCAGCCTGGAAATGCATGGGAGGGTGACTGGGTCTTGCTACCATATTAATCATGGGAATTCACCCTCCCTGCTTCTTAGGTTATAATGTTTTATTACATATTACTGTTTGCCATTGTACAGTACTTTGATCACACCATAAATATATTGCCTGGTTTTACTTCTGGCAACAGGAAATATAATAAATATAGACATTTGCAATACTTACAAACTTGTACAAGAGAAGATTGGTGAGGTTCCAAAATAAGTCTTTACAAAATAGTATAGTTTCTATTGTCCATATTGTGCATGCCTCCCAAATAGCTCATAACTCAGCTAACAGTAGTTGTAATTCAAAATAATTTTGCTGCATCACTGAATAAAATTCACTAGATGGAGCTGAGAGCTCTAAAAGGTATCAGGTAGAAACCTAAGAAACTTTCTAAGATGGGTATCTAAGACTTCACCATGAATTAGAAATTAATGTGACATTAATATTTCATTATTATGAAGTTTTTCTTTCTATAGCATTGAAAATGTACACAAATCTATACAAAATATAGTTAAATCAATAGAGGAATAGAATCAATAATTCATGTATATAATCAATAGACATGTTAGAAATGATATCTGAGCTACAAATAACAGGTTAGAAAAAGCCCGAATTTAATAGCAGGCAAACCTGCATTAAACCTGAAGCTATTATCAGCAATACATGAACGTAAGGGCAAGGTTGGATACATTTAATGTTCCTGTGATTTTCAGGAACCATTCTTAAGATTTTGCTGTTTATGAAGTTGGAATGATCTATGAAATTTCAAATCAAAGGTCTGAGAGAAAATGTTATTACATTGCATTTGCTCCACTTCCTGTACTTCCCTTCCCATCATGAATGACTTGAGTTCTATATAAACAACATGTCAAGAAGGATAACCTTATGTTACTGCTGTAGAAAGTACCTAAAAAAGACAATATAGATTAATGATGTGCATTTGTTAGTTTGTTAATTTTATAGGTGCAAAAAGCATGTGCAAAATCGCTTTAAAGCACATTAATCTATGAATTAACATGCGTAAAAAGTTTCTAAATGTGTTTTTAAACGTAAGGGTATGTTTGCTAAAGCCACTAAGCAGTTAATGCGTATTTCAGCGTGCAGTACCTATATGCGAGGGATTTCAGTAACAGTTACTGCCCATGCAAGACAAATAGCTCACACTAACTCCCTCGGCAACTTCAAATTGCACAATGGGGTGGTGGATAGGTGGGGGAAGAGGCAGAGGGCGAAGGAGAGCACATTGCTGTTAGCATGGAAAAGGGATCGTGTGCTTACGGTCAAGATTACAATTAGTGTAGGTGCACTTACCAGCATCTCAATGGGTGGCATTAAGTGCACCCATGTGAATGTTCTGCCACGTGTTAAGGTATGGTTCAGTGCGATAACTGCCAGGAAGATGCAGAATACGCACGTTAGTTTTTAGCGCTAAATGTGCCAGAACCTAGAACACTTTAATAAACATGCCCCTTAAAGTCTGAAATAAAACAAAAAATGTCGAAAATTAGCAATAATTTCAAAACCAAACCAAACATTTTTTGTGCACATCCTTAATAGAGATATTGCAGCAGGTGTTGTATTTCTCTTAAACTGTAAAGATAATTCTTGTAGCAAAATTTGCACTGCTACTGGAAAAGAAGTTAAAAGTTATGATGTTTCTTCAGAACTTCTTTAGAGTGGTGGCTCAACGAAACGTGTGAAAACATACAGAAAAAGAATCTGAAAAGAATATTATTAACCTATTCAAACCTTAGAGAAGTATAATGGGTGAAGCTAAAAAACTGATGAACTGCAAGAAAACAAAAACGATTTTCTTTTATGTGTAGAGGGGAGGGTGCAGGGAAGGAACCCTCTTATTTATTGTTAAGGAGATCAATCAGTGAGTCTGTCGAACTCTCTTTTCTTCAAAACCTTTAGTCTTAGGGTCTACCCATTACTTTTAACATATAATTCCTGAAATCCAAAGAGAAATAGAAGAATGAAAAGCAGTCTGAAGCGACCACAAGAACCTAACTCAAACCTTTCAATATAGTAATCAAACAAGGTAAAGACATATGCTTTTAACCGTCTGATTTAATAGCAGTCATGATCATCTCAAATAATCCTGACGGTACAAACAACTTCTAAGAATTTCCTAGTCTCCTTCATGTAAATAAGGGATGGAATAAAGTGAAACGGCAAAAATTGATGTTAACGAAAGGCAAAAGCAGGAATGAAAACCACTGCCAGAAGTTCAGTTCCCAGTCCTTCAAATCCACCCCCACTCCTGCTCCTAAGTCCAAGACACATTGGCCTCTCTCCTCTTTCTCCCACCCACTTTTCTTGAGCCTTGGCGAATCAGAAGCCGACTGTCAGCTCGTCAGTTTCTCTCGTTCCATTCTGCCAGTCCCAAGTGCGTCTCTTATCAAAGAAACACCAACTGCATTGAAGTATACCATTATCATGGGGACTGTTTGTTTTTCATGGCACTTCTGTTTGTTTTTCGCCCTCTTATATACTGGCAGGTTTACAAGAGCCAATGGAGTCCCAGGTAACAGAATTTTTGTACTTATATTTTCTCATCAAACAGTGATAGAATGAAAAATAGACTCTCTTGCTAAGGTGTAGAAAGAATGCTGTGTTTGAAATTAATAACCTAAGTGTCTGAAAACGTGCCGTGAATGTTCCTAATGTTTTCACAAATTTCATAGAATGTTTTTAAAGGAGAAAAATTACTTCTGTAGCATATAGACAAAAACGCCTGTTATGAAATACTAGGCACTAAGTGTACAAAATTGAAACTATGCTGCTATCTTTGTAAACTCTAACATGACATATTACATTAATGACTCTATTTTTACCTTATGAAAACAGGTTAGAAACTGCCATGCTTGCTCTTTGATGTACACAGAGGTTTAGGAAATGTATCTATATCTCTATGTCTGTAACTTAATTGGAACAGATTGGCTTCCTTAAAACGGTGTTTTTAACAAATTTAACTTATCCTTTTGATTTTATGCTTGGTGTTTTAATACGTAATTTCGTTTGTCTGTTAGAGGTGATGAGACACAATATATTCTTACTGATGTTACAAAATGCACATCTAGTAGACATCCTCACAATATTGTAAAATGTTCTTGTTGGCTCCATGCACATTTAGTTTTGAAGGCTTTGTAAAGAATCTAGCTGTCACTTTTACTGATCTTGCTAAGATATAGATGCCAGTATCCCCATTATTATCTGTATCTATATACATTTTTTTCTATCTAATAATATATACAGCTTCAAGGACCCTCAGCAAATTCACTTAAATCACATTTTTATCTGAAATGGATCTGGAACAACAGCTGAAATGAACTGAGAGGAAGGGACAGGTTTAGTAGTGGTTATTTCAAAATTAGTAGTTCAAAAGATGGTCTTATCTAAAAGGAAATATGGTGCTGCTAGTAATTCAAAACATATTTGTATTTTGGAGTTCTACTGTTTTAAGGAAAATGACGATTAAAGTTGAAAGTAATTTGTATCTTGTACTGTTTGTCAAGCTTTTCTGGTCTTTTGCTGCTTCACAATCTCTGCTTATTTTCTTCCCACCATTGACATTGAAGGATCTTTGTTTTATCACCAGGATGGCTGAACAAGCATTTCTCTAACAATTAGTTTGAGAATTTCAAAATAGCTAAAACTCCTCTTTTCTCTTTACTGAACTCTTTTTTTTTTGGAGATCTGTTTAACCAAATCACCACAGAGAAAACTGTATGTCTTTGTCACCAGGTTTTTTTCCACTTAGTTTATTATAATACCGGATATACTTTAGTCCAGTTAGTTGTTGTCTTGGTAAAATAGTATCAGTCCTGATCAGCAGACAGCTTGTCTTTTCTCCCAGGGAGCCCCAGATGGCCTTGATGCATTAAATTGTGAACAAATCAATTAAAAGTGTATTCCCTGCTAGGAGGACTTTCCTTATTGACACCAAAGTATCAGTCAATAGTCCTGGGCCACTTTCTCGCACTAGGGGTTTGGAGGACTGGTCGCATGCATACAAAGCCTTTCTTCCAAAGGGCCAATCATTTTCCCTTCTTCTGATTTGCAACTAGGCCTTATCTGCAGTTATTTCTTAAGTCACTTCAGTTTTATACATTACTGTAAAGAAATTCATAATAATGTACCTTTGCAGATTTTAAGTAGTTTATCCTCTCTGACTAATCAATGACTTTTATTGAGAGGTGAAAGAAAATACATTTTATAGATTATCCTCATAATTGGCCTATAAAAGCTCTTGTACCTGAGAAATAACACTGATTTCAGTACGTGAGATAATGAGCTTTGAACGATAATAGTGGATTTGAAAATTCTTATTGTGCCCTCCATTCACTTAATATTAGATACACACAGAGTTAATTACATCTTAAGATAGGCCCTGCTTTCAAAATAATTGTTTAAGCTTTCAGTGATTTGGGGAGAGGGAGGGGTTAGGGTGGTTATGCACATTTATTGTCTGTGTTAGTACATTTTATAAGCTTGGCTTGGTTTATTCTTATGGTTCTGAGTTTATATTAATGTTCAAAGTACCCAAGATCTACATTTCTTTACAAAGACTTGAGCCATCCATAGTGCATATTTTACATGCAGTATAACTTTTTAAAAATGTATTGTGCTGATTTAAAAGGTTATAAAAATTTTATTCGGCTATTGTTAATATTGCCAAAGAGGACAGTATAAGGCTAGCCTATGATGCCTCCAAGAAATCAAAGTATGCAAAGAATTTAAATTCTATTTCGGCATACTTATTTTTTGTTTTTATTTTTTATTTTTTGAGGGGTAAATTATGAGGATGTACTATTATGTTTTCAAAACAAATTTTAAAATGCTTCTATTATTTCTTAAAGCATGAGCTTCCAAATGAGGCTGGGTCTATCCAGTTTGAATTTAGGTAGCTGAATGCTTTGTAATCACCTCTTTGTGAATGCTTCATTGGTCCTTTTGAGGATGAAACAGTCATTTTTTTCTTTCTTTTTTAATTCATGCCCGGCTACAGATAGCGATGAATGTGCTGAAGGGACAGATGACTGCCACATTGATGCAATTTGTCAAAATATACCTAAATCTTACAAATGCATCTGTAAACCAGGCTATAAAGGAGAGGGGAAACAATGTGAAGGTAAGAACTTCTTCCTTTCTCATGTGTTTGCTCTGTTAAGAGGTCTGTAAATAGCTGAATTCCTGAAACGATTAATGCAGATTTACAGCTGCTTATCCTCAAATGTAGCATTTATTGGTAAGCTGCTCCTGCTGCTTCTGCTAATTGTTGTGCATCAAAAACCATACAGGGTCTTATTGTTTGTTTAAAAAGCTATTTGTTTTTTTCCTATAACTATTATGTATCGTGTGCTGTTACTTATAATATTAGAAGTTCTTGCATCAGCCTGAACAAATTATTAGGGTGTTATGCTGTCAGAGAATGGTTTAAGTAATTTTGTTAAATATATAAGATACTATTTTAGTAAGTGACCATGTATTCAATGGCTCTTAACAGAATAGAGACTAATAAAGATAAAATACTTTCAGGCTTTCCTAGAAGTACTTAATTAGTTTTGTAAAGGTGCTTTGGATAATCCTATGTTCATGATCCTCTTGAAAATAATGTAATTCTTCTGATCCATTTTTCACGAATATGATTTATTAAAATTTGATATACCTCCCTTCACATCAACAGAACGTTGTACATAAAAACATTCAAGGGAGGAAAAGAACACCAATAAAATATAGGAAAGGGAAGGACTAATAGAACTAGGTTACAGAAAGGGCAAGGGGGGGGGGGGACAGTATAAGAGACGGAAGTCAGGGGTGTGAGGAAAGGGAAGCAGAGTCCTCTGCAGCTGAGGTTGTCAGGTTGAAGGCTAACTGAAACAGGTGGGTCTTAAGATGTGATTTGAATTTTGTGTAGGACAGTTCCAACCAAAGGTCAGGGTAGGGCATTCCACAGGCTTGGGACCAAGAAAGTAGAAAGCTGAGTGATGGGTCGATTCATAATGGGCACAGGAGGGGGGGGGGGGAGATAAAGGCAATTAGCGTGAATGGATCGCCGAAGACGTGATGGTGTGTGAAGAATGATATGTGATGATAGATAAGAAGGTACACCAGTGTGTAGGGTTTTATGAACTGTGGTAAGGAGTTTGTATTGGATACGAGATTGAAGAGGTAGCCAGTGGGAATTGATGTGCAAAGGGGTAACATGGTCGAATTTGGAAGTATGATGCAGTATTTGTACAGTCGTGTTTTGAACAGTTTGAAGACGCTTGAGCTGGTAGGTAGATAGTCCAGCATATACAACATTACAGTAATCAAGGTGAGATATGACTAGACAGGAGCAAGGCAGTTATTGCAGAGCTGGAAAGAAGTTAGCGAATAGAATGAATTTGGCATAGGGCAAAGAAAGAACGTTTCACTACGGTGATAATCTTTTTATGGAAAGTAAGAGCACTGTCAAGAATAACTCCCAGGTATTTGAATGAGGGTACCAAAGGGATAGGGGTGCCATCAAGTGCGGGGGCCAGACATGGAATGAAGATCCAGTGAGCCATGTGGCCGAGGTTTTAGAGGTTTTAACTTCAAGTGATTGGTTCTCAACCAAAGGGCAACTTGGGAGAGACAAGAATTCACAATCTTAAGATCGGGGATGTTGGGTGTATGTGGAACAGTAGTAGTAGTATGTCATTTGCGTAGTAATACTCGGACACACCAAGTTGTTGAATAAGAATGGCCAGTGGGGCAAGGAAGATGTTGAATAAGAGGGGGGCCAATCAACTTTGATTGTACTTTCATTCTTTAAAATATTGCACATGGAGAAATGCTATTCAAAAGTGCTTGCTTAAAACCATGTCTTTGCATGTTAGCTATCATCAAAACTTTGAAAAACTTTTATTGGTAAATTCCAGGGACTGGAATGGTATAGCATCGATTTTTGCTTAAAAGCATTATTTCTCATCAGAAAGATGGGCAGTTTACTTACAGATGGGAGAAAGCTACTATTTTGATCTAAAAATGTTGAGGTCATATTCAAAATGATTCATGCAATTAATTTTGGTGTTAATCATATAAATCATTTCTGCTGAAAATTCAGGGTCTGCCAAAAGTTATTTGTTTAGGAGGGGGCATACCAGGAGGCATTCCAGGAGTTAAGCCAAACGTTCCCAGGTAGCACTGAATATGAATTCTCTCTGGCCAACTTTATTCATTTGAGGAGGACTGTATAAATAGACGGAGGTTAATAGAACTGCCTGTTCTTGATTTTTATTAGGAGATTTTAATACGTATGTGAGGAGACACAGAAGGTCATGAGGCAGATTTTCTAGCCTGCCTAGTAAATTTAGGTGTGAACTAGTGTTTCCCAATCATTCCTCTAATCACAGGTGGATCTTGTTTTTGTTTCTAATAATTGTGATATGATAGAGGGAGTGTCAGGGGTGATAAAGCATCCTGGATAGGCCCTTGCTTTGCACACTTTTTAGTGGGAATCAGGGGGAAGAGGCCCAGTTCTGAGAGTGGAATGGATTGCTAAGGATGCCCTTGACATTTTTGGTTCTCTTGTATTTGACCTATAGGTTCAGTCAGCCTCTATTGCGAATCAGTAGGTTCTGTGGTGGAACAGTGCATTGCTAAGCCAGTTAGTTATGTTAGCTCTAGGGTGAAAGGTAACACAGGTACACTACCAAAAAACTGCCTCCAGTTTTGCAACTGATTCCTATAGATTTTGGGGTGCTGAATCCAGGAAAAATAGCCAAAATGTTCCATCACGTCACGTTTTCTTGCAAAATTAGATTTCTTACCCATATAAGGAATGTTCACATAATTTCTTTTTAGCCGACTGCAGTTTATTTTCTTGGCCCAAAATAGAGGTTGTAATGGTTAACTAACTAGAAACACTCCCCCATGATATTTTAGAGTGTTTTGTATTCATTTTATACATTAACAGGACAATTGGGAGGCGGGGGGCTAAATCCAGTACTCGCGCTGGCGCATGTTCTTTCCTGTTTGCCTCGCCTCGTTCGCTCGCTCAAACACGGTGGTTGCGACATGAAGGTTCCTGTCAAATTTCAGTTTCTTGCAAGTTCATTATTACCTTTTGTTTGCTCAGTCGTAATCCAGCTTTATTCCGAAGTGGTTCACTAAAGTTGTAGTTTGCAGTGCTGTGTATTTGTGATGGCTCACAGAGCCAGAGGTTGCGTCAACTCTCCGGACAGTTTTTGTTTTATTTGTGGGGAATATACCGTGAAAAAGCGGCAGAGGAACATTTCTGCATTTATTAAAAAAGTATATTTCGCCTATTTCGGTTTGAAGTTAGGCGATCAAGACAAACCGTGGGCTCCTCACAAAGTGTGCAAGACATGTGAGGAAGATCTACGCTTATGGATGAAAGGTAAAAAACAAGCATTTCGTTTCGGAATACCTATGATGTGGCATGAACAAAGAGACCACAGCAGTGACTGCTATTTTTGCTCTTGCATTGTGAAGGGATACAACTTAAAAAATAAGAACGTAATAAGTTACCCCAACCTTCCCTCAGCAATTAGGCCTATGCCTCATAGCAACGAAGTACCTGTGTCTGAACCACCAAAATCTTTGGATCATATTTGTGTGGACGGTTCTGATCATGATGAGACTCATCAGATGGCTTTTCCCAATGAGTCCAGTACTTCCGAGTTTGAAACTGAACCAGATCCGAAACCTGAACTTTTCTCTCAAGCTGAATTGAATGATTTAGTCCGGGATTTAGGACTCCCAAAAGATGCTGCCCAACTGCTAGGTTCTCGGCTTAAACAGAAAAATCTATTGTCACCAGGAACAACATTTTATTGGTACCGCAACCACGAGACACAATTTTTGAAGTATTTCAGCAAAGAGGAAGATTTGGTATTTTGCAACGATATATACGGAGTGATGGAAAAGTTTAAACTCAAGTATGATCCTGCTGAATGGCGGCTGTTCATTGATTCGTCAAAAGACAGCATAAAAGGTGTTCTTCTTCATAATGGCAACACATTCGCTTCAGTTCCTATTGCTCACTCTGTTATTCTCCAAGAAAAATACGAGAATTTGGCCCTGATTCTTCAGAAGATTCGTTATGATGAGCATAAGTGGATGATTTGTGGAGACTTTAAAATTCTATCCATGCTATTAGGGCAGCAATCCGGTTTCACCAAATATCCCTGCTTCCTTTGCTTGTGGGATAGCCGGGCCCGCGACCTACACTGGGGGAAAAAAGACTGGCCAATTCGGGAGTATTTGAGACCCGGTGAGAAAAATGTTCTTCATGAGAGCTTGGTACCTCGTGATAAAATTCTATTACCACCTCTCCACATTAAGTTGGGTCTCATTAAGCAATTCATCAAGTCCCTTCCAAAAGATGGTGAGTGCTTTCGGTACCTTTGCTCAAAGTTCCCCCGACTTTCTGAAGCAAAGCTAAAGGAAGGAGTGTTTGTTGGCCCTGATATAAGGAAACTCATTTCAGATGGAGCATTCGCTGAAACGATGTCTGAGAAGGAAAAAGAAGCCTGGGATTCCTTCAAGGATGTTGTTCTCAAATTCTTGGGGAACAGGCGGGATGAGAACTATAAGGATATTGTTGCCAGGATGCTCAATGCCTTCAAAGAACAAGGCTGTAACATGAGCCTGAAAGTCCATTTCTTGCACTCCCATGTGAACTACTTTCCCGAAAACTTGGGGGCGTACAGTGAAGAACAAGGTGAAAGGTTTCACCAGGACATCAAGGACGCAGAGAGAAGGTACCAAGGAAGATGGAACACCACTTTGATGGCTGATTTCTGCTGGTTGCTGCTGCCTTGTTACAATTTTCTTTATTCTTATTTGAATAACTACTAAACAATTAGTATAAAGAATTCATCCAAGAAACTTTTATCTCAATCGCACTCAATCTGAAACGTTCACCTCAAACTGCTAACCCAATGTAGCAAAAAATCTGTACGTGATGGAGCAAATTGGTTACCAGATTTGGATTCAGCGCACCAAAAAACGTAAAAATCAATCGAAACATTAGAGGCAGTTTAAAAAAAATTTTTTTTAGTGTACCTGTGTAATTAGGAGGCCAAGGAAAATGAAGTCTTGGTTTCATGGAGGCCTGCAGTTGTTAAAATGGCAAATGCATCACTTTGAGTCCAAGTGGTAGAACACCTAGTTGGTACATGATTTCACAGGGAATCAGGAATGTAAACTGGCAATAAGACAAGCCAATAGGAATGTGCATATGTAAAGAATTTTCAGTTTATTTTTGGAAAATTTGGCTTTTCTTTCTGATTTTCATTAATTTCTTTGGGTAATTTCACATATTTGTGTCAAAGTTTTTACCTGCATTAGAACTTTTTAATGTGTAGAAATCAATTGTACATGTGTTAATTCATAAGTAAATGAATATTAAATAAATTTTGCATGCACTAAACACACCGCATGTTTATCTTAAACCGCATTTATGTACTAACAAATTCACATTCTTCAAAGCTAAGAAGACCTTTATATCATAACAATTCTTGCTGAGAATAGAACTTACCAGGAAGCGGCAGCTCGATTACTTGTGGATTATTTGAGATCAGTTCATGTGTCTCCCATTCTAAACCAGCTTCATTGGTTGCCAGTAATGCAGAGGATCTGGTATAAGGTCTTTTTGTTGTTATTTAAAATTTTGCATGGCGCTTCAAGTTGTTATTTATCCTCGGTGGTTGAAATATGTACACCTGCATAATGCCTTCAGTCTCAGGATTCTATGCAATTAAGGACTCTTGCATTTTCCTCCGTCCACTATGAAGAATTTTGTTGGTCCTATGCATTGAATTGGCTTCCTGGCTATATATGTTCTGATGCTAGCTTGGTGAATTTTCATAGGTACATTAAAACTTATCTGCTTCTGGAAGCTTTTTGACCTAGATTTTTTCTGGGTCTGATATTTTTGAATGAATTTCTGGTTCTGCTGTTTGGTCTTTGTTTGGAGTGGAGAAGTGGCCTAGTGGTTGGGGCAAGGTACTTCAGGCCAGAAGGTCAGGGATTCAAATCCCACTAGAGGACAGCAACCTTGGGCCAGAAGGACTGGGGTGTCTAGTCCCACAGATGCTGCTTGTGGTCTTGGGCAAGCCGCTTAACCCTCCATAGCCCATGTTCCCTGTAAAATAGTTATCTCCAAGTTACAATTCCCTGTTCAATGTAATTTCAGTTTGTTCAATGTAAACCACATTGATGCAGAATAGCACAATATATAAGAGAATATAAATACTTTTTAATTGTGGTTTTGGATTTGTTGTTGTAAACTACCTAGTTTTAGGCTGTATAAAAAAGCTTTGTAATCATTAAACCATTTTTTTTTGATTCTGCAGTTTGTCTGGGTGTTTGAAGCAATTTCAGACTGAGGCATCCTGCAAATATCAGTGGACTGTTTTTGCTGCTTTTCTCCATGGCAAGGTCACGAGAGTTTGAGTGGCGATTTTGGTGATTAAGTGCTGCTGTGTGTCATCACTGTCCCTTACCCTCAGGCCTGGAAGTATGGAAAGGGATAGGGTAGAGGAAGGGGAGATTTATAATAGACAGACTGATCCCTCATTTCATGTTTGATAGAGGGTGACTGTGTGGTGGGTAAGACCATTGGTGAAATGAGATTGTGTACCTGCCTGCTGGCTCCTATTCCATCCAGACTTATTGTTCCATTCTAAGCTTGTAGAGAAAATAGTATATTGTCAGTTCCTTAGCGTCCCTCCAGTCCAGTCCCGTACCTCTGGGTTGTGCTCCCCTTCCAGCAGCTTGGAGACCGAACATGTCATCTTTTGATGACATCAGTGTACTTAGGCAGCTGGCTCCTCCTTCCAGCCCCAGTAAGCTCAATCTCCAAGCAGCTGGAGGGGGTAGCGAGCCAAGATGCTGGATTCACTGAAGAGACGACTAAGGAGAGTTTAAACTTACTTTTGTTTTGTGTTTTGTTTTTTCTTTCTTAGGTCTTATTAATTCTCCAGTTAAAAAAAAAAGGGGCTACTGGAGTGGGAGAGGGGAGGTGTGAATCCAAGATGGCGGCAGCCGTTTGCACTGAGTGAGTTCGTGCTTTCTATGGGGAGGAAGCGTAAGGGGAAAGGGGGCGGTAAGCCCTCTCAACCCTCTGTTACCACTACGCCAGTTGCCTTGGGTCCTTTGGACACTTTTGTTCGTCACACGGCTCGTGACCCGGTGTCTGGTGGGGAGGTTTTTCGAGCTGCAGCTGTACAGGAGCCGGATGGCTCAACGGCTGCGTCAAATTCATCTCTGTCCCCGCTGAGCCCAGCGCCGAAGATACAGCAGAACCAGCCTCTTCCTGTTGGTTTTCTGGAGCTTGACCCCCCCTCGATGGAGGAGCTGGATAGAGCTTTGAGAGGGCCCGAAGCTTCAGGACAGAGGGGCATTGGGAGTGTAGCCGACGGGCTGCACAGCACATTTCCAACTTCGACGCCGATTGGGGAGGAGAACTCGGGGCTGATTGCTCCCGAGCTGTCCCGAGGTGAGCCGACGACAGGAATGGAAGCTGCGGTGCCTGTGGACTCTGCTTTTGTGTTTTCTATGAAGCGGCCGCCCAGTTTCACCCTGGAGTCTATCTGGCAAGCTATTCTCTCCCTGGGAGAAGCCTTGGCCCCAAGGATTGCATCTGTAACTCAGAAGATGAATGACTCAGTGGTGGCTTTGGAGAATATGGAGAAGAAGGTGGAAGGTTTGCAATTAGAAGTTGGGGAGTATCGGAGGAAAGTGGATGCTCTGGAAGAACAGTCTGATACGTTGAAAAATAACTTTTCTGTAGAGAATGTTAAGTTAGAACATTTGGATAATCTATCAAGGGCTAATAATTTAAGATTAATTAATTTTCCTAGAATTTCTACTGTGACCCCATGGGATATGTTTAAGCAATATTTGGTAGAGGTGCCGGGGTTTCCCCTGAGTTAGTGCCACCTTTGGTAAAGATTTATTATTTGCCTAAGGGGAAGCTTTCACCTGGGTTAGTGAATATTGATGGGGATCTAGATCAGGCAAATGTTTTGAATGTTACTGACTTGTTGGAAAATTCTTCTAGTGAGCCTTCTGTTCCTTCTACTTTGTTAATTACTTTTGCATTATTGTCAGATAAAGAGTGGTTACTGAGGCTTTTCTTTCGGAAGCGGAAATTGCCTTTTAAAGGTTTGTTGGTCCGGATTTATCCGGACCTATCTAGAGAAACTCAGAGGCGGCGTAGAGAATTTCTTATATTGCGTTCTGGAGTTCTACAGTTGGGGGGTCTGTTTTTCCTGAAACATCCTTGTAAATGTTTAGTGAAATATCACTCTGTTTCTTAAATTTTTTATGACCCCTCTCAATTGGTAGCTTTTATTTCAGCTTGCCGGCTGGAATCCTCTATAGGGGCCTCCCCTGAGCTCGCTTAATGTGTACCCCGGGTTATCGGTTGCCTTGATTGCTTGTTCTCTTGGTGCTTAAATTGTATCAGTTTCTTCTTTTTTTTTCCACCTCTCCGTATTTGTGGGCTAGTGTGAGCAAATACATTGTTGCTGCTTTCAGTATTGCTAACTTGTATTTTTCTTGCTGTGTTATTTACTAATTGTATTTGCTCTTTTTCTCCAAGATTGTTCTGTGAACTTCTTGTATTTGTGTTTAAAATGCTATAAATAAAAAAAAAAAAAAAAAAAAAAAAACCATGTGGCCAGACTATTTTTTGTTGCGGCTCCCAAACTCGTTACTGGATGAGGAGCTAGCAGTGCTAAGGCCTGCAGGCAACTCTGAACAGTGCCTCTCTCTGGACACTGAAGCTGGAGGAATTAGGCTGAGCGCAGGGCGGTTTGCCAACAGGAACGACTCAGTTTGCAAG
The DNA here is from genome assembly GCA_033557465.1 of Ichthyophis bannanicus. NCBI lineage: Eukaryota > Metazoa > Chordata > Amphibia > Gymnophiona > Ichthyophiidae > Ichthyophis > Ichthyophis bannanicus. Next base: position 955,445,234 of record CM066034.1, on the reverse strand, counting down.
CACTGCGGTGGAAGCCGGTGAGTTGGGCACGATTTTTGCTCTGAGGGGAGCTTAGCCACATAAATAAACTCCTGGGAGTATTGGCCAGGGCGCACTGCTGAGGACCACGTGGTTGACGGCGGTGGCTCAGCAGCGTGGGAAAAGCGCGGCAAAAGTGCCATGGTGCAGCAGAGATGGAGAGAGCCATGGAAGTCGGGAACCCTGTGAAATTGGTCGGTGTGGTGGCAGAGACCTTATTTAGCACCATAGTGTTTAACAAAACATAAAGATAAGGGGGACATAGTTGATAAGTTGATTAATTTTTTTTCTTCAATTGCTGGCTGTGGAACCAGGCCCTTTAGGTTTTCCCCTCTGGCTTGTGCAGGGTGTATTTGAAGGTTGCAGCAGCTCCCGAACCCTCTCGGTCAGTGAGGAACAACTGGACTCAGACAGCCAAAGCCTTAGAGTTTACCCCACGAAGGACCCCTGCCAACTCCTGTAAGGTAGGGTCGAGTGGGTGGGCGGGACTGCTGTGGCAGGCAACCGGCCAGGAATGCATTGGGATTCCTTCTCTCCCACTTCCTTCTCTCCTACTTCCAGTGGTGGGCTGCAACTCCTCTCCCCTCCTCTCCTCCAGCGGCAGAGGCTCTGGCCCAGAGGGGGGAAGGAACCAGCCCATGGGGCGTGGGAAGCGCCATCTTTTTTCACTTATCAGTCCCACTTTTATATTCGGGGCAAAGAGTTTGAGTGGGCTGGGATGCTGGGGTCCTTTTACATTGTGTTTATTGTGTTTATTAGCACTGTTACTTCGCTGCTGATTTAAAAAAAAAGAAAAGTAAATAAATGAAAGAGAGACAGCAAATGGTTCGGTCCCAGGAGCATTAGGGCTGAAGGGCTGTGTCCCGCGGTGCGTGACTCACGAGAAGCGGACTAAGGCTATTTGTGACTTATGTACAGAACTACCTGTTTTTTACACAGGTGCTTATGATGCTGTACAGCCTTGTCCAAGGAGCTGGCACTGGATGGGAGGCCCAGGATCAGTAGGCTGGAGCAGGCCCCATCCAGGTTATAAAGTAGAGGAGTGACCTAGTGGGTGGAGACTGGCTTGAGCTGGGAGACCAGTTTTCAATTCCCGTTGTCGCTCTGTGGGGCTTTGGGTGGGTCTCCTGGCCCCCAATTGCCCCAAACAAGTTCAGGTTGTTGATGCTCTTGTTTGGGGTGCATGGCCAGGTTTGGGCTACATTGTGAGCCGCTTAGATGGAGGTGATGGAGCGAAAAAAAAAGCCTTTAGCCTTTGCAACTGGTCCTTTTAGTTTTTCTTTTCCTCAGTTTATCATAGTCTCCCTCTGGAAAGTTTGAAGGCAATGCTGTGGATTGCTTTGTTCTCCTTCCTCCATTTATTAATTCACATGCGATCGTACTGTGATCACTATTGCCAAGGGTCCCCAATATCCTTTCCTCTTCCACCAGAGCTTGTGTGTCACTAAGGGCTAGGCCCAAGACGGTTTCCCCTCTTGTTGCTTCATGATCCGGCTACTCCAAGAAGCTGGCATTTATTTTATCTGGAAGCCTTATTACCCTGGCGGGACGGGGGTTCTTTAGCACCTCCTCATCCTTGGGACTTAAGAAATCACAAGGAAGCAAGGAGGGCCCAGGGGGCGGTGCAGCCCATGAGAGATCAGCTGTGGGGGTTCCCTGCCTGGGTCCAGATCACAGCCAACCTATGGGGCTTAGAAGTAATTGCTAGGCTCAGGGAATTGGTCAGATAGGTGGGCCCATCCTTTGCACAGTCTCCCTGCAAGGAGTGCAACAAAGCCAAGGCAGTAAAAGACACACTGACGAGCCTTCTGCCATTAAAGGGTTTTGTGCCGGTTCCCAAGGACCAGTGCGGGTCTCATGGGTACTCAATCCATTGCGTGATTTAAAAAAAAAAGTTCCTTTTGGCCCATTCTTGACCTCCAGTGAGTAAGCAGGAGGCTAGGACTGCCGCGGTTTCTTATGGAAGTGTGGAGGTCCGTAATAGTGACTGTGAGAGGTGGGGGGGGGGGGGGGGAGGCTTTCTGCTTTCCCTCGACCTCACGGAGGCATTTTATGGACTTCCCTACAAGGCCAGAACATCCACAGTTTTCTTCGCTTCCCTGTGCCTAGGTGACATTTGCAGTTTGGGAATTGCTATTTGGGCTAGCTATGGCGCCACATACATTCACCAAGGTCAGGATGATAGTTGTGGTGGTGCTCCACCAGGGAGGAGCTTGGGTGTATCCATGTTGCGAGGACCGGCTCTTTCAGGCAATGTCCCAAAGCGTAAGCCAGCCACCAATGGAAAGCATGGTAGGATTCCTGTGAAGTCTTCTGGTCCACCTTTACCTCAACAACTGGCTGATATGCGGAATGAGAGCGAATAGGCGGCGGCAAGAGTGGTGTACTTTTTGCCGAGTCTTGGATGGGTGGTCAACAGGGCCAAGAGTCACTTGGACCTATACCAGGAGATCGTGTGTTTGGGGGTGCACTTTGTCATCCTCAGGAGAAAGTCCTTTCTCCTGGTACAGAGAGTGCAGGGATTGTGGCAGTGGGTGCATCAATCCCCGCTAAGGAAATCTTTGATAGCGTGGTATCATCTTTAACGGCTCGGGACCATGGCAGTGACTCACGACCTCGTGCCAGGGGCTAGAGCACACATGTGACCGCTATAGAGCGCTGCAGCGCAGGGGGTCACACTGGCAACATCCCATGTCGCAGTGGCGGCCCTGCCCGACAGGGGCCAAGTAGGACCTCCGGTGGTGACTCCTGCCAGTGAAGAGGGCAGCAGGGATGCCTCTGGAGGCTCCAGGCCAGATTCCACCATCAATGGATGCAAGTCTATCAAGATGGGGCGCTCACGGTAGGACAGGTTGCTCAAGGATGGTAGGCTCCTCACGAAGCCGGGTGGTCCATCAAGCAACTACAAGTGAGACTGGTCACTCAGACACTCCGGACTTACGACTGGAGTTGCTGGAGTGGGACATTCAGGTCTTCTCTGGAAATGCAGCAATGGTGGCCTAAACCTATCGGCAAGGAGGAACAGGCAGCATGGGCCTTGAAGAAGAAGTGGAGGTGCTGCTGCTGTGGTCAGAAGAGCACCTTCAAGCATGGTTGGGGGACTCACGTTGCAGGAACAAACAATGTGATGGCGGATTCTTGAGCCAGATACAGATGGTCCCCGGAGAATGGTCCTTCGGCCAAGAGGTCTTCTGGCAGATGGCAAGAAGAAGGGGCACACCGGTCATGGACCTCTTGGCGACGTGCGCATTGGCCATAGCGGATAGATTTTTCATCAGGAGAAGAAAGAGTATGTCAGAGGGCCTCAGTGCCCTCATGCAGTGGTGGCTCATGGAAGGTCTCCTATATGTGTTTTCACTGTGGGCACTTCTAGGTCGGAAAGTGCAGTGGATCTAGTCTCACAGGGGTTCGTCATCCTGATTGTCTGGATTGGCCGAGGCGCTCAGGCTATGCTGACCGGGTGCGGTTAAAGGTGGATCGACCTTGGCGGTGGCCCTGGGTGGATCGATTTTTGCTTATGGCCTGGCTCTGGAGAGAGCTAAGTTGAGAGAGCGTGGCTATTCAGGGCCAGTTATCGCAACATTGCTGAGGACTAGGAAGAGGTCCTCCTCTTCTTTCTTTATACGGATTTGGGACATGTTTGAGGCCTGAGGCGCAGAGAGGGATTGTCTGCCGCTCTCAGTTATGGTACCAGACGGGTTAGCTGTTTTGCAGTCAGGTATTGTGAAGGGTTTTGGCTGCAAGTTCCTTGAGGATACAGGTAACTTCCATCTTATAGGGGCAGAGTCCAAGAAGTACTCTTGGGGGCGCACCCGGATGTGGTACGGTTCCTGTAAGCATTTAAGCATCTCTGCCTGCCAGTTCGGTCCTTTGTCCCTTCTTGGGAGCTTAATCTGGTGCTGATGGCACTGGCAATGAGCCTTTGAACTTTTGGCCAATTCTTCCCAAACAGATTTGACTCTTAGGGCAGTGTTTCGAGGGGCAATTGGCTTGGTCTGGAAAACTTCGGAGCTGCAGGCTTTCTCTAGAGGGAGTCCTCCTATCCATTTTGAGGGAGAAGGTGGTACTCAGGCTGGTCCCTTCCTTTTTTGCCAAAATAGGGTATCCGTGGTTCACATGAATCGGTCAGTCTTCCTGCTGGTGCTCTCAGGGGAGCAGGGAGGAGACACGAATCTGCACTTGCATCACCTGGATGTGCAGAAAGTATTGGACCATTTTTTCAAGATGCAGCCCTTGTTAGAAAATTGGTTCGGTTGTTTGTTTTGGTTGGAGGGCCGTGCAAGAGCAAGGCAGCAGCCAAAGTATCCACTTCCAGATAGATTGTTTCGGCGTACAGGTTGAAGGGAGAGTCAGGGCCAGCGAGATTATGGGCGCAGCCACCCAGTGCTCAGGCGGTTTCGTGGGCAGAGTATTAGGTAGCATCACCAGCTGAGAGGTGTAGGGCAGCCTCCTGGTCTTCCCTGCAAGCTTTGCAAGTCATTATAGGATAGTTGCGCAGGTGACAAGGGACAAGTTGGAGCGGCAGTGATTCAGGCCGGAATCGCAGGTCCCTCCCATTGATAGAACTGCTCTGTTACATCCCAGAGGTGTGGAACTGGACTAGAGGGATGATAAGAAAAGTGAAATTAGACTTTACCTGCTAATTGGCATTCCTTGAGTAACTCCAGTCCAGTCCTGGAACCCACCCTGGGAATTGTAAAGGGATCAGTCCGCGACCACGGTCTTGAAGAAATGTATCAGGAGACTGTATGCTTCAGTGGTTTGAGGGGATCAGAGATCCTGAGGGACGCGGTGAAGTTTTGGCAGTAGTGCGGTCCCTCAGTCCGTTGTTTGTCTTTTCTTTATGAGCAAAATATATGGTTTGCCATTTGTAGGTGCCATTTGTTGGTGCCTTAGCAGTCCACAGGTAAGTCTCTTTGTTCTGGGGAGAAAGAGAGACCCTCATTCAGGTTAGGCAGTTAGTCTTGTTTGGGTGCACTTATTTGCCTACAAGTGAGCCTCCTTGTTCCGGGGAGGGAAGTAGGGGTCTTCTAGACTGAGGGTCCCAGAGTTATATAGTGTTATTTATTTATTTAGACAGGTTTGTATACCACCTTATCCTTCAATCAAAGTGGTCACAACACAATTGGGGGATACATTTAACACGAGGGGATATGAGACACATACAATAGTTGGTTTTAATGTTTGACTGCTTATTTGTTGTTCCTGTGAATCTGCTTTGTCAGTAGGTTACTGGGGCTGGAAGGAGGAGCCAGCTGCCTAAGTACACTGATGTCATCAAAAAATGACATGCTCAGTCTCCAAGCTGCTGGAAGGGGAGCACAACCCAGAGGTGTGGGACTGGACTGGAGTTACTCAAGGAACACCAATTAGCAGGTAAGGTCTAATTTCACTTTAGTGTTATTTTTGGAGAAGGCTAATGTGCTTGAGGTTTTTGGCAGGGCCATGGTATGGAGACGGCACTGGTGGCACTGCTGGATAGCATTTGAGTATGGGGTAGACAGGGGGAAGATTTGTTATTAATCCTTCTCAATCTGCCCACTGCATTCAGTTCTGTCAGTTATGATCTTCTGCATGCCATTGGTTTAGAAGGTCAGGTATGGAAGTGCTTTCAATTTTTTCTGGTGGACTGTATGCTTTGAGATGAGTACTTGTCGCCTGCAACTATGCTGGCATGTATGGTACCACAGGGATTGGTGATCTCTCCAATTCTGCTTAACATCTGTGTTCATTAGTCTATATCAATGAGAGCTTTGGTGTTGAATGCTTTATCTATATAGATGACATCCTGTTGGATGTGCCAGTGGATCCAGTCAAGTTGGAATAGTGAAGCGACTCAATAACTGTTTGGTAGTGGTGGCCTGAAGGTTGGAATCTTTCAAGTTTAATTGAACCTTATTAAATTTAAGGTTATATTCATTAGTATAAGCGATGGAGTATTGTCCTTTTGGCCTTTTTATAAAGGACATGAATTTGCCTCAGAAGGATACTGTGGTGAACAATGAATGACTCTAGACCTTCATGTGTCATTGGTATTGAAGGTTGTTTTTAGACGTTTACACTTAATTCATTGTATGTGCCCTCTTTTGGATAGGGGAGATTTTGGCACCTATTATCCATGCATTGATTATAATATGACTAGGTTATGGTAATGTGTTGCTTTTGGAGATGTCTTATTCTACAGTGCTGCTTGCAGAGATTACAGCTCCTACTGCTGCCAACCTTATAGGAGAAGAGTTGGAACCCAGTGTATTTCGCTGGAGCTGCACACAGATTGCCTGTCTGGTGAATGTGGTTTATAGTTCTGGTTTTGGTATATAAAGCACGAGTCTGGCCTATTTATCTGATTTTTTTAGCCCTTTAACATGCTGCCCATGTGCTTAAGTTTCCTCAGCAAACTTTGCTGGAAGTACTCTCCTTAAAGGTAGCTCTGTCATTGATTTGGCCAAGGACATAGCTTTGCTGCCCATATTTATGGAACTTGATTCTTTAGGTATCTGTCAGCACCCTAGATTCTTGGTTTTCTGGAAGTTTCTTAAGGTTTGGTTGTTTTCCCAGTCCTTTGGGGACCAACTAGTGATTCTGGCTCCTGGCCTTGGCTTTCCAAAGTTGGGGTTTTCTTTTGATTATGGGGATTTAAGGTTCTGTTTTTAATGGATTATACAGGTGAAGGTGGAGATTTATTACATTTGTAGCTTTTATGTTTTTCCTGTAAACTGTTATGGTCTTACCATGGAATGGCAGCTAAGAAAAAATGCGTAAATAAATATTCAATGGCCCTACTTAAATGTATAGTATGGCTGAAAATCTATCACTAAGATAAGATAGGTCATTTGTTTGTCTGTATGCATCAGCCAGCCCACTGAACATTTAACCTCAATGACTTCATAAAGTACAAAAACCATATTTAAATGCATAAACAGATTTGTCAATGTTTTAATCTGTAGTTTGCTACCTGTTACGTTAATGGTGATGTAACTTTCTCTTTTGAAATGGATATTAAAATCTTGTATAAAACTGAATGTGAAGAAATAATTGTCACTTGATTGCTAGTCAGGATACTAATGCATCATGGGGCCTATTTACTAAAGTGTGTTAGGTGTTTAGTGTGGGTTTTAACAAACATTAAAAAATTGCAAACACTGGGAGGCGGAGCCAGCCAAGGACCTGCATGGCTGCTTAGGAGAACTCTCCCGCGGACCCAAACAGCAAATCCTGTCCCAACCGTGACGAGTGAAAGTGAGACCCTCCTAAGTCATTCCCCCAGCTGTGGACCATGGCTAACAGCAAACAAACCTGGCTAGAATTTACCAACTCGCAGAATATGGGGGCAAAACGAACGAAAGCTGATCCGTTGTCTCCGCTCAAGATGGCGCTGCAACATGAACCTGAAGAGGGGATACGAGAGATCTTAAATGAAATCCGAGCGGTTCGCATCCGGGTTGATGCGAACGGCAAATTCTTAAGTGAACTGCAAGCGGACACAAAGGTGCTGAAATCACAAATGCTGTCACTGGCGGCCAGGGTTGAGAAAATCGAGGCCAAGACAGCGGTACATGAGGAACAGGTCTCACAGCTAGCAAAGGAGGAGAGCAGAACTGTTAGAACACAGTCTTGAAGATATGAATAATAGAGCAAGGAGGAATAACATTCGTATTGTTGGAATCCCAGAAGGTTCAGAAGGGAAATACTCTATTACATTCCTGGAGGGTTTAATCCTGAAATTACTAAAGTTGGACATGACCCGCCCATTCGAAATTGAAAGGGCGCACCAAGTGCCGGCGGCATTGAGTTTGCAATCCAGAACTCCCAGACCTCTGATTCTCTGCGTGCTAAGGTATCAGCAGGTGGTGCAAATCAAGCAGGCCGCGAGAACCAACACGGCCCTTCAATTTGATGGACATAAAATCTCTTTTTTCCCAGACTTTAGTAAAATAATGGTTGATAAGAGGAAGCAGTTTTTGGCACTTAGGCCAAGACTCCAGCGTCTTCAAGCTCGCTATGGATTCTACCCGGTGCGTCTCCGAGTTACTTTGAATAATTTGACCAAAACCTTTGAAGACCCAGCTTTGCTTGAGAGGTTCATTGAGGACCAAGAAGCCCTCCAAATGCAGTGACTCTGGGAAATATTTCTTACGACTATGGCGAGCCCCTTGAAGGTTTAATGATGTCTATCCTGTCTATCCAGGTGGTGCACATGGATCGCAATTGTGCAGATGTTTCGGAGCTGGACTGTTGCGAAGAGGGATTTGACTCTTTAGACATATTAGGTCTGTAGATGGATATGTTTTAGTGGATTCTGCTATTGAAAATGTTACTGGATCTCAAGCTAGAGCGGGATGTGTGAGGGCGCTAGGTATAGGCGCTCTCACAAGAAATGGGGGAGCATGGGCTGGATGAAGTAGGCTATGAATCCTTGTTGATTGTGATAGGCAACGAGTCAATGTCTTACTGAATGTATGAGCGTTGATTGGGAAGTATACACCCTTTGTAGTGGGGGTCAGGAGAGTGACATGTATGTTGTACTTGTTGTCTCACCCAATAGGGGATTTTCTGTTTATAGGGGTTGCAGTTGGCTCTCTGAGGGGCATAGAAGGGATGATAATAATTGCTGGGTGTCCACAGGCTATGTCAGGCACATTTCAGGCTCTATAAAGAAGTATGGCTAAGGGGATGAAGATAATTTCTCTGAACGTTAAAGGGATTAAAAACCCGATAAAAAGAAAAAAGATCATTGCATACTGCAAGCAACAACAGGCTGACCTGATTTTACTACAAGAAACCCATTTAAATTTGGCAGAAACCAAAAAGCCAGAGGAGAAGTAGTACTCGTTGCTAGGTTTGTCCCCTGCCCTTCAAAAGAAAAATGGAGTGGCTATTTTAGGGCGGAAAACATTGGGGAGTAAAGTTATCTCTACGCACAGTGATGCAGAAGGACGGTGGGCGCAGTCCACTATAGAACTTGGGGAGTCCAAACTCACTATTATTAATGTTTACGGGCCTAACAGCGATGACCGCAAATTCTATACGGATCTAACCAGAATGTTACAAGAAAACACCCTGTCGCCAATGATAGTGGGTGGGGACTATAATTTGGTTCTGGACCCCTTAATAGATTGGAACCCTGGAAGAGCGGAAAGATCCTCCAGAGCGAGAGTGGTACTTAAGGCTCTCATGGACTCCCTAGGGTTAATTGATGCATGGAGACTTGCACATCCCACTGATAGGGAATATATGGGGGGGAGTGGTCTAGTGGTTAGGACAAGGTACTTCAGGCCAGAGGGCTGGGAGTTCAAGTCCCACCTGGGGACAGCAATCTCAGGCCGGAGGGACTGGGATTTCTAGTCCTATAGGCACTCCTTGTGGTCTTGGGCAAGCCACTTAACCCTCCATTGCCCATGTTCCCTGTAAGTATTAGTGTATGTGTCTCATATCCCCTCATGTTAAATGTATCCCCCAATTGACCGCTTTGACCCAGTGAAAAGCGGGATATAAATACAGATAAATAAATAAATATACTTTTTTTTCCCCGCCGCATAAATCCTTCTCTCGGATAGATTATTTTTTAATCTCTAAAAGCCTGGTGCCAGGGTTGCGGGGAGTAGAAATACTGAGTACACATCTCTCAGACCATGCTGCCATCACTTTAAAAGTTGAATGGTTTTGGGAGAGTATACAACAGCGGGCTTGGTCCTGCAATAGGTCCTTTCTAGCAGATCCTTTATTCGAAGATGAAATTAGAGCAGCTATAAAGGGCTATTTTGACACAAACATGTTAGCAGATACATCAAGTTGGGCCTGGTGGGAGGCTTTCAAGGCCTTTTTGTGGGCAACAATCACTAACTTTTCCATTAAGAAGAATAGACGGAATAAAGCTAGATTAAATGTCTTAGATGAACAAATTAAAGCGGGGGAAAGGCTGTAACTCAAGCAAGCAGATGCGGACATAACTCTGCGGCTGTAGAGGTTAAGATATCAATATAACAAAATTTTGAGTTTGGAGGTGGAGTTGTAATGCTGAAGCAGCAGTCTCGGTTTCATGTAGAACAAAATAAGGGGGGTAAGTTGTTGGCCAATACCTTGAAAAGGAAACAAGAGAAAGCCTGAATTGCTGTTATTGTTGACCAGAGCTGCGGGAATCTTTCCAGCACTGACCAAATCCTAGACGTGTTTTCGGATTATTATCACAAATTATACTCTTCGGAATGTCTGCACGACATGGATACTACTGAGGAGTTCTTACAGAGGTTAGGCCACCCCAAGCTAAGGGAACACCAGTCTAAGGAGTTGGACAAACCTTTAATGAGGGATGAAATAAATAGAGCAATCAATATCATGTCATCCGGAAAGGCAGCGGGCCCAGATGGCATACCTATAGAATTTTATAAAGTCTTTAGGGACGATTTAATTCCACATTTAATGTCCTACTATGAGGAGCTTGGTAAATCCCAGTCCCACACGGGAAATTTCGCGGAGGCCACAATAGTGGTGTTAGAAAAGCCAGGGAGAGATCCTACGCAGGTGGCAAACTACAGACCTATCTCCTTATTAAATTCTGATTATAAAATTTATGCCACAGTGGTAGCGAACAGACTCTCTGTAATTATAGGGGAGCTGGTACATCCTGACCAATGTGGCTTCATTCCAGGGAGGGCGACCTCTGATAATGCCAGACTACTATGTAATTTGTTGGACAGAGCGAGTCTTGTTGATACGGCCTATGTTGGTATCTCTCTCGACGCAGAAAAGGTGTTCGACAGGTTAGAATGGCCCTTTCCGTTTAAAACCCTAGAGTGGTTTGGCCTAGGCCCACATTTCATTAGCATGACACGAGTGCTATATTCGAACCCTAGGGCGCAGATTTGTGCAAATGGTACTCTGTCGCGCTCCTTCCCCGTTGCATAGAGGCACTCGCCAGGGCTGTCCTCTCTCCCCCTTGCTTTTTAATTTGGCCCTTGAGCTGTTGACCATTGCAATTAGACAAAATATGGAAATAGGAGGTATTGTAATTGACAACTGGCAGGTTAAAATTTCAGCATATGCAGATGACCTTCTACTTTTGACACAACCTTCTGCAGTCCCTGAGATCCTAAGCTTGATTGAACAATATTCAAGGTTATTGGGCTACAAAATAAACTGGACTAAATCATTCGCCTTCCCCATGAATAATACTGCCAATGCAGAATCCATGGCTGTATTTCCATTTCGCTGGGAAGCAGGTAATATTAAATATTTGGCAGTCAAATACGGTATTCCCATGGAACAAGCCATTCAAAAGAACATAGAGGACTTGTTACAAACTATAAAGAACTTAGTGCTAGCATGGTCTCCCCTCCATCTCACATGGTGGGGAAGACTAGAAGCAATAAAGATGTCTTTAATGCCCAAAATCAACTATGTGCTAGGTATGCTCCCGTTTTTGCTGTCTCCCGGAGTATACGATGAATTGGAAAGATGCTTAAACAGATTCTTGTGGGGAGGCCGACAACCTAGAATTGCCCTCAAAAAGCTAAAAGCTTCAAAAGATAAGGGGGGGAGGGGACTTTCGCAGCTACCACCAGGCCTTCCTGTTAAAACAGGGTGCGTTGTCGACATGTGCTGAGGAAGTGGCTTGTAAGCCAGTTTGGTTAGAAGTGGAGAGGCGAGTAGTCAACCCCTGCCCAACTAGGTTGTTTTTAGGTATGAAACATCCAGACAGGACCTCTGTGGGCAAGGTGATATCTGCGACGCAAGAGGCCTATTTGTCTTTTGTGTGTTGTGTCAGGAAAGAGAATCCGCCTTCTAGGATGTTGCCACTTTGATGGAACCCCATGTTCAAAATCAACGGCAAGATGTTTGCATGGAAGAGATGGCAAGCAAGTGGTATCTGGTTCTTGGGACAGGTGTCAGGACCTAAGGATTGGAAGGATTTTCCCTCCCTGCAACAGGAGTTTTTGCTCTCCAATGCCGCCTTTTTTCACTGGCTTCAGCTCAAACATAGTGTTAAAGTGGCTAAAATTAATGTAACTGTTCTGGCCCCAGAGGATGTGTTATATAAAAAGATGATGGAAATGGCAGTGTTGACGAAAGTCGCATCTAAATTTTATGCTAGCTTGATGGATGGCGCCCTGTCGCATCTGAAGGGCCTTGAGAGAATTTGGGAAGCAGAGGTTCAGTGTCCCCTTTCTCCTAGGGTATGGAGAGCCATTTGGGGGCCGATTACAAGGGTCTCCAGGTCAGCAGCGATCACACAATCTCTTTTCTTCTTTATGCATCGGGCTTTTATTACGCCTGTTAAATTGGCCAAGTGGGATAAGTCGGCAACAGGTAAATGCTGGTCTTGCCAGATAGAATCTGGCACATATATGCATATGATCTTTGAGTGCCCTAACGTTCAGAGATTTTGGAGGCCTATATGGGCCAGAATACAAAAAATATTAGGTATTTCAACTGTTTTATCCTGGAATATTGTATGCTTAAGATCGTCAGTGAGATCTCCCGGTTTAACTATAAGGAGAAACTGTTCCTGCTCAATTTTATGATAGCCATTGCTTTAAAAGTCATCTTTACTAACTGGAAGGAACCCCAGAGGCTGAACCCAGATGTATGGTGGAATCTTACTTGTCAAAATGCCAAGTTTGAGAAACTGTATAGTAAAACTCATTACCCGGAAAAAGCAGGTTCTAACTTAGGCAAATGGGTGTTGCTGGACAGTTTTGCTGCTTGTGCAAAGCTAAACATAGATCTTTCTTAATAGATAGGATAACATTCTCCCTTAGAGGTTAGTGGGAGTGCCAATTTTCTCATTGGTGACTTAGTCTGTGGGGCAAATATAACTAACTTCTCAGAGAGCCGGGGTGGGTGGGGGGTATAGAAATGTTTAGTGGTTTCAGTGTGCTCATTGTTTTGTTTGTTATGTTGTAACTATAAAATTCATAAATAAAGTTATAAAAAAAAAATTGCAAACACTGAGTAAGTACCATTAACACATGTTAAACCTTATGTTAAATACGTAACAGGGGATTTTATGTTTGCAGGGAAGGATTGGGAAGGGGGCCAGGAGGACGTCACAGATACTAATGCATGTTACCACAATGGTAATTCTAATTTATTTATTTGTATTTAGCCCATGCCTTTCTCATAGTAATTTGAGATAAGTTACATTCAGTTACAGTAAGCATTTCCCTGCCCCAAGAGAGCTTACAATCTAATGGGTTATACAACATTTAGGCACAATTTTCTGCGGTAGTGTGGAGCACCCAATGTAGAAAGGGATTTACCGCGAGCCTAATCAATGTGCAGATGCCAGTGCTAATGTCAGTGCACAGCCCATTTAAATCCATGCTAACTAAATGATAATTAAGCAATTAGTCTATGTAGAGCAGATGCAGAGAAGTGCACAGAAGAGAGGAAGGATGAGCTCTATGCTAGGACTGTAATGCTAGGTGAAGACGTCTGCTGTTAGTGCTGAGAAGGAGTTTATGCCTTTCTTGAGAAGACAGACCCGCAGCGTTTTTTGGGCTTTGCTGGAAATAAAAAGGGTAGAGGGAGCATACTGGGACAATGTATATTCACATGCTGGAGTGCTATGTTGCACATATGATCTAATAAGAAAAAATGGTAGGCTCCAACAAAGAAAACGACCTCCTTAATAACAAATATTTTAATGTCGGACAATACAGTAAACCCCCAGGCAAGGAAAACCTTAACTGGAGACACACGTCCCTTTTAATCATTTGCAGTAAAACATTTATAACCATTCATCAAAAATTATGTCAATTCTTTATCAATTTTTACTTAGCTGAAGTCTCTTTGAGTGATATAATTCCCTGGTAGCATGTTTTACGGTCTCCAGTTTTTATTCAGAAAATTAGAGGGATTCACCTATCTCCCAAATGGTTCATCAATGATATAATTGTTTTTACATATTTATGTACAGTATTATGCCTTTTAATTTTTTTCCCGGAAGCCTTCACGGGATCACGTTTTTGCTAAAGGTGGCCTATAAGTATTTTTTGGAGTTTGATTGGCACCCATATCCACACACATTAGAGGTGGCGTTTTGAGGCTCCGCTGAGTATAACATCATGTGGCTTAATGTGGACACACACACACACACACATATATATATATATATATATTTGTATACATAATATTTTTAAAAAAAGGAAGATCACCTTGCTTTGTCAAAAACAGTCCTATATACAGATTATACATAATTGTTTATACTGTATAGTATAGAAAAGCATGCCATGAGGTTTTTAATTAATGTGACCTTTGACCCTTTTGCCTTGATGGGAAATTCCCTTCCGGTTAAGAGCCGCTCTTGACGCCGCCAGCTCCTTTCACTTTTTAGGATTGTCGGCATTGACAGAGCAAGTACTGTATGTACTTGTTTAATGTTTAATGCAAACACGTTTTGTGAGTGATTTTAATTCTGTCTTTCTCGCAATGGAGGGAGTCTCTTTTTAAGTTTACAAGGCACTTTTTTCATTTCTGAGGTTTGTCGGAACAGACAGAACAAGTATGCACTTCTTTATTAGACATCACATTTTCAATATAAAATTCATGCATGTTTTTGGAGTGATATAATTCTCTGCTGGTATATTTTCTTCTATATGTTTTGCTTTTTTCAGCCTTTCCCTCCCACATACCTGATGTAGAGCTAGTATTTCAGAATTTTTGTAATGATTTAACTACTAATCTTCTCCCTGTGGGATCGCTATAATACATATGGTTTGGGTTCCGTTCGCCACACTGCAGGTGTACTCATGATTTTTTGTTTTTATAGGTTTTAGTTCCTGAAATATTGTTTCTTTAAATGGCTCTTTTTTGAAGTAATAACAAAACCAACCACTGCAAGGCTTCTTGGATATCACTAAGTTTCAGGTATTCTGATTGTCTGTTTATTCCTCCATTATTCCTTCAGTCTTCCTCTCCCCTCTTTTTTGGTTTCTCATGGTTATGATTGTTTCATCTTCCCCTTTTTTATATATATTATATGGTTTTATCTGTGTTTGATCACTAATTTAATTATTTATTTATTCATATGATTTTTAACTATGTATTGAGTTATTTATATGGGTTGGTAGTTTCTTTTTATTTATTTATGCTATAAAATTGTATCTGTTTTTTAACTTTTGTTCCTTTTATTTATGGTTTTATGTGTGTACATATACAATAGGACTTTGCTCCTTTTATGTATGAATTATTTTATGTATGTGTATTGGGTTTCATTATTTCTTTTATATATGATTTCTTGTTTTTATTTTTATCTTGAGGTTTTGCACCCCCTGAGAAAGGCCCCTGTGCCCAAACACATCGGGGTTGTTTTTATAATAAAGAGCCTGTTTCCTGTCATATGAACCTGCTGCATCGTTTGTTCAGCATGGAGGGTGTACAGGAGGACTTACGAGGTGTGACAAAAAAGAAACGAGACTGTGGCAGCCACGCCCATGACTCAATTCCAATTGGCTAACCACTTATGTCACTGTGTTGTGCAACATCTCACCACTATTCTGCTATAATATTTTTCATCTCTCTCACTGTGTTTTTCTTTTTCAGGTTTTTTTATAGCACACTGCTCCATCGCTTTGTCACGCAACTGGAGGTGGCAGAAATATGGAGCAAAGAATCAACTTGAAATTTCTGGTTAAGTTAGAGAAGGGCCCAACTAAGTGTTTCCAACTTCTCCAAAAGGCTTATGGAGAAGATGCAATGTCAAGGCCGCGAGTCTTCGAGTGGCACAAACGCTTCAAGACTGGCCATGAGGAGGTGGAGGATGACCTCAAGTCAGGACGGCCTTCCACGACAAAGACATTATTGACAGAGTGAACCAGCTGGTGCGGAGTGATCGTAGATTGATGATGCGGATGATAGATGAGAAGCTCAGCCTGAACAGGGAGTCAGTGTGGACCATCTTGGTGCAGGAGCTGGGGATGCGGAAGGTGTGCGCCAAGATGGTGCCCAAGATTTTATTGGACGACCAGAAGTAGCACTGGGTCAATGTTTGTCGAGACTTCCTAGAGAAGATCAGAGAAGATCCAGAATTTGTTGGCCGAGTCATCACAGGAGACGAGACTTGGGTCTTCCAGTATTACCCTGAAAGCAAGAGACAAAGCCTGCAGTGGAAGACTCGACTGTCACCCAGACCCAAGAAGGCGTGCATGTCCAAATCAAGGATCAAGGTCATGCTGATCGCATTCTTCGACCAGAAGGAAGTGGTCCATCATGAGTTTGTGCCTGAGGGTCAGACAGTCAACCAACACTTCTACCAGCAGGTCCTCAATTGCCTCCATGACCGGGTTCGGTGCAGCAGGCGGGCTCTATGGAGAGACAAGTCGTGGCTGCTCCACCATGACAACGCGCCCACACACACCATGCTCAGTGTAAGGCAGTACTTGGCCAATAAACAGATCACAGCTCTCAACCACCCTCCTTATTCCCCAGATCTCGCATCGTGCAACTTCTGGCTCTTCCCCAGGCTGAAGACTGTGCTCAAAGGAACTCATTTCTCCTCTGTAGAAGAGATTAAGGCTACTGTGATGAGGGTGCTGAGGGACCTCAAGGAGGAGGATTTTACCGAGTGCTTCCGTATGTGGCAGAAGCAAATGCAGAAGTGCATTAACTCGGGGGGGGGGGGGGATTATTTTGAAGGGGACAATGCGTAATTTCTCTGTAGATTTTGTAATAAAACATTTATGGGACAGTCTCATTTCTTTTTTGTCACACCTCATATGGTCCAAACTGGAGGATTTAGAAAACACAGCATGGCGATCCAATATACCGATACGAGGTGTCCCTAAAAGTGAAGAATATTTGGATTGTAAAGCCTTTGTGGAACAGCTCTGTGCAGGTATTCTGCAAGAAGCAGGGTTGGAAGCTACCGGTTACTGCCTCAGATTAGATTGTGCACATAGAGCGCTGGGCCCTAAGCGGGACGGATGCATAAGAAACATTGCAGCTTGCTTCCATGAATACTCTACAAAAGCAGCAGTGATGGCAGCTGCTAGGAAAGTAAACAAGCTTCAATGGAAGATTCATTCCATAGAGATATATACGGACCGACCTGTCTTCTATAACAATGAGGAAGAGACGGGAGTTCTCGCTGAACACCAAGTGGCTGAGAGATGGACAGATAAAATATAAATGGTTGTTTCCCTTCGGCCTACAGTTTAGCATCACAGGGGTGACTGCATATGCAAAATCCACAGATGATGCCACTAGAGCAATGAGGGAGGCAGGCTGGGCTGACGTAGCAGATGCTAGCCAAGCCCCAACTACAAAAACCTTGAGACTTCAAAGAGGTGAAGGTGGCTGGCAGTGAGCAGCTCATGGTGATCTTCGGCTACGCCGTCAGAGGAAGAAGAATATGCCACAGATATTGGGGAACAATAAAAAAAAAAAGAGGTTTGGACTGGTGATAGAGCAGGGCACCTATTTGTATATCAGGAGTACTATAGAGATATAGGAGTGCAATGTAAAAAAAAAATGAATGATGAGGAAAGTAAGAAATAAGACGAGAGGGGGATAGAGCTTTATGCGTAAGTTTTTTAGATGCCGGTTGATAACTCATGCCTCTATGAGAGGAGAGGATGGATGAGAAGAGGGAGAGGGTAAGGGGGGGGGGGGGGTAGGGAGGGAGGGAGGGATGGATAAAGGGAAAGGGAAGGTAATGGATCTCTGTTCAGCAGCAAAGTTATGCGTAGGTGATGCTAAGGGTGTAAAATGGCTAAAATACGTGTGGTGACCATGAATGTACGAGGGTTAAACTCCCCTAAAAAGTGGCAAAGAATGTATAAAGAAATAATTGACTTAAAGGTGATATTATATTCATCCAAGAAACCCATTTGAGAAAACATGATGAATGGAGGGTAGCTCATAGGAAATATCAGGCCCAATGGTTCGCATCCAACCAGATAGAGAAAAAGAAAGGAATCCTAGTATCTACGCAGCTTCTTCACAAGGTGATGGCTGTACAGAATGATAGAGGGGGCCGGTACCTTCTTTTAAAAATAATGTATCAGGAACAAATTTATACTTTGGTAAATATATACGGGCCCAACACTACACAAGGAGCCTTCTATGAAGCCTTGACCCCCTTAGTCTCTCAATTTGCGGAGGGTCATTTGATTGTAGGAGGGGACTTCAATTTGGCAGTCAACCCATCCTTAGACACCTCTAAGGGTGACATGCTAGGTATAAATTTTAATATCAATAGGAACCCATATCAAGAAAGCAAAGAAGAGGAAAAAAGAAGCATTGCGTAATAAGATAAGAGAATGGGAGAACCTTCATAAGCAAGGGAGATTGGATGAGAGAGCAGTAAAAGAGCTGATAGCTATGAGACACGAACTAAGAGATTTGGAACTGGCAGAAATCAAATTCGCCCAAGATAAATTGAAACAGCAGTATTTTGAATTGGGTAATAGGCCGAGTTGATTGTTGGCCTACAAACTTAAACAACACCAGATGAGGAACTAAAATATGAGATGCGCAGGGGTGGGAAGTACGAAATAGGAGGAAATCCAGGCAAGTTTTGTGGAATTGTACACAGACCTATACACTCCAGAACAAACTGCCCCAGTGGAGAAGATTAAAAAGTATCTACAACAGATGCAGCTGCCTAGCTTGTCTAAGAATGAATCAGATGAAATATCCAAACCTATATCGGTACAGGAAGTAGCTGAAGCTATAAAATCCCTCTGCATAAAGCCCCTGGTATGGATGGGCTCACAAATAAATTCTATAAAGTGTTCAGCTCCATACTAGCTGAGCTATTAGCACGCCTCTATAATTCATTTAAAGAGGGAACAAAGCTCCCCAAGTCAATGCAGACAGCGGGAGTCACCATCCAACCAAAAGAAGGCAGGGACCCCAATCTGAGTGGGTCATATAGGCCCATATCGCTACTGGGCACCAATTTCAAAATATTTACTAAAATCTTGGCCAATAGGTTATTACCATATATGCCCAAATTAATCCATGAAAATCAGTCCGGGTTTGTAGAGGGGCGTCAAACTTCCAATAATATAAGGAAAGTATTAAATGTGATGTGGAAAGGGGAGGAGGAAAGGGAGCAGGCTCTACTCCTAGCGATAGATGCTGAAAAAGCTTTTGATCATTTATCCTGTCCCTTTTTATTTCAGGTGATGGAAGGGGTGGGGATAGGGGGGAATTACCTGAATTGGATTAAGGCAATATATAACCAACCCCTGGATAAACTACGAATTAATGGGGAATACACTGAAGCTTTTAAATTATCCAGGGTACACCCCAGGGGTGTCCCCTCTCTCCAATTCTCTTGGTTCTTTCCATGGAGCCATTTCCCTTCAGGTGGGCCAAATAGAGCATTGGAAGAGTGGGGGAGTAAAGAATTGTCTTGGATGGGAAGGATTGCTGTGATTAAAATGGTAACATTGCCAAAATTGCTATATTTTCACTGTGCTCCCTATAAAAATGCCAAATAGCTGTATAGAATGGCTACAAAGGATTATAATGCATTTAATAGGGGGAGGGAAAATCACAAGGGTGTCCTGGAGGATTCTTACAAGGAGGGAGCAGGGAGGCATGGCAATCCCAGACCTGACTAGATATTTGGAGGCGGCCCAGCTACGAGCAACTATGGCTTGGTGGGCACAGGAGACAAAGGAATGCATCCAAATGGAAACGACTGGCCTGAGAGGACTCTCGCTGGGAGAGATTCTATGGATTCTGAAGGTCAGCGGAACTCAAAACAAGGGAAACAATCCATATGTCGACTTGACTTTGAAGACATGGTACAAATGGAGGAGCATATGGTTAGGAAAGGGTGGGATCTCCCGGCTGATCCCTATTAGGGGGAACCCAGATTTCCTACCGGCCATAGGGAAAAATGGTTTTGAGAGATGGGAGAGGAATGGTTTGATAAGGATGGGACAATTATTAGAAGGGAAAAAGATGATGACTTTTGAAGCATTGATTACGGAATATCAGCTAGAGGCTAAGGACATATACCGTTGTAATCAGATAAGCCATTATGTACAGCATAGGATTTTATCAGAACTGAGAGGGGATCCCACACCTATAGAAATGTTGTTTCTGATAGGGCAGAAGAAAGGGGTGTTGGCGAAACTTTACAACATGATGGCAAGGGGAAGTACCAAGACAATGTATCAATGCCACTGGGAGGCGGATATCGGGGTGGTATGGGAAGACTCTACATGGGAACAGATATATAATAGTCGCTATAAGGGCCTACTGGCCGCCAACTTAATAGAGAATAATTATAAAACAATGTACCAATGGCATTTAACCCCTGATAAATTATATTTAATGCACAAACAAGCTGATAATCATTGTTGGAGACTGTGTGGGGAAAGGGGGACTTATATCCATATATGGTGGAATTGCAAAAAAATTTGTCCGGTGTGGAACGCGGTCTTTAGGAAAATCAGTGAAATTTTGGGGAAAAAAATAAACCCCCAGCCCGGATTTGCATTGCTGGGCTTGAAACCAACAATATTAAACAAAGCAGAAGGGGGTTTCCTAAACGTGGACTGTGTGGCCCTTAGAATATTTGTGGCAAGGAAATGGAAGAAAACTGAGCCTCCGACTTTGGAGGAATATAGGGCCTCCTTGGCGAACATATACTTAATGTGCAAACTAGCAGCTATGAAGAATTCTAGGTCACAACATTTCTTAAAAACTTGGCAAAATTATATAAAGTGGGAAATGCAATATTTAGATACGGGGACAGCTAAAGGTACGGCAGAGATCCATAGGGGGGAAGAGGAGGGGTTGGAGGAACATATCATTTATTATTTATTTATTTATTTATTTGGACAACTTTTATATACCGCTGCTTCCAAGGATCAGCAGCGGTTTACATTATAACAAACAGAACAGGTACATTGAACTTTAAGAACTAGAAACATTTTACATTATAACAAATTGATTTTACATTATAACAAATCAAATATCAATACAATTGATTCAGAACTTTATAAGTTAGTTTACATTATTACAGATATTACATTATTACAGGTATTGTATAATGCAATACTAGTATAAATGTATTACAGTATAAAATAACATTATTGAGCTATATTACAAGTAATAGTTTATTAATGTGTTGATTCAGTTTATGGAGGTTGGGAAGCTATACCTGTTTCTCCATTGGTATAGTATTGTGTGAATAGATGGGTTTTTAGTGTTTTCCTGAATGTTAGAAGATCTTTTGTTTCTCTTAGTTGATCTGGTATCATGGAGAGCAATTAAGAATGCTAAATAATCCTGTACAGATTTATTATATGTTAGTAGTGATATGTGTATCTGCTTATATTATGTAAACATACTGAAGGTTATATTTGATGTAGTTTAAGTTTTGATGTTCACAAGAATTGATGTGCAGATTGGGAATGTAAAACTTTACATATTTAAAAAAAAACAAAGGCTCCACAGTGCAGATGCATGTGTTTTTTTGCCTTTGAGAAAGTTTAATGACTGCACTAAAGGTAATTTATATTCTTCTGCAATCTTCTCGGCTATAGTTTTTCAAAAATGAATTGATAAACACAGTGAGTTACATTTTGTACTGGTAAGTCACTCTTGCTCCGTTCACATGGATAAGTCACATCCTTTAAGTTTGTTTATTTATTATTGTTTTTAATTATTTATATACATATTATTTCATTTATTTGTCTAGTTCATATTTATTGTTTATTTGGCTATTATTTATTTATTCACTCATGATTTTAAACATATTTTATATTGGTTGACATTTGTTCATGATCTACCCGGATTTCAGCAAAGCCTTTGATACTGTTCCTCATAGGAGGCTTATCAATAAACTCAGTAGTTTGGGGATGGGTCCCAAGGTGGTGAACTGGATCAGAAATTGGTTGACTGACAGACGACAGAAGGTGATGGTAAATGGAGCTCACTCGGAGGAAAGGAGGATGATTAGCGGGGTGGCCTAGGGTTCGGTCCTGGGCCCGGTACTGTTCAATGTATTTGTGAGTGATATTGCTGAAGGACTGCATGGAAAAGTCTGTCTTTTTGCAGATGACACGAAAATTTGCAACAGAGTGGACTCCCCTGAGGGAGTGGATAACATGAGGAAAGATCTACAAAAGCTGGAAGAATGGTCTAATGCTTGGCAGTTAAGATTTAATGCGAAGAAGTGCAGTGTCATGCACTTGGGAAGCAGAAATCCAGGGGAAATGTACGCGATAGGGGGGGCGAGAGGTTGGTATGCATGGACCAGGAGAGGAACTTGGAGTGTTTATTTCTGCGGATCTCAAGGTGGCAAAACAGTGCGACAAGGCAGTGGCAAAAGCCAGGAGGATGTTGGGTTGCATACAAAGAGGAATTACCAGCAGAAAGGAAGAGGTACTAATGCCACTGTATAGTCACTGTTGAGGCCTCACTTGGAATACTGTGTTCAGTTTTGGAGAACATATCTTGCAAAGGATATAAAAAGACTGGAAACTGTTCAGAGGAAGGCGACCAAAATGATTTGGAGCCTGCATCAGAAGCCTTATGAGAAGAGACTTGAAGACCTAAATATGTACACTCTAGAGGAGAGGAGGGACAGGGGAGATATGATTCAGACCTTTAAATACTTAAAGAGAAATAATGAACAAACTTCTTCCAAAGACGGGGAAGCTGTAAAACTAGAGGGCATAACATGAAGCTGCGAGGGGGTAAATTGAAAGGCAATGTCAGGAAATACTTTTTCACTGAAAGGGTGATGGATGCTTGGAATGCCCTCCTGATGGAAGTGTTGGGGGCAAATACAGTGACAGAATTCAAAATGGCATGGGACAGCCATAGTGGATCCCTTTACAGCAACAGGATAAAACCAAAATAAACTTAACTAATTTCTCAACATACAGGGGTGTCGTACATGGAGCGGTGGGTTTACCCCTAAAACAAAGACATGGGGAGGGGTGGCCTGCATGGAGCGGCAGGTGCACCTACTCTTGCCATCTTACTGGGCAGACTAGATGGACCATACTGGTCTTTATCTGCCATCATTTACTATGTTAATTATGGTTTTAGATTGCCAAAGAACCCCTGAAGAAGGCATAGCCAAAAAATGGCTGTGTCGGGTTTGGCTGTGAGTCACCCCTGGTGGGGTTGAACAATAACACCCCTGTTGAAGAGTACCTAATAAAGTGTGTTTTATTTACCACGTTCAGACTGGGTTTTTGCTTTCTACATGTGGTATAGTGCTTTTTGGATGGACCTGTCTGGCACACTGGACTGCTTCTCTGTCCTGGTTGGTGCACTGGACTGCTCCTCTGCCCTGGGTGGTGCACTGGAACTCTCCTCTGCCCTGGCAGGCACAATGGCCCCGATGGCTGCGCTGCATCCAGGCTGTGCACTGCCATCATCTGCGATGGTTGATGCATCTGTCCCAGCTGGGAGGGCAGGGTCCCTGGCAGGTCTCTGGGAGAGTAAAGGTGGCAGAGGTTAGTGACATGGGTTGCCAGGTCGGCTTATGGGGTGGCACCAGGCCCACTACAGAACTGGCAGGTGGTGTACGGTCCGCACTGTATCCACCCCATGCAGCACCCAAGATCCGACAGACAGGCAGGCATGCCCTGGGTGGACAGAAGCATGGTGGGGACGCATACATGGTTGTCATGGTCCCACCCAGACCATGGGTCACCCCTACTCACCCTCCTGTGTGCCTGTGGTGGAGCTGTCAAAGCCTGCAACTCCTGAGATGGCAACCTCCTCCATGAAATGCAGCACCTGCTTCTCCAGAGGGGTGAGTCTGCGCTACTGTGCAGGTGGCAGCCTGCTGTTGCTGACCCTCTTTTCCTTTGCTGCCTGCCGTACCATCTGCCACTTTTTCTTTATGTCCTCCACATCCCTGTTGTGGTGGTGGACTGCATTGACCCTCCTGACGATGTCTCGCCTTGCTGTCAGCTGCATGCTGGCATCCTCTGCTGTGAAGAGGACAGCGTGATGCTGCAGGACAAGACCCAGGGCCATAGCTGTCTCAGAGGGCATGAAGTTCGCCTTCCATGTGCGCTTTGCTGCTCTCGGTACCTTGTCAGCCATTGTGTAGCCATGCACTAAGGCGATGTTTGGCTGCCCGCATAGGTTCTACATATGTGGCTAGGACGTGCATCGGCACCATGCCCCGTCCAAAGGCATATCCGGTACCTGCGTAGACTCCTGAGTGCTGATGTTTTGAAAATCTGTATGACAACTAGCTGCCATAGGATGCCATGGCCACACAGCACTGCGTGACGGTAACATATGCGTGCATGGCTGCCCAGACAGCAATACCCAGGTAGCACAGTATGCGGGTATTGCAACCATGGCGTGCAGACATGTGCACTTCATTGCTCTGACCATGTGCCTCCGTGGGGCAGAGGGTGCCCTGCATGTGAAGGCCACTGTGCCACACCCGTGCTGCCCACAGACAGTCCTGTATGAGTATGGCAGTGAGGTGCTACCCGCGCAGACGGTTGCGGGCACAGCCCAACATGGATAGTGCCTCTCTGCCATATCTATGCAGAATGGGCTGCGTGCAAAGAGGTGCCAGTCATGCAGGGCTGTGCCCACAGCCCATTTTATGTGGGTAAGGCAGAGAGGCACTACCTGTGCTGGGTTGTGTCCGAGCCCTTCTGCACGTGTGGTACCTCGGTGCCAAACCCATGCACACGGACATGCCCACAGGACACACACCCCATTCCCATAGACTCCGAACCCCCTCTCCCAGCCCCCCGGACCACTCACGCAGACACAACACCCTGCCCCCACAAAATGGACAACACAGCGTGTTTGCAAAAAGGGAACTGTTTATTTGCAAACATGTCACAACTGTTACAGTGGTGCCAACAATGGCATACAACCAACAGTGGTACATGCCGCAGACTGCCCCATTACAGCCCATCACAGGAAATGCACTGGTATGGGGATGGCCTATGGTGCAGGGGGCCCCTGCTTGTGCCCTCTAATGGCATTGGTGAGCGCATCCATGTGCTCTGCAATGGTCTGTGCCACAGTGCGCACCTCCTCCCTAAGGAGCCACACCTCTGCCACCAGGGCAATGAGAGCCCAGTCACTGGATGGACGTGGGGGTGGTGGTGCAGAGGGGCCTGGTGCGGCATGGCCATGGCATGCCCATGGGTGCGGGGGTGGCTGCGGGGCCCCCCAGCTGCGCAGGGTAGACTATGATTCCACTGTCCTTTGCACCTAGCCCATGCTGAGCCATGCGGCAGGCACATGGCACCCTGGTAGGTTTGTGGCAGGCATGACTGTGGGCTGTGGGATACAGCTGGAGGATGCAGTTCCACCTCTGGGCTTCCTGCTCGGTCCCTGCTGGTGTTGTCCTGTTCCACACTAACAAATCTGGTGCACTTGGTGGGTGGTTCCTGCATCCCCCCCTTCTGCTCCCTCCGATCCCTCCTCTGACACCTCTGCCTCCCCGCCATGCCCCTGGCCCTCTGATCCCTCCTCCTCTGACTCCTCATCCCACTGCTGTGCCATGGCCCCTTCACTGCCCTCCTCCTCTGTTGTGGTGTCCTCTGACATAGTGTTGCTGGACTCCACCTCATCCCCATTATTGCTGGAAGTACTGCTGCTCTCTGCTCCCCTGGTTGGCTCCTGTGGCACTGCACTGCTGACCCTGGGTGGTGGGTGTGGTGGGTCAGTGGTGTCCGGGGTCTTCCTAATGCCAGCTGTGGGGGAAGAGGAGGGGGGTTATTGTTCTGCACAGATATAGCCCTGGGGTGGGACTGGCGCATCCCCAAAGGGCCCACACGTGCATTGCACAGCCCACCTTTAACCCAAGGGTGCATACCTCCCCCATAGTGCAAACTGCACACTCTCCCCTTTTCCCACCCCCAGCCAGCTCTGTTCTCTCCCTCACATGCCCAGCTGTGGTCTGCCAACCACCCCCCAGGTGATGGACATGCACAGTGGGCAGTGTGGGCAGGGCACAATGTGCACTTAGGGCTACCGCTGGGGGAGTGTGCCCTATACTGCCCTTTTATGCCATGCCCCAGACTGTGTGTGCACCTACACGTCTTGTGTGCCAGCCAATGCACACATGGGATAGTGGCACTGGGGGATGGCATGGCTGCCCATAGCACATTTCCATCATTGCTTACAGAGAGTTCACCACTAGGTGGTCTGCCTGCACCAGTTCGGCAGCCATGGCTGCCACCCCCTGTATCTGCTGGGCTTCACTGTATACCCCACTGACCTTCCTCGGCCACAAGCAGCTCCCTGATGCGCTGCAGCTGGTTCAGTCTTCTCTGGCGCAATGTGTGAAAGTGGCACTTCAGGGCCTCGAGGGTGCATCGCACACCATATTCACTGTGGGAGAGAGGGGGGACACACATGGGCTCAGTTTGATGCTTTTATATTGCCTGTTGCGCATACCTATATCCTGCTGCAGTCTGGTGACCTGCCCATCCTGGGGGCAGGGGCATACCCATGGGTGGCAGGTATGGGGTGCATGTGATGTTACATCTCTGGCATCTGCCACCATATTCCTGCCCACCGCTCCCTTGGCCCTTTGACAAATGCCCTGTTCCACCAGCAATGATGTCATCTGGGCCACTGCCTCATCTGTGTCACCCCTCTGGCCCCTAACAGCCACCTCTGCAGTCCATCCCCCTTGTTTCTATCTGTTGATCCTATCTGTTGCCTGCAGGCTTTCCTTGGCACAATGGTACTTGGTTGTGGGCCGCGCATGGCCTTGGCTGTGAGCATGTGCCATGCTAGGGGGCATCCACTGCCTCAGGGGCCACATCACTGCATGGTTTGTTATACCCCATGAAGGACAGGGCATCGCGGTTTGTGCATGCTTGCCATTACATATCTGCCATGTTCTGTGGTATCACATCATTGACATGCCACAGATGGACAGGAGGTGGCAGGCAGTGGTGGCAGATCTGCTTGCAGGGACAGACGGCGACACATATGTGGATTCTGCCACTGGCCCCCTCAAACCCCTGCACTAGGGTCACAGAGGCTGGGAGGTGGGGGAAGTGTCCAGGATGTCCCCCTGAGTGGGTAGCCCAACCGCAGCTCCTCCAACACCGGGCATTGCCATTGCTGTGCATGCCCTGTGGTGTTGTTGCCAAATGCTACCAGGGGGTGCAGTGGCCTCCCCACCTGCTGTGTGTGGGTGTTGCTCCTGCTCTGGGCAGTCAGGACTGGCAGCTGTACCAATGCATGGCCTATTCCCCCACCAACGACTGTTTGGCATACATTTGGGCTGCCACCAGCATGTGGCTTACTACAAAAAATTGGTCGCGTTATCAAGCAGTTACTACTGAAAACTTAAAGGAATTATCTGCTTAGGTAAACATTTAAGCAGATAATTCCTTTAATTTTTCACCAGCATGTGGCTTGGCAACACAGTCCTGTCTCTTTGTGCAGACACCCAGCTGTGCCTTTCAGGGTGTGTTTGGCCTAGCATGGTGCTCAGCCTCCCCCTCTGCCTGTTGAGGCCTCTTTACCTGCGCAGCCAGAGTTGGTTGCCCCACCATATAGCTGTTGACAGCCCCAGGTTTGGCCGAGCGCCCCCCCCCCCGGGGTTGAGAACCCCCTCATGGCACAGCATGGATTAGGAAAGGGCCTCACTCTCGTCAGGGCTGAAATTGACGGTTCTCCTCACTGCCATACCACTGGTGTCTATCTGCCCAGTCACAGGGGGCTTTTGTAGAGGCAGCCCGCGGGGCTTGTGTGATGGTGTCATCTATGCATGGGTACGTTGGACGGGCGATACACGGATTCATGTATATTTTCCTTCCCCTTTCTCTGGCTGCTGGTTTGGACACATACACGGGTATCACAGGTCAACCTGCGGCGCAGAGCCCGAGTTACGGGTCCTGAGCTTACCCGTATATGCTGCAGTGGGCACCTGCTGCTGTGTTCGGTTTATGCTGCATTTTCATTGCTTGCCCATTTTGGAGACTGTCAGACGGCTGCCTGGGTGAGAATCTTCACACTCTTGGCAAGTGCATATTTCTATATGATTTGCAAGGTATTGTGGGCAATGTAGTTCATTCACACCAGACACAGCTGCTGACAATAATTTAGTTGTGCTCTTGGGTAAAGCCAATAAGATATTTATTTATGGGGTTATTTCTCCCAACACAGATATGCTTGGTAGCACATAAATTAGGTAACTTGCTTTCAGTGTTAACTTGGAAAAACAAAGTCAAAATCAGGAAAACAATGGTTATGGTTATGGTTATGCATTTGATATACCGCCCTTTATGTATGCATCAGAGCGGTTTACATGTATATACTAACAGGTACTTTTTATTCCCTTGTCCCTGAAGGGCTCACAATCTAAGTGTACCTGAGGCAATGGAGGGTTAAGTGGCTTGCCCAAGGCCACAAGGAGCAGCCATGGGACTAGAGACCTCAGTCCCTCCAGCCTGAGGTTGCTTGTCCCCATGCGGGAATTGAACCCCCAGCCCTCCGGCCTGAGGTAACCTGTCCCAACCACTGAGCCACTCCTCCCTCCAAATGAAAAGCCACAAAGCAAGAAACAAACTGTTCTTTTCAGGTTAACTTCTGATTACATCCCACATAGATACAGAAGTGATTCTCTCCTAGCTCACAAACAATTAGGTAAGCCTTAATTGCTAGCAGTCACCAGCTGAAACCCCTTAGCTGGCTTGCCTTCCACTGTGTGGGTCAAATCCTGCTTCAGGAGCTTTTCTGAGTAGATTAAAGAACAAATTTGTATTTCTTTGTGATGGTTGCTGTACTTTATAACAGAAAGTTACCAACGGAGTTTAGATAGAGAGCAGTCCATATAAACAGGATCCTCATCTGCTATTATTCCCCCTTGTTCAACAAGCATGGGTTCAATATCATGGATTGGCACAGGTGAATCTCTCAATGGAGCATTTTCAGGAGAATACTTGTTTCCCTGCTGTCTTTCAAGGTTATAGCTAGGGCATAGATCAGTGTTCATACCTGAGCTTCCATTGCTGCTAGAGTTCCTCTCTATATAGCCTGGCCAGTATGTAGTCCAGTTCTTATGTCCAGCCTTCCAATCCAGATCCCTGGACACTGGATCTCTCTTCACATACCTTCTGGCACAGGTCTTAGGGTCCCTTCCACGTGCAGCCGTCTCCCTCACAGGTAGCCTCTGGTGATTCCTAGCTCTGCAGCACCATTCCTCTGGCTTTCCCCAGTCCAATGGTGTATGCTGGCCCTTGGAATACCTCCCAGTATACGTACTGCTTTGGACTCTTCTAGACCTCTCAAAGGCTTTTCTCTTCCTTCTTCCAAAGGGTCTCTTTCCCTCTCTGTCCGTCCGGTTTGGCTTCTGCTTCTGATGATCCTTCAGATGAAACTGATGATCAAACTCAAGCTGATTCTCAGGATACTGAGGACAATTCTCTGGATATCCAAGGTGATCATGAAGATGGTCATCTGTAGAATAAACTCTACTCTTATTCTGCTTGGATGAGTGCTCCTCCCTAACACAGTGCAGCTGTGCTGAATCAGGCCCTGCCCTTTGAGATGAGTGCTTAGGGATTACCTCATAGCCCTCCTGATTGAACACACGTTTCCCCACTTCAGCTCCTCTAATGGCTGTTGGAAACCTGGTGCATTCTGGGACTGGTAGTCTTTTATGGGAAAATTCTGTTTTCTTATTTCTACCAGAACTGACAGGTTGCTTGTTCAGAGTCACTTCACCTTTTCTATAGCTCCTTCCTGAGCTATGATAAGCTTCCTTATCACAAGACGCATGGCTCACGATTCAAGCACTTTTCCTGAATGGGTAACTTTCTGCGGGTATGGCAGGCCTTGGCGCCTTGTTGAAAATCGTGCCGTAGATTTATAACTCTCAAGGTGTAGTGAAGTTTTGTTTATTTTTTTATTTATTTATTTATAGAATTTGCAAATTATACATTTCCACTTTCAAAAGCTTCCTTCCTCAACTCCCTCCTCAGCACACCCAACAACTCAAGAACCAGGAGAGTCTGCTCCCAAAATACACTAATAATCCCAACCCACATCCGCAATGCCAACAAAACTGTCAGCAATAGAGCCTTCTCTTACATGGCCCCTTCCATTCGTACTTCATTACCAGACAACCTCAGAGCCATCAAAGACCTCAAAACTTTCTGGAAAGAGCTCAAAACCCACCTATTTGTTGAGTACTACGGACCCTCCACCAATAACAATCAGCCCCAACCATTCCACCCCCCTTGACAGCCCTTACCTCCCCATCCCCTTCCTTTCATGCACCTACACATATACTATACAACATCTTCTTATTGTACATAGTTATGCAAATTGTTAATCTGTACAATCTCGTTTGGCCTGTAAATAAGTTTTCCAAAGTTATAATGTAAAGTTCCAGGTTTGTTCTCTGTAAACCGCCACTGATATTTGGAAGTGGCAGTATATAAGTTCTAATAAATAAATAAATAAATAAATAAAATAAATTATACAATCCACATAAAGAGAAAACAATCCCATTACATCAAATCAAAGAAAAAGGTGTTCAAGTCCACATCTCGGGGAATTTACTCCATCAAAAAATAACCCACATAAATAAAAAACAATTAGGCACAAAATGCACCATATTTAGGAGGATTTCTATACTTCCAACCAACACAGCCCATCAGCCTATCAGTCAAAACCTTTTCTAAATGGGAAACATCAAGGAAAACATAGGACTGTCCCTGTAAGGTAATAAGACATTTACAAGGAAATCATAAATAAAACGTTGCGCCCAGGGAAAGGACTGTCTGCCTCAAAGCAAGAAACTGTTTCCGAGGTGCTTGAATTGATCTAGTCATATCAGGAAATACATTTATTTTCTGACCGCAAAAAGGAACATCCTTATACTGAAAATATAACTTTGAGATTTTTATCTTCACTGCCACAGTAACAAAGATAACCAATAATGTGTTTATTTTTGTGATCGTATCAGGCGAATCTTTCAAAAATTCAGTAAGATGCTGGCTTACAGTCAGACGGAGGGAATCCAACTTCCCTTCATCCAGTGAAGTCACCGGAACTTTAGAAGGTACATAATATAATTGAACAATATCCACAGATTGAGGCAACTTCAAGATCTCAATAAAATATTTGTTAAGGAGAATGTCTGATGCTAATAAATGCGTAACTGGAAAGTTTAAAAAACGCAAGTTGCAGGCTCGAGAGGTATTTTCCAGTGCCTCAATACAAGTGTGAACCATCAATGAATCCTTAATCGAAGCCACCTGTGCAGTGGAAACCGACTGCACCTGAGCTTCCACTTGGACCACCAAATGTTGCATTCTAGACAACCTAGCATCCATGTAGTGGATGGTTAGCTGACTGCAAAGTATGGGTCGGACCATAAGGGATAAGTTGTGAATGGAGATAAATTGGGAGCCCAGTGTAGAAAACATGATGAGTCAATAGAATAATTTTGTACTTGGAGTTACATGATCTGATTTTAGTGGCATTTCTAGCCCCTTCACCACCTGGGGTGGGCACCACCCCACGGCGGCTGGCACCTTTATGATGTTTGCTGTGTGCCTCTGTGGGCCCGCCATGGGTGCTCCCCCCCACCCAACTGGCACCCGGGGCAGGCCTCACCCACTGCCTCATCCTTGGTATGCTACTGATTTGATTTCCTTTGCATTGTAGATGAGCTTAACCACAGTATTCTGGATAATTTGAAGTCTCTTAACTGAGATTGAGAAGTATCTGCTACTAAGGAGTTACAATAATCTAGTTTGTTAATTATGAGTGAGTGGATAACTGTTTTGAGTGCCCTTGAATCAAGGTATGGCTTGATTGCTTTCATCTTCTTAAGGAGAAGAAACAGCCTTTTACAGTCTTAGAAATGTGAGATATGAAGGTGAGCTGACTATCAAATATGACACCCAGTGAATGAATAGTTGTTTGTAATGAAATGGAAAGGAGGAAATACAGGGCTGAAAGGGACAAAGTCTTTGGTTATGGGAGATCTATAGTGCCTTGTTTTTTTTTTTTTAGGGGAGGGGGTTAGCACCATTTTATGCTTCTGAAGCTAGTCAACAATTTTGTTTTTTGATTCTAGGTCTTCTTGAAATGAAGGATTCCACTTTTCATGGGCAATGATCAGTTGAACATTATCCGCATAAAAGTGGGAACTGACATTGAGATCTTGAATCAGTAGGGCCAAAGGCGAGCTAAAGAGGTTGAAGAGTGTAGGTGATGGTATAGAACTCTCTGGGACACCATAGATTTGTGGAATGGGTGTCAGATAGTGAATCCTCCATGAAGACTTGAACATCTGGTTTGAAAGAAAAGAGCGGAACCAAATTAATGCAGTATCTTTGATTCCTGAATCACTTAATCGAAGAGAAAGGTATGATCAATAATATTGAAAGCAGCACTTAGGTTGACAGCTTTAGAGATGTTTTGATAGATCAACTCAAGATGTAAGGTGACCTCATTTAGGATGGCCAAAAGAGTGGACTCCATGCTGTAATAGGAACAGAAACCAGATTGTTGGGTTGAAAGAATTTATTTGCTTCCCAGAACTTTGAAACTTGCTCAAGGACAGCTTTTTCTAATAATTTCACTAGAAAGGGAAAGTTTGATATGGGATGGTAGTTACACGGCAAGGTTGCTTCAAGATTTTGTTTTTTCAGAAAAAGGTTAACCGTGGAGTGCTTCCAGGAGGATGGAACTTCTCCAACAGCAAGGCTGCTATTTATTAGGTTCAGAAAATGTGATGGGTGGATTCTCCAAATACTGCCACAGAGGGGACCATTGAGAATGAAAGAGATGTAATGGTGGAGCTATCTTGAGGAAACATTGTGCTGGGGGGGAGACAAACTCTTCAACCGAAAATTTAGCTGCAGCTGGAATATGTTTATCCATGGGACCAAAAATAGTTCTCTTCCAGCCAACCCAATAACAGTCTTAAAGCTCCTTTTAGTAAAGGTAGCTAAAGATTTGCAATTAATGTGCGAAATAAATGCAGTTAATTACAAAGCCTCTTGTGGCCTTGGGCAAGTCACTTAACCCTCCATTGCCTCATAAAATTCCAAGTTATCAATGTCCCTGTTTAATGTACATTACCAAGTTTAAATTACAATGTAAACTGCTTTGACTAAAATGATAAAGTGGTATAAAAAACCTGTTAAATAAATAAATATTAGCTCTTTGTGGCTAATGCACAAAGGATTCACCTAAGGTGTGTTTCACCATGGTGGGTTCACGTAATGACTCCTAAAGAGCTATGTTGCCACTGAGTGCACAGCAATTGCCTAGGTTTCAGCGGTAATGCACTTTGCACACCCATTCCGCGCCCCATCCCGCCATCACTGGTTAACGAGTGTTTTACTGTGCAGCTGTGGACCTGCTCGCACTTTAGTGTTCTCCACATTCTATTGACAAGCATTAAAATGCCCCTTAACCAGCTAAAAGGGGGCCTAAGTCTTATATTTCCACTTACCAGACCTGTGAGATATAAAGAATTAATTCTTCACTCCCGTGGCACTCCAACTGTGCTCCTTAGAGGATCCAGAGTGGTGTGCCTGTCCCTTTAGGTACTGCCTTTGGGCCACATCCCAATGTGGCTTTGATTTATGAAATATTATGGGTCATACTGGTGACATCATCTGAACAACCTTGACATCAACAGGCAGGGGAATGAAGGCAAACTCTTGGTAATTTTCTCTTTATTTCTGCATATTGCTTCTGCTCTCATCACTCCTCCAGGGCCTATTTATTAACCTCCATTAACATTAGTTATATGCTTAGGGTCTATTCTGACCCACGTTTAGAGGGGATATACGTCCCAGTCAGATGCCTGAGTCCTATTCCCACCGAAGAGCTCCCCGCACCTACAGCCGAGATGTGTGAGGAGCTCTGTATGATGGCAGGAGGAGGCGGGCTGGAGGAGGAGCGAGGGCAGGCCAGAGGCATGACCCTGACCCCAGACATACAGGGCCATTTCCAACGACGGCCCTGTATATCCAGGCATGGCCAGTTAGACGGGGGACTTATTCCACCTCCGAGGTGGACTAAGTCCCCCCTGATGTTGGAGCCCAGCTAGCCCGGGACCCCAGACGGAGGTGAGATGGGCAGAGGGTTCCCCGCAGACCAATCCCTGCTTCGGCAGGGCCAATTGGGGGTTGGCAGTGGGAAAAAGACATTTTGGTGTTGTGTGGGTGATCGTGGCTCCTGCATGGAGCCGCAGTGCCATGGCAATGGGATGCCACAGCACCACGGTTCCATGCAGAGCCTGGCTGGGCTAGCTGGGGAAGTGCCTGGACATCCGGAGGCATGGAATCGGGCACATCCGGGACGTCCAGACCCTATGCCCCAATTCTGCTACTGCGGGGTTGTTTAGGTTCCCATGGGATCAGAATCGGGTGCATATCTGGGCTGTCCAGATTTCTGGATGTCTGAACGGCCCGGACATGCTCTTTCAGAATTGGCCTCCACATAAATAGGTCCTGTTGAGAATCATGTCTTGTATTAAATAGTGTGTGCAATGTTATTTAACACATGTTAATGTGTTAGTAAATGTAATCTAAAGTTTGTAACTGATGGACTGAAGAGTGAAGTGACTTGCCCAAGCTCATGAAGAGCATCAGTGGGAGAACAAAAATACTGACTGGTAGTTTCACTGGTCAACACATTTTTACAAAAGTCATGTTACTGAAATAAAAATAGTCATTCCTTATCAATTTTTATATGCTGAACACGAATATGACAGTGAAATTGCAAAGTTGGCTCCAGTTTTCTTGTAATCTACAAGAATTAATGTTTACATTACAAAATGCATGTCAATAGTAAATATAATAGGCCTTCGGTTAAGACCTGTAAAAAACCAAGTCATAGACTACTTCTTAGATTTTTTCGCCTGTCTGTTGTACAGCTGTTCGGGAGCTTCTCTGGGGAGTGTCCAGCAGTAGTCAGCCAGCATTGTAGTGGACCATTTTCCCTGGTATCTTTGCTCCATCGTTGCAATATCCTGGTGAAAACGTTCGCTCTGTTCATCACTAACCATACCACAGTTGTCAGGAAAGAAATCAAGATGTGAATCAAGGAAATGGATCTTTAGAGACATATTGTAGCCAAGTTTCTGATACTGCATCAGCATGGCCTCTACTAGTTCCTTGTAGTTTTCTGCCCTAACATTCCCGAGAAAGTTTGTTGACACTGGGCAAAAAGCATTCCATGCTTGTTTCGCATCACCCTGCAGCAAGTTGTTGAACCGGTCATCTTTGAAGAGCTCTCAAATCTGAGGACCCACAAAAACTCCCTCTTTAATCTTTGCTTCACTGAGTCGAGGGAATTTTTCATGCAGATATTGGAAAGCTGGTGAAGTGCGGTCCATGGCTTTCACGAAGTTTTTCATCAAACCTAGTTTGATGTGAAGGGGTGGTAGCAGGATTTTGTGAGCCTCAACCAGAGCTGGGTGCTGGATATTCCTCTCTCCAACTGTTACATTTTGTCTGCGATTCCATTCCTTCCGCAAGTAGTGCCAATCCCTTGCTCAGCTATCCCACTCACATAAGAAACACATGTATTTTATATATCCCTGCTGCAGTCCCATTAAAAGGGCAACTACCTTCAAGGCACCACAGTGGTGCCAGCTGTACTTGTTATAGTTAATGGAAGTCAGTAGATGCTTTAAGTTATCGTATGTCTCTTTCATGTGGACGGCATGCGCTACTGGAATAGATGGAAGACGGTTTCCATTGTTCAAAAGCACAGCCTTCAGACTCAGTTTCGAAGAGTCTATAAATAGTCTCCAGTCTTGTGGGTCATGAGTGATTTTTAAGGCATTCATGAGGCATTCAATATCGGAACAGAATACCAGATTACTTTCCTTTCCGACTGCGTATAGTACACTGCTGACGTCAGATGGCTTTGGCAGCCGTCTGGCAGTAGTATTGCATTGCATCAAAAAATGATGCAATCAACTCTGGATGATGTGTGCATGCTGGTATTATGCAATGTGATGCAATATTACATTATTCAAGGCTTATTTGGGATGTTGTTGATGTCCTACTGGATAAATTTACACTGTGAAACGTCAAAAATGAACTACATGCAATATATTCAAAACAAGAGCCAATAAAATTGTTTTAATGTTATATTCATGTTCAGCTCACCAAGATACTACAGATTAGGGCCTTTTAAAGTCAGTAACAATTTCAATGTTGACCAGTGAATGAAAAGACACCACATCTCCCTATGTGCTTTTGAGGGACTGTCAATAATAGCCCTGGGCAATCCCTTCTCTGGAATTTCCTGAGCTGCTTTAACAATATTAAAAGACAGTTCATGCCATCCATGCAGAGCTGGCCTCCTGGTTTCTGCTGTCCAAGGCAGAAGCATTGGCCGTGCCACCTCCCCCCTGCATGCTGAACCACGTCGCCCTCCCCCCTCCATGTACTGAGCTGTGCCACTGCTCCCACTGCTGTGGATTCTGGCGGCGGGGTTGGGGGCGGGTCGGCAGTGACAGGCCATGTGCTTCGGCACACATGGCCTGCCGCTTCTGACCTCTGACACAACTTCAGGGGGTCAGAAGTGTCAGGCTATATGTGCTGAAGAACATGGCCTGCCGCTGCCACAGAGCCGACCCCGCCCACCAGAATTAGTGGCAGCGGGGCGGCGATGGCATGGCATGGCTCAACCTGGGGGAGGGGAGGCGACAGGCCATGTGTGCTGTGCTGCCATAGGCGACCACTTAGGCAACCTAGTGAATGGGTCAACCCTGCATCCAAGTTCTCAGGAGGGTAGCCAAAGACAGTATGTAGGTGTTTCAGTGCAGAGCAGTGCATATGACAAGCATCCTGCAAATTCAAGCATATATGTATCAGCTGTGGCTTTGCACACCCATCAACCAAGTGTTAACAGCGAAAGCAAAAATCAACCATTTATAACCAGTCATAAGAACATATGAAATGCCATACTGGGTCAGATCAAAGGTTTCGAACAGTGGCCAATGCAGGTCAAAAGTACCTGTCAGGTTCCCAAAAGGTAGAAGTCAGTTATTTTGACAAAGTAGTGCTCTCAATTTCAGTTAGTTATGCACCTTGGTCAGAGACAGAACCCAGGCAAAATGAGATTGGATTTTGATAGATGTGTTTTCATCAGGTTTAAGGATTGGATACCAGGGAGCAGGGAGCATAGAAAAGATTCCAAATGTCAAATGCACATTTGAAATGAAGGAGGAAATTTGTGCAAAACTACAAACAGAGATAGGCAGAATAATGGATCCTTTACCACAGTTCTCTGTCATTGGCTTATAGAGTTCTCGGTTGGGGTTGGTCCGAAAATGGAAAGGGAGAAATAAAGGCTGATACATAACTTGGTTTATTCAACCTCACCAACCTAATTACCTTTTTTTAATCCACCTGGTTGGATACTTCTTTGGAACTGAACCTGCATTTTAACCCTTCCAATCCATTGCACCTAAATTTGAAGGGAAATAGTTTGACAAATATATGCACATACGTTGTTCAGTATTTTGAGGTTTTTAGTACCTTTTTCTACTGGGTCACTGCTCAAAGACTAGGCAGCAATTTATGTCCTCACTATTAGATATTTCTTTAGCACTACTAGAGATGTGCAGTAATGTAGAGACACACATAAGAGTCTTTGCTCCATGGAATTTAGAATTAAGTTGATACACACAGACATTTTTAATAATAACTATTACAGTAAACATATTTAAAACATGACGTTTATGATCAGGAAGAGTCAGATTTTTGAATTTAAAAGCAATCTCAAAGATAGGGTTTTAGGAAGGGCTTCAAATTGCCAGAAAGGGAACAATGCACATTAACTCAGGAAGGCTGTTCTAGTTATAAGGCCATAGAAAACATACAGCACAGAGTCTGGAAGTTGTAATGGAAGAGAAGAATGGAAATTACAAGGGAAGGTAATGAGGGAAAATGAGAGAAGAGGTAGCATGGAGCTGTAAAATGAATGCACTTTTAGGCGAGTAGTTTAATTTGAATCCAGAAGCAGATGACAAGCCAGTATAGTCTAGTGAGAAGAGAGATAACATGGTCATAAAATGGATAAAATATTGTAGTAAACATGTTAATCTACTTGAATGCATAGAAGTAAAGGCTAATAAAACAAAACAAAAACCCAAAATACAAGGTGATAACCATTTTTATTGAACTAACTTAATACATTTTTCTTGTTGTCAGGAGCAAATACCCCCTTTCTTAGGTCAAAATGTAATGAGCAAAAGGTAGTAGTACTTTAAATAATACAGCTGACTCGTAAAAAGCATTCCAGTGTGAAGAGGAAATGGTGGGGGAGGAGGAGAAGGTTGATGGATAATCAGAA
Source organism: Ichthyophis bannanicus (assembly GCA_033557465.1). Lineage (NCBI taxonomy): Eukaryota > Metazoa > Chordata > Amphibia > Gymnophiona > Ichthyophiidae > Ichthyophis > Ichthyophis bannanicus. The sequence goes on along the minus strand of CM066034.1, from coordinate 955,406,942 downwards.
TGTTACTGACAGTAGAATTTTATGACTTACAGTGCATTAGGACTTTAAGATCTGGGTTTTCTTTATTGTCCGTTCCAAAGTATTGGGTTACTTTTGCTTCACAGTCTTAAATTCTTACATTCTTGGACTTCTTTACAATTTCCCCCATGCTCCCCCATGGAGGTTTCGCGTTGGTCTGCTTTGTGGCTTGGGGACTAGTTACTAAGTTATGGTAAAATAAGGCATTTTATTGCAGTTTAGTTTACTGTGGGAATCACTAGCATGCGGTAATTCTGTATCGCAGGTTAGTGACTCCTGTGGTAAAGGAATAATGCATCTTATGTTAAATCACTACAAGCTGCGTCTTTCTCAGGGAAAAATAATGCCAGCTCAAAGTTGGCATTACTTTTTTGCCATCAGCATTGGCCCACAAACACGCAAGGGTCAATGCTGGAACGGGTGGGCCAGGGGTCCCCCACTCCCTGACACCACCAAGGAGTCTGTGCAACCCCCAAAATATCCCACCCCTTCTTCTCAAAAGTTTCCATTCTCCCTTCTCCCTGCCAAAGCCATAGTCCAAGTCCCTCCTTAAATCCCCACCATCTGATAGGCCGAAACCTCCCACCCCCTATGTCCGATAATCACATCAAGCCAAATCATATATTGCATATTCAAATGTGGGACCTAATTTTCATCCAAAATCTTATATAAATGGAAAAGGAAACTAAACCAGGTCCAACTTTAATTTGAATTTTATAAGTGTAATTTAATATAGAAAAAGCAGTGTCTTAATTCCAAACAAAAAATATTTTACAAACAGAAATCTAATGGAGGGCATATTTAAAGGGAGTAGCACAGTTAATAAGTGTTTGCAGTCATCAGTATTCAGCATGCATTGAGGTGGGAATTGTGAATTGTGGTGAAGTAACGCACATTATTGCCTTTTAGCTTGCGTTAAGGGCCAAATAACATATGCTATTGCCGTAAGGCACTTCAGTGACTACTCCCCTTTTGCCTATGTGAATTGATTCTTGTCTTCTTAACATCTAGTCTTTTCCCAAATTCCAGATCCTTCTTCCCATTTTCTGCAATGAGTAATAAATACTGAGGGGCAATGGAATGCCTTTTAGTTAGGGAGTCCAAGCTACAACTACTACTACTATTACTACTGAACATTCGTATAGCGCTACAAGACATACGTAGCGCTGCACAGACACTTGTAAAAGATGGTCCCTGCTCATCAGAGTTTACAATCTAGTCAAGACAGACAGCACAGTAGCTGTAGATATGGGATACATCTAGGGGGAATGGTAAGGAAACGCAAAGGAGATCGAGTGAGTCAAGATCCGAAAGCGGCTGCTTCACTTTAATTTCTTACTTTACATTTAGACTTGGTCATTCTTACATACATTTTTAATGTAAATCATATAGGCCCTATATTTAAAAGAAGCTCTGCTCCTAAATTTAGGATCTTAAGTTTTGTTTCTAAATTTGTCCTCTATTTTCAGTCAAACATAAGAACCTAAGGGGGTTTTTTTTGTTGAAAATTCATTTAAATCTATTAGCTTATAAGTTTGTGTGTACACTTGTTATTAGAACATTGGTAAGGTGCCACACCACATTAACCAGCACAAGGATGTACTTACTGCCACCCCTTGAAATGGCTTTGTGCACCTATGCTAATGGCAACATTCATGGTTAGCATGTACCTATAATACCCATGCTAACCATGATACACTGACATTGCCTACATTATGCCCCTAATCCACCCAATCCCCCCCCTCCCCCATTCGCGCACAAACCGATTTAGCATGGGAATTTTACTATGGGGCCCTGCGGGCATGTGACAAACCTCATGCTTATGATTAGCGTGTTTTAGCAAGCATACCCAGAAGTTAGGAACATAAGCTCTTTGATTATCAGCCTTATGTATTACAATTATTTATTAACATGATATAGTCCTCAGGTTGATTTTTTTCTACGTCCTTGTCCAGGTCTCACTTCCACTTTGTTTCTTCATTGTCTTCAGCATCTTCGCTTATTCCCCTGCATCCTTCTCTGATATTGACAATTATTTTTCATATTTTTTAACATTTCTCTCATCTGCCTTCTATTATATTTTATTCCTCCTTCCCCCACATCCTCACTGTCCGTCTTTTTTCACCTTTCACCTACTAACCAACTTTCCACTTTCAATGCTTGCTTCCATAGTCCTCCCATTCCTACCTGTGTTTCTCATTCATTTGTCAACCTCTTATTTCCCTTTCTTTCATGCTTTCTATTCCTCCATTTCAACACTGTGCACTCATCTACTTCTGCCCCTCATTCCCTTCTTACCTCCAGTTCTTTTCATACCTTACCCTTTTACCTTCCTCATTTCCACCCTCTCTGACCTCGTTTAAAGACCTGTGCCCTTTCTTCCTCTTTCATGCTCTCCATAGCTCTCTATAGCTCTCGGTCTCTTTTCTCTCCTTCCTCAGCATCTGTCCACCTACCTCCTTCTCCAAAATTGATCTAACCTCCTTCTTATCCCATCATCCATCTCTACTGCCCCTTCCTCTCCACCTTCCTCCGCATATTGAAAGGCGGTATATCAGACTTTAAAGATATATCCTTGCTATCCATAGGGTTTTTGTGGCAAGATATGGAAGTAGATTGCCAGGCCAGGCAGCACAGGTAATGCTAGTGTTGTTGCCGTTGTCACAGAAGAGTGATCCTTTATTGCCAACACTGTTCCATTCTGCTGCTGCCCTTATGGGTGGTTTTTCCTGGTCTGGCACCTCATCTGAGACCTGTCCATCTTAGGAGTCACAACAAAACAAATTGCACTATAGTGCTGGAAGATGAGAGACTCAGGTTGGCAGGCACTGAACTGGCTACTGGGAGGGGCTGAAGACTTTTCAGAGTAAAGCCAGCATTTATGATGTGGTTGGATCAAAGCCCACGGGACATCTGATTGCTGATATAGCTGCACATGAATGAGAGTCAGAAGCTGCAAAGATGTCTTACTTATTGGGACATGGAACATACAAAGTATGAACCAAGGAAAGTTAGAGGTGGTCAAGAATGAAATGGAATGTGTACAGCTCGAGTGTCAGTGAACTGAAATGGACTGACATCAGGCCCCTTGCATCTGATGATCACATGGTATACAGTACTATGCTTGAAATGAAAGACAAAGATGAAATAGTGTTGCATTTATAATTAAGAAGAAACTTGCAAGAACTGTAATGAAATACAATGCAATCAGTAAATGTTTAATTTCTATTCATCTGAGGAATACCCATCAACACAACTATTATTCAGAAATGTGCCCCAACAACAGCTGCAGAAGAGGGTGACATTGATGAGTACTATGAACAAGTACAAGCTGAAATTGACACAACATGCAAACAACATATCTTGATAGTCTTGGGTGACTGGAACGCAAAAGTTGGCAACAAAGAGGAAGGCAAAGTGGTTGGAAAATATGGACTTGGCAACAGAAATGAAGCTGGAGAAAGACTCTGCAAGACCAATGATCTATTCGTTTCAAAACACCTTTCTCCAGCAACACAAGCAGTGACTGTATATATGGACTTCACCCAATGGATTGTACAAAAATCAAATTGACTATATCTGTGGAAGTCAAAGGTGGAAAAGCTCAACAACATCAATAAAGATAAAACCTGGAGCTGACTGTGGTACAGATTACCAACTACTAGTATGCAAACTCAAGCTAAAGCTGAAAAAAGATCAAGTCACTCATGAATGTAGCAAAATACGTCTTTAAGAATATACCACTGTAATTTAAAGACTGCTCGCGTAATTGATTTGCTGTTTTGGATACAAATGACAGAGCATCAAAAGAGTTATGGGATGACATCAAGAACGCTGTACTCTAAGAAAGTGAGAAGTCTTTATAAAAGGTGAAAAAGCAAAAATGGCCAAAGTGGATGACTGAAGAAACTGAAAATTATCCAGAAATGCAGAGAAGCTAAAGTCAGACAAGAGAGAGGCAATCACAAAACTAAACAGATTTTCAACATGCAGCAAGATGAGACAAGAAGTGCTACAATGATGCATGTAGAGAAATAGAATCAGAAACTATTAGAGAAAGAACAAGATTGGCGTTCTGCCAGGAAATTTGAATGACAACATCATGGCCAGCTGACTGGAAAAGATCTGTGTTTATACCAGTACTGAAGAAAGGTGATCCAAATGACTATGGAAGTTATCATGCAATCACTCTGATCCCACATGCTAGAAAGATTCTACTCAAGATCATTCAGCAGAGATTACAACCATACCTGGAACGAGAACTGCCTGAAGTGCAAGCAGGATTCAGGAAAGGGCAAGAAACGAGAGATTGATCCTTGAAAAGACAAAAGAATACCAAAAGGCTATCCATATCTGATCAGAGAAGAGCAGTGCTTTTACAGTGCTCTGCTAGAAAAGTGGATATTTGCCTCCTGTGACACCTTGCTGTGAGTTCTAGCTGTTTATTTAATTATTTATTGTTTGTCTAACTGTTTATTTAATTATTTATTGTTTGTCTTAGTGGTGTGCTAGTTCAGCCTTCTCAGCTGCAACTTACCTTGGCTCTCTCAACTAACTGGGCTTTGTGTGGTAGCCAGGTTAACTGTTCATTTTAAATTAAATCTCTCTCCCCAGAACCTGCTGTGTGTTAAACTTTTTTCCTGTCCTAGCCTGCCTGAGTGAATCCTCCCCCTCCCCCCCTGCTGAGGTATTGTGTAGCCTTCTTCCTGTTTCTTCCACGTGTGTATAGTCTGTTTTAGTTTGCTTTTCTCTGATCAGAGAAGAGCAGTGCTTTTACAGTGCTCTTCTAGAAAAGTGGATATTTGCCTCCTGTGACACCTTGCTGTGAGTTCTAGCTGTTTATTTAATTATTTATTGTTTGTCTAACTGTTTATTTATTGTTTGTCTTAGTGGTGTGCTAGTTCAGCCTTCTCAGCTGCAACTTACCTTGACTCTCTCAACTAACTGGGCTTTGTGTGGTACCCCCCTCCCCCCTGCTGAGGGTTCAGGACAGGGTACCTTGTAACTGCCCTCTTCAATAGGACTTATCTCCCTCCCTCCCACCCCAGCACCCACCTACCCCTGGGGTAATTGTAGTTTTATAGGTACTTGCATATCTTAGAGGAAAGGGGCTGCTCTCAGGTGCAGCTCTTTATCCAAATCAGTCATACACGGAGGACCTGAGATTAATTAATTAAGCTTCAGGTACACAAGGTGTATTAGGGGTATTAGATACACTTTTATTAGTATAGGCATCTACACCAATCCTTATTATATACAGAATTTAAAAGACCTAAACACAAGCTTTAAACTAAGATACAGACAGAAGTCCAGCAACGAGATGGGGGCTCTCCGGTCTTTTGCATTGAGTGTCACATATATGATTTTCTCCCAGTTGGTGAGAGGTCTTACGTCTGCACTAAGTGCAAGGAGCTCTTTGCTCTCAGGGAACGAGTTCATTCTCTAGAGGCTAGAGTAGCAGACCTGGAAGACATAAGAAAGACAGAGAAGTACATGGACGAGACCTACAGGGATATAGTCCTGAAGTCCCACCTCCAGTCTGGCAGCATCACTGTTGCCATGGAGGAGAGAGGTCACGTGACAGGAGAGCATCACCCTGGTGTGGCAGGAAATGATCCTGTAACTAGGACCTGTCCTCCAGGTGATGTAAAACCCTCTCGCACCGAGGACGTTTCTCCAGGGCCATGTCCCCATGAGGGGAGGGTCAGGACAGCTGTTATAGTTGGTGATTCAATCATTAGGAATGTAGATAGCTGGGTGGCTGGTGGACGTGAGGATCGCCTGGTAACATGCCTGCCTGGTGCGAAGGTAGCAGACCTCACGCACCGCCTAGATAGGATCATAGATAGTGCTGGGGAGGAGTCTGCTGTCTTGGTACATGTTGGTACCAATGACATAGAAAAATGTGGTAGGGAAGTTCTGGAGGCTAAATTTAAGCTTTTAGGTAGGAAGTTGAAATCCAGAACTTCCAGGATAGCGTTCTCCGAAATGCTTCCTGTTCCACGTGCAGGACCCAAAAGACAGGCAGAGCTCCGGAGTCTCAATGCGTGGATGAGACAATGGTGCAAGGATGAGGGTTTTGGATTTGTTAGGAACTGGGGAACATTCTGGGGAAAGGGGGGGCTCTTCCGAAGGGATGGGCTTCACCTTAATCAGGATGGGACCAGACTGCTGGCATTAACCTTTAAAAAAGAGATAGAGAAGCTTTTAAACTAGAAAATAGGGGAAAGCCGACAGTCACCCTGGAGCGCATGGTTCGGATGAAGGTATCCTTGAAGGATACTACCAAAAGCAGTGAGGTTCCAAAAGGGAGTATAGTAGCCCAAATGCCCTTGAGTAAGGAGCAGACAGAGCATAAAGATTCCAAATTACCCATGCCTACCAATAGCCAGATTAATATTAATAAAATACAGTCTCTAAAATGCTTGTATGCCAATGCTAGAAGTCTAAACAATAAGATGGGAGAGTTAGAATATATAGCACTAAATGAGAGGTTAGATATGATTGCACTCTCAGAGACATGGTGGAAGGAGGATAACCAGTGGGACACTGTGATACCTGGATACAAACTATATCGTAATGATAGAGCTGATCAAATTGGTGGAGGGGTTGCGCTCTGTGTTAGAGAGGGCATTGAGTCAGAAAGGATTAAAGTTTTGCAGGGAACAAAATTTGCTGTAGAATCTCTATGGATTGAAATTCCATGTATGAAGGGGAAGGTGATGGCAGTGGGAGTATACTATTGACCGCCTGGCCAGAATGAACAAATGGATGATGAAATGCTCAAAGAAATCAAGGAAGCTAACAAAAGTCACAACAGAGTAGTAATAATGGGTGATTTCAATTACCCTGGTATCGACTGGGTCAGTGTCACAGCAGGACAAGCTAAAGAGATAAAGTTTCTAGATGAAATAAATGACTGCTTCTTGGAGCAGCTGGTTCATGAACCGACCAGAGGGGAAGCCATACTGGACCTAGTCCTTAGTGGAACGCCAGATCTGGTGCAAGAAATAAGGGTGTTGGGACCACTTGGCAATAGTGATCATAGTATGATCATGTTTGATTTAATTAGTGGAGGACAGATAGTAAAGGAATCCACAGTACTACCTTTTAACTTTCGAAAGGGAGACTATGATAGAATGAGGAATATAGTTAGGAAAAAACTAAAAGGAGCGGTTCCAAAGGTTAAAGACTTACAGCAAGCTTGGGTGTTATTTAAAAATACTATCCTCGAAGCCCAGACCACCTGTATTCCACGCATTAAGAAAAGTGGAAGAAAGTCCAAAAAACTGCCAGCATGGTTTAAAGGTGAGGTCAGAGAGGCTGTTGCTGCCAAAAAAGCAACCTTCAGGAAATGGAAAAAAGAGCCAAATGATGAAAACTGGAAACAGCACAAGCACTGGCAAGTTAAATGCAAAGCATTGATAAGGCAGGCAAAGCGGGAATTTGAGAAGAAACTTGCTATGGAAGCAAAAACACAAAATAAAGACTTTTTCAAGTACATTTGTAGCAAAAGGCCTGTGAGAGAGTCAATTGGACCATTAGATGATAGAGGGGTAAAAGGGGCAGTAAGAGGAGACAAGGCTATAGCAGAGAGACTGAATGAATTCTTTGCTTCGGTCTTTACTGAGGAAGATGTAGGGATGTTACCCAAGACTGAAGTGGTATTTAAAGGTGATACTGCAGAGGAATTGAGAGAAATATCGCTACACTGGGAAGATATATTACAACTATTTGATAAACTGAATAGTAGCAAATCACCTGGACCGGATGGTATACATCCCAGAGTGTTGAAAGAACAGAAATATGAGATTGCAGACCTGCTATTGGTAATCTGTGAACTTTCATTAAAATCATCTGTAATACCTGAAGATTGGAGGGTCGCCAACGTAACACCAATTTTTAAAAAGGGTTCCAGGGGTGACCCGGGAAATTACAGACCGGTGAGCCTGACGTCAGTACCAGGGAAAATGGTAGAAACCATCATAAAGAACAAAATTACACTGCATGTAGATAGTCATGGCCTAATGGGAGACAGCCAACATGGCTTTAGACAAGGAAGATCTTGTCTTACCAATCTGATATGTTTTTTTGAAGGTGTGCATAAACAGGTAGACAAAGGTGAGTCGGTTGATATAGTGTATCTGGACTTTCAGAAAGCTTTTGACAAGGTCCCCCATCAGAGACTTTTGGCGAAGCTAAAAAGTCATGGGATAGGAGGCAGTGTACTATTGTGGATCGGGAACTGGTTAAAAGATAGAAAGCAGAGGGTAGGGCTAAATGGCCAATATTCCCAATGGAAAAAGGTGAATAGTGGAGTACCCCAGGGATCTGTACTGGGTCCGCTACTTTTTGACATATTCATAAATGACCTGGAAGAGGGAATAACTAGTGAGGTTATCAAATTTGCAGATGACACAAAACTGTTTAAAGTTGTTAAAACCCAAGTGGATTGTGGAAAACTGCAGGAGGATCTTGATAAATTGGAAGACTGGGCATCCAATTGGCAGATGAAATTTAATGTGGACAAGTGCAAAGTTATGCACCTAGGAAAGAACAACCCACACTATAGTTACACGATGCAAGGCTCCACATTAGAAACCACCACCCAGGAAAAAGATTTAGGAGTCATCGTGGATAACATGTTAAAACCCTCCGCCCAGTGTGCAGCGGCGGCCAAGAAAGCAAATAGAATGCTAGGTATCATAAGGAAAGGGATGGAGAATAAAACAAAGGATATTATAATGCCTCTGTATCGCTCCATGGTACGACCGCACCTTGAATATTGTGTGCAATTCTGGTCACCGTATCTTAAAAAGGACATAGCGTTATTAGAAAAAGTACAGAGAAGAGCAACCAAATTGGTGAAGGGGATGGAAGGCTACTCCTATGAAGAGAGGCTAAAAAGGTTAGGGCTTTTTAACATGGAAAAGAGACGGCTGAGGGGAGATATGATAGAGGTCTATAAATTAATGAATGGAGTGGAACGGATAAACGTGGATCAATTGTTTACGCTATCAGAATATAGGAAGACTAGGGGACATGTAATGAAGCTACAGGGTAAACTATTTAAGACAAATAAGAGAAAATATTTTTTCACTCAACGTGTAATCAAACTCTGGAATCTGTTACCGGAGGATGTAGTAAGGGCTGTTAGTATAGCTGGGTTTAAAAAAGGTTTGGACAAGTTCCTGGAGGAAAGGTCCATAAACCACTATTAAAAAGGGACCCAGGATATCAATGCTTGACCCAGTACAAGCATTGTGGAACCTGTGTCTTTTGGGGATATTGCTAGGTACGTATGACCTGATTGGCCACTGTTGGAAACAGGATACTGGGCTTGATGGACCTCGGTCTGACCCAGTATGGCATGTCTTATGTTCTTAAGAAGCATTCCAGAACACCTGATTTCTCTTGCACAGCCTTTACATTGATTAAGAAGTAGCAGTTCAAATTGAACAAGGAGAAACAGAATGGTTTAAAATCAGCAAAGGTGTACAACAAGGCTGTATACCTTCCCCTACCTGTTTAATTTATATGCAGAACAAATCAGCAGAGAAGCAGGATTGTATGAAGACAACTGAGGTGTGAAGATTGGTGGGAGACTCAACAACCTTCGCTATGTTGATGATACCGCAATACTGGCTGAAAGTGAAGACGATCTGAAACATTTGCTTCTCAAGATCAAGGAACTGAGCTTGATTCCCAGAGGGATATGTCCAGGCCGTCCAGATGTCCCCGATGAAGATGGACCTGTTAGGACCTGATTCTGGACCGCGGGAACTAAACAGTCTTGTGGTACACAGAATTGGGCCAAAGGATGGCCTGGCATGCCCCTGCCTGCGGGGATGTTGTCCCGAAAGTCTCCCATGCTGCTGTGGTTTGGCCCTCCTCTTCCCTCATTGCCTGACCCTCGGCTGGCCAGCTGGGGACCTGGATCAGGTGGTGGAGACCCCCTCCACACCCAGCCCCGACCCCGATCGCTGGATTAGTGCTACTTATTCCACCTTCGAGGTGGAATAAGCAGCATGTCCCCTTTGACCCAGCAAGACATACAGGCTGTGACCTGATCAGCCCTTTACATCATGCCGGCTCTGCCCTGGCCCCACCCCCTCCCACCTCCCTTCGGCTCTCCTCGTCCTGCTACTCAGGATGTGTGGGGAGAGCCGAAGTGGGAATCAGGCCAGGGCGGCTTGCGAGGCTGCATGTCCCACCGGCTTTCAGCTTTCATTAAGTGTTTCTTTCCAACCTCAGCTCCCACCCACCCCAGGCAGAATACATAATTTATAGCCTCTTAAGACAGTTAAGGGGAAGGGAATGATCTTGCTTACTTTCAGGTTTAACTGATTATCTTCATACGCAAGTTATTAGGCCTTAGAAGTAGATTAATCAAGTTCTTGCAGTTCACCTTGAGGTGAAAACTAGAAGTCCTTTATACTTATTAGGTATATTTGTATTTGTTCACGTATCTCTAGTTCCCTAGAAACTTTAAACAACTGAATAAATAGATAAAATAAATCTTTAAATCTTATAATGCAGACAGCTGTCCAATAAAGATGGGGGCTAACCAGTCTTTTGCACTGAGTGTTGCATGTATGATTTTCTCCCAGTTGGTGAGAGTTGCCAAGTTATCCATTTTCAGGAATGAGAATTTTTGCCAGTTCGGGCTTTAAATTTGCATTGCAATGCAGTATGGTATTTGTAGTCACTGATTTTACCATTAGAATCAGTGCTGCAGGTCCCATAATGCAACAGAATTTGATTGTCAAAAATCAAGGACTGGCTTAAAATCTCACTCCTGGAACCGGGTAACTTGGCAATTCTGTGAGAGGTCTTATGTGTGCACTAGGTGTAAAGAGCTCTTTTCTCTCAAGAAATTAGTCTGATCTCTGGAGGTCTTGGGTATTTTTGGTGGACTAAGGCTGCTGTGTTGTACCCCAAAGATATAAGATTGACCTTGCACTGCTTCAAACAGACTCAGACACTTAGTCAGTAAGGAAATGAGATCTTTATTATGTCCAATCAGTTACAATCATAGCCAAATAGCAAAAAGCAGCATTATTTTGTAGCAATACAGTTTGCCTGTGTCAGAGAGGCCAGAAGACAAAGAGCACAGTCTGTTTGTCTCTTCTCCCTCTCTGAATTATACTAAATGCTGTTCTTATATGCATTATTTCAGCCTGTCACCTAGTTACGGTTGGGACTTTTTACTGTGACATGTTCCAGTTGGTAGCTTTAGCTCTGTTTCCTGTGCAAGCAGTTTACAGACTTACAGACTTCTGCAAATTCTAGCAACTATGTTATCAATTCTCTTCCAGCTTGTCTACAGGCCCCCTCTCCCTCCCCCTGTCTTACTGTGGTAGAGGGTATACTTCTTGTTTCTGCATGCCCCATACTTGACCCACTACCACGAGCAACAGCCTGCTCTTTGTCTTAGCAATGTTTTTCTGTGCAAGCTTTTGCTGTTAAATGGGCATGACTTCCGCTACAGGTCTGCTTCAGGTCACTCTGTTAGTAGAATAGGCCACAAGGACTGCTTTTGGACATGGTATGAAGTGGGCTTCAACCTGCTTCATCCCAACAGAGGCTAGAGTAGCAGACTTGGAGCATCTGAGACAGACAGAAAGATATGCAGACAAAACCTACAGGGATTTACTAGAGATGTCCCACCTCCTTTCTGCTGCCATAGAGGAGATAGGTCACATGGAAGGATAACATCACCTTGGTATGGCAGGAAGTGATCCTATAGCTAGGACCTGTCCTCAAAGTGATGTGCACTAGGTGCACCGTGAATGTGTTTCCAGGGACATGTGCCCACCATGAGGGAAGGGTTGTGATGGCCGTTACAATTGGCGATTCAATCATTAGGCATGTAGAGAGCAGGGTGACTATTGGATGTGAGGATCGCCTGGTAACATGCCTGCCTGGTGTGAAGGTGGCGGACCTCACGTGCCACGTAGATAAGGTTTAGATAGTGCTGGAGAGGAGCCTGCTGTCTTGGTACATGTTGTTACCAATGACATAGAAAAGTGTGGGAAGGAGGTTCTGGAAGCTAAATTTAGGCTTTTAGATAGAAAGTTGGAATCCAGAATTTCCAGGGTAGCATTCTCAGAAATTCTTCCCATTCCACACATAAGACATGAGAGGCAGGCAGAGCTCCGGAGTTTCAATGCATGGTTGATACAATGGTATAAGAAAGAAAGATTTGGATTTGTTAGGAACTGGGCAACATTCTGGGGAGGAGGGGAGGCTTTTATGAAAGGACAGGCTCTACCTTAACCAGGGTGGAATCAGGCTGCTGGAACTTGCTCCTGGACTGCCTAAGAACCATTGAGGACATCAAGGACTTCTGGAAGATGCCTAAAACCACATTCTATACAGAATACTTCAGCGACATTACATGACCCGACCACAGGACACAATTTAACTGCTTCATAATTGCCCCCTGCCCTTCCACATCCCCCGACATCTTATTACCTCTCTCTGCTCCCTCCCTCCCATCCCACCCCCTACCTCCCCAACCCACTTAGCCCTTTGGATGAATCAACACTTCCTTCTTGTATATAGCTCATCTTGTATATAGCACACCTTGTACATGGTTATATTGCAATACCCTCTACTTGACTACACTATATTGAATCCCATTTCAATATCCCCCTGCATGTCTCCCACCCTCGTTTTATGTAACACATTTGGTTGTATTGTAAACCGCTTTGATTTAAGGATAAAACTGTATAAAAATCCTTTTAAATAGCTGCTTTTAAACTAGATAATGGGGGAAAGCCAACAGTTGCCCAAGAGTGCATGGCTCAGAATGATGTATCTTTGAAGGATACTAGAAAAACAGGGAAGTTAGGGCATCCCCATAGAGAGGTTCCAATAAAGGTAAAAGTAACCCAGGTGCCTTTAAGTAAAAACCAGACCAAGTAGAAAGATTCCAAATTATCCCTGTCATCCGATAGCTAGACTGTTAATATGAACAGAAAACAAACTTTGAAATGCCTTTATGCAAATTCTAGAATTCTAAAAAATAAGATGGGGGAGTTAGAATATATAGCATTGACTTAAACATAAGAACATAATATAATAACATAAGAAATGCCATAATGAGTCAGACCAAGTTCCATCAAGCCAGTATCCTGTTTCCAATAGTGGCCAATCCAGGTCACAAAGAGCTGGCAGGTTCCCAGAAAGGTACACAGGTTCCACAATGCTTGTCCCAGGGTAAGCAGTGGATTTAATAATGGTTTATGGACCTTTTTAATAATGGTTTATGGACCTTTCCTCCAAACCTTTTTTAAACCCAGTTACATTAACAGCTTTTACTACATCCTCCGGTAATGAATCCCAGAATTTGATTACACGTTGACTGAAAAATATTTTCTCTTATTACTCTTAAATGGGTTATGCTGTAGTTTCATTGCATGTCCCCTAGTCTTTCTAATTTTTGATGGAGTAAACAACCTATCTATGTTTATCTGTTCCACTCCATTCATTAATTTATAGACCTCTATCATATCTCCCCTCAGCCATCTCTTTTCCAAGTTGAAGAGCCCTAACCTTTTAAGCCTTTCCTCATAGGGGTATCCTTCCATCCCCTTTACCATTTTTGTGGCTCTTCTTTACCTTTTCTAATTCTACTGAATCCTTTTTAAGATATGGCGACCAGAATTGCACACAATATTCAAGATGTTATCACATCATGGAACGATACAGAGGCATTATAATATCCTTTGTTTTATTCTCCATTCCTTTCGATTCCTAGCATTCTATTTGCTTTCTTGGCCGCCACTGCACACTGGGTGCAGAGTTTCAGCATATTATCCATGATGACGGCTAAATCTTTTTCCTGGGTGGTGGTTTCTAAGGTGGTACCTTGCATCGTGTAACCAAAATTTGGGTTGTTCTTTCCTAGGTGCATAAATTAGTGCCAGCCTTCAGAGCCACGAAGGGAGAGTTTCTCTCTCGCGGCTCTGTTAAGCCTGCCGGTGCTGATGGAAAACAGGCATTTCCTGTTTCCCATCAGCCCCGACGGGCTTAATAGAGCCGCGAGAAAGGGAAACTGTCCCTTCACGGATCTGAAAAGCCTGCGCTGAGGGAGCTGATACTGCGCGGCGTCTTTTGACAGTTTGCGAGGAGGAAGGAGAAAAATTTCACCTCTCGTTTTTGTTAAGAGCTAATGTGGTTCTCAAGGTCAGTTAACAGCGAATGTGTGCATTCCCCTGACGAAACTTGCATCGTGAAACGCTTGGATACCTTAGAGTAACGGCGTTGGGATTTTTGTCACAGCCGCTAAAGAAGGCAGCCTTACCAGTATCAAAAACCTTTTTTGCGAGTTGGACTTGGCAAAGAAGTGAATATAAGCGAAGAACAGATAAGTGCTTATATGATTGTGAATGCTATGGTTTTTGCCGCTCACTCGCAGAACAAGGATTTAGTTTGATGAATTTTTGAAGAGACCGCAGGGCAACCTTCTGCATGTGATATTAAGAATGGGATATTGTTTTTCTATTTAAGAAACAGTACTAAAAAAGAAAAAAAGCATAAAAAGTATAAAGTAAAAAATAAAAATAAACTAACAATTTTACCATGATAAAAGACGAAAAGGGTACAAAATGATGGGTTCTAAATTGGCAGTGTTCGTAGTAGTTCCTAATGTGCCTGGCAGTTGGCACTGGATTATAGTAATGTAGAAATCTTTTAGTCTTTCTTTATCCATACACTCATTAAGAGGCATGTTTACTAAAAGTTAGTGTATGGTAACATTATGCAAATATTTATGCAAATGAGGTCCCACACCGAGTCTCCGCACATGGCCCCGCACCCCCCTTGGGCCGCCCCTGCATGCTAGGGAGATAAAGTTTCTAGATGAAATAAATGACTGCTTCATAGAGCAGCTGGTTCAGGAACCAACTCAAGGGGAAGCTATTTTAGATCTAGTTCTTAGTGGAATGCAGGATCTAGTGCGAGAGGTAACGGTGTTGAGGCTGCATGGCAATAGCAATCATAACATGATATGGAACATCCCAAGAGTCATCAATAAAACTCTTCCAACAACAGACGTAGAGCAGAAGTAAGATGTTCCACTTTACAACTCAATACAAAAAAGTCTATCAATTCTAGTCTCACATCAGTGACAACACCATCATCTCATTCCACTGCTAGATATTGTGCATCATAACAAACAATCCTGCAAATAGACATGACACCAGCATCAAGAACTCATATTGTATCAACCCTACCTATAGAAAACAGTACTGCAAATATTCTAGAACCCCCATACCTTTCAGTTGGGGGAAAAAAAGAGAACAAGCTGAACTGCTACAGATTTCTAGAGAGAACCTACATGTTAATATAATTCCTTATCTCAGCCGCACATGGAAAACATAGGCCATCAGTAATTAAAGAATAAGAAACTACAAAATTTGAAACAAATATATAGAAAAAAATTGAAATGGAAAACCCCAGAACAGACTCCAAGATGTGAAACACTGGTGAGAGAAACAGAAATGCATTTCCTCCTGTAATGAACTATAAGAAATGCACATTTTCAAAGCTGATATATTTTTTTCTCTAAAAACTTGCACTCTTTTTTGCCTTTCTTGTTTGGTAATTTTATTTTTTTCAGTTGGCTTGACTCTCGTCTCTCCTTTCCACTTCCTGTTTCTTCACATTCCCCATCTTCGTCCTTTACTACATCTTTCTGACATTGACATTTTTTCTGACATTTACTACATCTTTCTGACATCCTTTTATTTCTCTCATTTCCTTTTACCTAACTATAGCTTCATTCCATTCCTCTTTCTCCTTCCTTCAATCTTCAGTCTCTCTCTTTTCATCATTTACCTACTTACTAGCTTCCATTTCATAACTTTACTTCCCTAGTCCTTCCATTGAGCATCCTATTCCCCACTTTCTAGTTACTCATTTCCTCCCTCTGTACTCATCTCCTCCTCAGCCTCATTTACCACCTTCTGCTTTTCATCCTTTAATCAGCCCCAGCTTATTCCCTAGCACTCATCCTCTTTTCACCTCCAAGCCCTTTCTTATGTCTTACCCACATCCAGGCTTCCATTTCCCCTTCCACTTCTCCCATTTTTACCCTCTTTCACCTTCTTTAAGGAAGATCCGTCCTTTCCTGTGGCTCTCATCCACTCCATAGCACTCTGTCCATTCCAACTGACCCATAACCCCTCCAGGTCCTTCAAACCTCCTCCCCTTCCCATATTTTTGCATTTGATTTCACAGTCTTACTCATATCCCTCACCCAATCTCCTTGTCCCCACTGTCAAGCAACTCCATGTCCCCACTCACAATTCCACCCATGCCCTAACTCCCAATACCCAGCCTACTTGGACATCCATTCATACGTTTATCTGACACTACAGCTTGGATCGTTCAAATGCAAGAGACTCAGCCTTCGGACAGGCAGTCCTCCGAAACCTGTTTGTCTCTTACTTCACCTTACTCCCATCACAGCTTGCAGCCCGGGCCACTCATACGCAAATATACCATGTGTCCCTCAGCTCTGGGCTCACTATGGAGTGTGCCTGCATACCTTTGTCTGCAGAGAAAGTGGAATTCCTTACCTGTAATGGGGGTTCTCTGTACACAGTAGGGTATGCAGCCACACTCACCTGCCCTCCGCCCCATATAAAAAAAAAAAGAGAGAAGAGAAGAAGGCAGAAGAAGGAAGCCATGCAGTTCAAAGAACTAGAACACTTGTTTTCTGGATCTGCGCAAGTCCAATCCCATTGTATATATATTCAATTTTTGAAACTATTGCTCTGCAGCTCTGAGCAGCACTGAATTAGGTGGGAATCGCCTCGGGGTCCTAACATGCATTTTTTGAGAAGTCGAAAGGACTTCTCTAAGCTAGGGGAGAACCTAACACACCGGTGCCATTGGAGACAGCACTACGGAGTGTAGCTGCATAACCTGTGTCAATCCCTTGCCCCTTACATCCAGTATGGAGGAGCGTGGTTATCATAGGAAGTTTCACCTTCTAGCCTTTAACTGACTGGTTGCTTTTGCAATGCCTCTTGGGAAAGGTAGTTCAGTCACAATTCACTTGGCTTCAGGTAAAAAAAAAAAACACTTGTAGTTGGCTCGAATGATAAGGCAATGACAGAAAATTTATTAACTCAACGCTAAGTTCACAAATATCACCTTTGGATTCTTTCTCCAGGATTCTTCCCAATACACATCAGGACATAAATAAACTCAAAGCAAAATTTCAGCTTATAATGTTCTTCAGCTCAAAGATAAAGTCCTTTAACAGCCAATGCTACCAGCCTTGGCTAGCATTGCTGGTTAAAATAAACAAAAACAGCTTTCCTTAAAGTAGATTTCTTTTCTTACATTTCCAATACTTCCAGGTTGTTTGTCTCCTTATAAACAAAGTACAACTTAAGCAAACCATGCCCTATGTAAGGCTTTTGGAATATTCAAAAGCAAATCAGAGCTTTACTTCCTCTCTCCGTTAGCTCAGCTTCTTGCCGGTGCACTGCTCTGGATAGCAGGTGTTTAACCAGCACAATTAGAGAGCTTCAGCTTGCTCTTACTTTCTCAGCAAACATATTTCTTCTTTAACACAGGACATGCACAAATTATCTACAGGCTTTCAAGGGTACCTGGGTCTGAAGGTTTTCTCTTAATGGTTGGCTTTCTTTCAACTCCTCTGTAGTTAAAGACTGGCATAAAGAGCAATCTATGAAGGTCTCTCCTTCATTCAAAGCTACGTCTGGTTCACCTATTTGCATAGGTTCTATCTCTCCTTCCAGCATACAGGGCTCAGCTGACTGCCTCTCGTTAGAGCTGAGAGTATCTCTTGCAACTCTGCACTGCTCCGTGTTAGAGAAACTTCTAAGGCTTCTACCTGGCTCTGGACTTGTGTCAGTTTCTCCTTTCTCATGCTCTGGCCACCATTCTCCTGTACTTCCTTGTCCTGTCCTCCAGCTTGTGTTCCTTCTGCCTGTGTTCCAGCTTGGGTCTCTGCCTGGATCTCTCCCTGGATCTCTCAGTGGCAGTCTCTCTGGAACTCTCTGCGTGTCCCCTGGAACTCTCTGCGTGTCCCTTGGAACTCTCTGCATGTCCCTTGGAACTCTCTGCGCGTTCCCTTCTGAATAATCTATCCTGGACTTAAATTCCCAAGGCTTCAGCCCCACCTCTTCTCCCCTCAGGTGACGGAGATCAGCTTGCCTCCGTGCAGCTGAGTAATTAGGGAACTCAGTGACGTAAGAGTCTCTTACCTTGGGTCTGCATTCGGGATGTTCCTTCTGATTCCCCGGTATCTGAACCTCGGAGAAGGTCCCTACCGGAGGATATGGGTTTTTTGGACTTCGTGTGGGATATGTCCAAGTCTTTGGCTTTCCCCACGGAGTCCGAGGAGGATCCTCGAGCCGATGAGCTCGAGATCCTCCAGTATGAGGCTCCCCCTCGGGAGGACCTCACGGTACCTTTCCCTCCGATCCTGGAACGACTTATGCTCCGCATGTGGGAGACACTGGCAACGATGCCAGTAATCAGTAAACGGCTCGACTCGATGTATCGAGTTCGCCGGAGCCCTGGGTTCCAAAAATCATAACTGGCGCACAACTCTGTGGTTGTGGAGTCGGCCATGCGTCGGCCGAAGAGTCAGAAGACGCACTCCTCTGTGCCCCCTGGTAGGGAGGTCCGCACCTTGGATGCCCTTGGCAGGAAATGTTTCCAGGGTGCTATGCTGAATTGTCGGATCCAAGTGTACCAGCTGTACATGGGCATGTACCTGAGAAACCTGGTGAAGGAAATTGCCGGGTTCTTGGCTGGTCTCTCCGAGGAGCCTTTGCAGTGCAGTGCTTCAAGGGCCTGTCCAAAGCTGTCCGTGAATGCTCCAAGTTTATGTCTTGGGTGGCCTATGACGGGTTCGAGTCGGCAGTCCGGGTAGCCATGGCAGGCATCGATGTGCGCCGCAAAGCTTGGCTGCAGTCGTCCGACCTCGAGCAATTGGTTCAGGACAAGTTGGTCGATGTCTCATGCCAAGGGGTAAACCTCTTTGACAAACCCATGACCGACAAGGCTGCAGAGCTGGAGACCGAGTTCATGAAGAGGACACGGCTCTCTAAGAAGACCTCTGCCCTTCTCGTAAGAAGGGCTCGGGTAAAAATCCCTTTTACCCGAGGAAGTCCACTGCTTACCGAAACTACCCCCCTTACCAGGCCTCCCCAGGTCCCTACAGGAGCAGCAGGCCAAGGGACAGGAGCATGGCCTGCGTAAGCAGAAGGCCCCCAAACCCCAGGCTCTGGCTCCAGCCCAGCCTTGTGGGGGGTTTTGACTCCTGCAGCATGGCCCCTCTTCCAGCCAGAGCTGGGCAGCCCACAGGAGGTCGGCACGCCTTGTATGCCCACAGGTGGGTAACCATCACCAAAGATTCCTGGGCCTTACAAGTGGTCAGGGAGGGATACCTCCTCCATCAGGTCTCCCCTTCACCGGGATCTTCTTCTGATGGAGTTGGCAGGTCTTCTCGAGGATCAGGTGGTGGAACCAGTGCCCCACCACCTCAAGGGCAAGGGGTTCTACTCCAGGTACTTCCTCATGCCAAAGAGGAAAGGGGCCATATGAGGTCTTGTTCTCTGAACGAATGACTGTTGTACTAGAAAAAGTTCGTCCAATCTTCACTTCTAGAATAAGCTCAATTTTCACTATATTAACACTGATGTTAGGTCTCAGATTCGACTAGCACTCTTTATGGACTCGCGTCCTTTCTAGCGGTGCTGTCAATAACATCAATGACCTCAGTGTTTCTTTTAATTTTAAGGTGTGCTAACGATGCTGAGTTTATTAATAAATACAACGTGACTTAACTTAAAACCGCAGCCCTTTTTATGCAGCTTAGGTGAACTGGATCCCGACGCTCTGCTATGGTGCCGTATCGGCGTTTCAAACAACTGCTTTCTTCAGGAGATCCTGCCCCAAACCTAAAACCACAAACAACATCCTAAAAACCTACCCCTTCCTCCAAATTACTGTGACTTATTCTATTAAAATCACACTCGCATATTAACTTACTATGAGTGATGCTGCCCGCGCGCTCTCTTGTATCTCTCTTCCAAAAAATGGCTCCAAAAGCTCTAAGAGACGCCGCGCATGCGGGGTGGACCTCTCCTCCCCTATTTAAACCCCTGCTAATATCTACCGGCTCAGGGAACTTGCTTTCTATTGGATACTCACTTTGACATTTGGGTAGACCAAATTTCTGCAATCTTGTTTCTGAATTCAGAACTGGTTCCCTTGTCTAATTAATACGATTCACTGTCTTCCTATGTGTTAAACATGGATTTATGTGCAAACCTGCCAATCTATAGTAAAGTTAAGCCCATTCGGGGCAACTGTGTCTAACCTATAGATCCAACGCTGTTCATGCAAAAGAAGGGTTTCATCCAATGTTCGGCCCCCATATGGACGTGCTATCTGTTCTATAACAAAACATCTTAGCTGCTCGAACATGTGTCCCTGAGAAAGGCAATGCGCCACGATAGGAGCCTCTAATTTGCGGCATTTCAAACGACTACGATGTTCTCTTACTCGAACACGTAGAGACCGAAGAGTTTTACCTACATACATCAAGCCGCAGGGACACTGGAGGCAATATACAACAACTTCTGAAGCACAGTTAGTGCTGGTTCGCAGAGTGTAATTATTATCATGATAAGTAAATTGTGTGCATTCTGACATCACTGTGCAGACATCGCAGTCTCCACATCGCTTGTGTCCCCCCTCTGGTTGAATGGAATTTAATAGTGGAAGTACCGTAGGGCTGAGATAATCTTTTAAGTTTTTTCCCCCTCGTCCACACACATCTGATCCGTCTATCACGTAATCCCGGAACCACAGCTAATATATTGCTATGTCTGTGTAACAATTTCAGTATATGATGACTCATCGGGGAATATGATGTTATTAAATTAATTGTATCATCTTTTAATTGTTTCGCTCCTGTCGGCTTCACCGCCAATAACCCCGACCTGTGATTATAAAGTGCTCTATGGTATGCACGCTGTACTATCTGTCTGGGGTAGCCTCTCTCCTCAAATTCTCGTTTTAAAACGCTTCCTTGTTGTTTATAACTACGAGTGTCGGAACAGTTTCGCCTGAAGCGTAAGAATTGTGAGAAGGGGAGAGAATTTTTAAGTTGTTGCGGATGCCTACTGTGATAGTGGAGGAATGTGTTCCTATCGGTGGGCTTCCGAAACACTGATGTATGCCAATGATCTTCTCCTCTTGTGATGTGCACATCCAAATAGTTGATGTCAGTCGAGTGGTAATTATGCGTGAACTGAATATTAACATCTCTTTGGTTTAACCATGTGAAAAATTCTAATAGTTTATCTACAGTACCTCTCCACAATACAAAAACGTCATCAATGAATCTGCGCCATATCAGCAGATGTTCCAGAAAAGGTGACTGTGATATCCAGCGTTGTTCAAATACGCTCATATAAAAGTTCGCTATGGACGGAGCACAAGTCGCGCCCATAGCGACCCCACTAATTTGCTGATACAGTACACCTTCGAACATAAAGTAGTTACGATAAATGGCCAGACGTGCCAAATCTTCTAGAAACGCCATGTGTTTCGATGACAAACCTCCTCGCTGAACTAATGTATCATGCACTACAGTTAATGCTGCATCTTGTGGTATGCTAGTATATAGCGATGTGACGTCTAATGTAGCCAACCATGTGTCTACAGACGGCGCCCACTGCGCCATATCTGCCACTACATTCAAAAAATGTGTTGTGTCACGCAGGTAAGACGGTGTGGTGGAGAGTCGTGGACGCATGAAAGAATCAACATAAGTTGAAAGCGGTTCTAACACACTGCCCCTAGTAGACACAATCGGCCTACCTGGAGGATTGTGCCTATATTTATGAATCTTAGGGACAGTGTAGAACCTGGCCACTGTAGGAGAAACCACATTCAGATACTTATATTCTTTTTTCGAGATTAACTTATCCTCTAATGCCTGTTTAGTGAGCCATTGAATCTCCTGCTGTATTTCTTGTTGTGGATCCTCTTCTAGTTTTTTGTAAGTCAATTCATCCTCCAACTGAATTAAAGCCTCCTCTATGTATGCTTGTCGATCTAATACCACCACAGCCCCCCCTTTTTTATCTGCTCGTTTTATTACGAGATCTGTCCTACTTCTCAGGTCACGTAGAGCTTGATTTTCTGCTAAAGTTAGGGCTCTTCCTATTGGTTTGACATTCTCTTCTAACTTAGTAAGGTCCTGCATTACTAGCTCTTTAAAAGTTGTCAACGCCGGATGCAACGGGATAGGGGGCGTCCATTTGGAACGTAGAGGGAGGGGAACCCTATTTAGTGAGATGTCACCTTGGTCTGTTGTTACTGAAGCAGACTCCTGTTGCAAAACTGCGGGCCCTCCTTGCTCTTCTATTATTGGACTGTGAAGGGCAAAATAATATTTTAGATGTAATTTTCTCAAGAATCTCTCAAAGTGCAGTCTAAATTGAAAAGAGTCATATTGAATACTCGGTACAAATGAAAGACCTTTATTTAATAGCTGTGTAGTTATGGGGGATAAGGGTTTCCCAGAAATGTTTTCGACTAGTGAAGCTGAGACAACATCAGATCCGTTCACTTTCGCTGTTGTCCTGCTCTGGTTTTGGTTGGAACTTCGGTTTTCTTTTTCTTCGCGGTGTCTTTCCCTTGCTCGAAAAAACCTTCCCTCGAGGAAACACTGGAGTCAGATTGAGACGTGTCTCCTAAAGAATCGTCAAAACGCACTTGTTTCTTATTTCTCTTAGGTTTCCTTTTAGTGCCCATCCAGGGATATATATAACCAGTAGAGTAATCCGTTCCATCTCATTAATAAACTCAGCATCGTTAGCACACCTTAAAATTAAAAGAAACACTGATGTCATTGATGTTATTGACAGCACCGCTAGAAAGGACGCGAGTCCATAAAGAGTGCTAGTCGAATCTGAGACCTAACATCAGTGTTAATATAGTGAAAATTGAGCTTATTCTAGAAGTGAAGATTGGACGAACCTTTTCTAGTACAACAGTCATTTGTTCAGAGAACAAGACCTCATATGGTTGTATTCATACAAGATGGCAGGTCAAGAGGGATGGAAGGACATTTTGAGTTTTTCCTCTGATTACATCTCCGGACTGTCCAAAGAGAAGACACCTTTCTCAGCATTGGATAATAACACAGACACAGTACTCAACACGTCGTGGGAATTGCTTATAAATCTACAGAAGAAGAAAGTAAGGACTGAATTACATCGTTCCTCATTATTGGAATATATCACCCGCCAACAAATTCCTCGGGGCCTGAGGATTTACAAGGAACCTAGGATGCCAGAAATGACAACTGAGTTTATAAACAAATGGAACATGATTCTCAACAAGTGCTCCTTAGACCTAATGGTCTTAATGATAGAAGCACTACAACCATCGGTTGAGACACTGGCGGAAGAGATAAAATTGACACAGGAAGATTTGAAATTAAAAACAGAAGAAGGGGAGTATAAGAAGAGACTCGAAGAAGCCCAGAAACAAATACAGCAAGTTCAACAAGAGACAATGTTAAAGAAAATGAAGAAGCTTAAACGAGATGGTGCGGATTACTCTACTGGTTATATATATCCCTGGATGGACACTAAAAAGAAACCTAAGAGAAATAAGAAACAAGTGCGTTTTGACGATTCTTTAGGAGACACGTCTCAATCTGACTCCAGTGTTTCCTCGAGGGAAGGTTTTTTTCGAGCAAGGGAAAGACACCGCGAAGAAAAAGAAAACCGAAGTTCCAACCAAAACCAGAGCAGGACAACAGCGAAAGTGAACGGATCTGATGTTGTCTCAGCTTCACTAGTCGAAAACATTTCTGGGAAACCCTTATCCCCCATAACTACACAGCTATTAAATAATTGTCTTTCATTTGTACCGAGTATTCAATATGACTCTCTTCAATTTAGACTGGACTTTGAGAGATTCTTGAGAAAATTGCATCTAAAATATTATTTTGCCCTTCACAGTCCAATAATAGAAGAGCAAGGAGGGCCCGCAGTTTTGCAACAGGAGTCTGCTTCAGTAACAACAGACCAAGGTGACATCTCACTAAATAGGGTTCCCCTCCCTCTACGTTCCAAATGGACGCCCCCTATCCCGTTGCATCCGGCGTTGACAACTTTTAAAGAGCTAGTAATGCAGGACCTTACTAAGTTAGAAGAGAATGTCAAACCAATAGGAAGAGCCCTAACTTTAGCAGAAAATCAAGCTCTACGTGACCTGAGAAGTAGGACAGATCTCGTAATAAAACGAGCAGATAAAGGGGGGGCTGTGGTGGTATTAGATCGACAAGCATACATAGAGGAGGCTTTAATTCAGTTGGAGGATGAATTGACTTACAAAAAACTAGAAGAGGATCCACAACAAGAAATACAGCAGGAGATTCAACGGCTCACTAAACAGGCATTAGAGGATAAGTTAATCTCGAAAAAAGAATATAAGTATCTGAATGTGGTTTCTCCTACAGTGGCCAGGTTCTACACTGTCCCTAAGATTCATAAATGTAGGCACAATCCTCCAGGTAGGCCGATTGTGTCTACTAGGGGCAATGTGTTAGAACCGCTTTCAACTTATGTTGATTCTTTCATGCGTCCACGACTCTCCACCATACCGTCTTACCTGCGTGACACAACACACTTTTTGAATGTAGTGGCAGATATGGCGCAGTGGGCGCCGTCTGTAGACACATGGTTGGTTACATTAGACGTCACATCGCTATATACTAGCATACCACAAGATGCAGCATTAACTGTAGTGCATGATACATTAGTTCAGCGAGGAGATTTGTCATCGAAACACATGGCGTTTCTAGAAGATTTGGCACGTCTGGCCATTTATCGTAACTACTTTATGTTCGAAGGTGTACTGTATCAGCAAATTAGTGGGGTCGCTATGGGCGCGACTTGTGCTCCGTCCATAGCGAACTTTTATATGAGCGTATTTGAACAACGCTGGATATCACAGTCACCTTTTCTGGAACATCTGCTGATATGGCGCAGATTCATTGATGACGTTTTTGTATTGTGGAGAGGTACTGTAGATAAACTATTAGAATTTTTCGCATGGTTAAACCAAAGAGATGTTAATATTCAGTTCACGCATAATTACCACTCGACTGACATCAACTATTTGGATGTGCACATCACAAGAGGAGAAGATCATTGGCATACATCAGTGTTTCGGAAGCCCACCGATAGGAACACATTCCTCCACTATCACAGTAGGCATCCGCAACAACTTAAAAATTCTCTCCCCTTCTCACAATTCTTATGCTTCAGGCGAAACTGTTCCGACACTCGTAGTTATAAACAACAAGGAAGCATTTTAAAACGAGAATTTGAGGAGAGAGGCTACCCCAGACAGATAGTACAGCGTGCATACCATAGAGCACTTTATAATCACAGGTCGGGGTTATTGGTGGTGAAGCCGACAGGAGCGAAACAATTAAAAGATGATACAATTAATTTAATGACATCATATTCCCCGATGAGTCATCATATACTGAAATTGTTACACAGACATAGCAATATATTAGCTGTGGTTCCGGGATTACGTGATAGACGGATCAGATGTGTGTGGACGAGGGGGAAAAACTTAAAAGATTATCTCAGCCCTACGGTACTTCCACTATTAAATTCCATTCAACCAGAGGGGGGACACAAGCGATGTGGAGACTGCGATGTCTGCACAGTGATGTCAGAATGCACACAATTTACTTATCATGGTAATAATTACACTCTGCGAACCAGCACTAACTGTGCTTCAGAAGTTGTTGTATATTGCCTCCAGTGTCCCTGCGGCTTGATGTATGTAGGTAAAACTCTTCGGTCTCTATGTGTTCGAGTAAGAGAACATCGTAGTCGTTTGAAATGCCGCAAATTAGAGGCTCCTATCGTGGCGCATTGCCTTTCTCAGGGACACACGTTCGAGCAGCTAAGATGTTTTGTTATAGAACAGATAGCACGTCCATATGGGGGCCGAACATTGGATGAAACCCTTCTTTTGCATGAACAGCGTTGGATCTATAGGTTAGACACAGTTGCCCCGAATGGGCTTAACTTTACTATAGATTGTCAGGTTTGCACATAAATCCATGTTTAACACATAGGAAGACAGTGAATTGTATTAATTAGACAAGGGAACCAGTTCTGAATTCAGAAACAAGATTGCAGAAATTTGGTCTACCCAAATGTCAAAGTGAGTATCCAATAGAAAGCAAGTTCCCTGAGCCGGTAGATATTAGCAGGGGTTTAAATAGGGGAGGAGAGGTCCACCCCGCATGCGCGGCGTCTCTTAGAGCTTTTGGAGCCATTTTTTGGAAGAGAGATACAAGAGAGAGCGCGGGCAGCATCACTCATAGTAAGTTAATATGCGAGTGTGGTTTTAATAGAATAAGTCACAGTAATTTGGAGGAAGGGGTAGGTTTTTAGGATGTTGTTTGTGTTTTTAGGTTTGGGGCAGGATCTCCTGAAGAAAGCAGTTGTTTGAAACGCCGATACGGCGCCATAGCAGAGCGTCGGGATCCAGTTCACCTAAGCTGCATAAAAAGGGCTGCGGTTTTAAGTTAAGTCACGTTGTATTTATTAATAAACTCAGCATTGTTAGCACACCTTAAAATTAAAAGAAACACTGAGGTCATTGATGTTATTGACAGCACCGCTAGAAAGGACGCGAGTCCATAAAGAGTGCTAGTCGAATCTGAGACCTAACATCAGTGTTAATATAGTGAAAATTGAGCTTATTCTAGAAGTGAAAAGAGGAAAGGGGGCCTAAGGCCCATCCTCGACCTGCACAACCTCAAGGGAGAAGTTCAAGATGCTCTCCCTTGGAATATTGCTGCCTTACCTCCGCCAGTGAGACTGGCTGTGCTCCTTGGACTTAAAGGATGCTTACATTCACACCCTAATCTACCCAAGCCACAGGCAATACCTACGCTTTGTGGTAGGGGCAATCATTACCAATACAGGGTGCTCCCCTTTAGCCTTGCCTCAGCCCTCAGGGTATTCAGAAAGTGCCTGGCAGTGGTCGCCGCCTTTCTCAGGCTTCATCAGGGGCATTTCAGCCCCCGAGGTGCAGCAGGCCACAACTCGCATCACTCAGGTCCTGCAACACTTGTTGTTTGTTATCAACTATCCCAAGTCCAGCCTTTGCCCAGCACAAGAGCTAGAATTAATTGGGGCAAGGATCAACACCCTTCAGTCAAAGGCCTTCCTGCCTGCAGACAGGGCAAGCAGACTCATGGCCCTAGCCGAGGACATAAAGCACTGTGTCTCAGTGCCAGCAAGGCATCTGCTGTACCTCCTCGGGCACATGGCCTCCACGGTCCATGTCACTCCGGATGCCTGCCTCCACATGCGAACAGTGCAGTTGTGCCTCAGGGACCAGTGGTCCCAGGCCACGGGACACCTCCAGGACAGGGTCAGAGTGACCGGACATATGGTACAGTCCCTGACCTGGTGGCTTTCGCCCCATCACCTGGAGGCGGGGATGCCCTTCCAGGTCCCTTACCATTCGAGGGTCCTCACCACAGATGCCTCCCTGCTGGGCTTGGGAGCCCATTGCCAGGGGTACCACACACAGGGGGTTTGGTCCCAGGATGAGAGTGCCCAACAGATCAACCTGTTGGAGTTCCGTGCAATCCGTCTCGCCCTGAAGGCTTTCAGGCAGTGCCTGGGCCACAGGTCTGTTCTAGTGCAAATGGACAACCAAGTTGCCATGTTCTATGTGAACAAACAGGGGGGCACGGGGTCTCGTACCCTTTGCCAGGAAGCCCTAGACCTGTGCTCTTACGCAGTCCGGCAGGGGATTCTCCTCAGGGCAGTATACCTGCCAGGCCAGGACAACTGGCTGGCTGACAGGCTCAGCAGGATGTTCCAGCCGCACAAATGGCAGCTGCACAGGATAGTAGCCTGCAGGCTATTCCAGACCTGGGGGTAACCAATAATGGACTTGTTTGCAAGCCCGGACAATCACCATTTGCCCCGTTTCTGCTCAAGGCAGCCACACCCAGCCAGAGTGGCAGCCAACATTTTTCTAATCTCATGATCGGTGGGTCTTCTGTATGCTTTTCCCCCGATGCCTCTGATCGCCATGACTCTGTTCAAAATCCTTCAAGACAGAGCCTTAGTCATCCTGATAGTCCCACGGTGGCCCAGACAACCGTGGTTCCCGCTGCTCCTGCAGTTAGCGGTGGAGACCCCCATTCCTTGGGATCGTCTCCGCGGCTCCTTTCCCAGGAGGGAGGGTCTCTTTTGCATCTCAACCTCAGCTCCCTTTCGTTGATGGCGTGGCTGCTGAGAGGGTGACTCTCGCCCCGCTCCTCCTTCCAAAGAATTTTATTTATTTATTTATTTATTTATTTAATGGTATGTATGAATGTAGAGGATGTCTTACTGGCTTCGCACAGAATGTCTACCAGACGGGCGTATGCCTTTAAGTGGCTCAGATTTGCACTTTGGTGCGCTGGGCAAGGGGTAGACCTCTTCTCTTGCCCGGTAGTTGTGGTGTTACAATGCCTTCTCCACCTCTCTCAGTCGGGGCTCAAATCCAACTCTGTCAGAGTGCATCTCAGTGCCCTAGCAGCGAACCACTACCCTGTGGACGGGAAACCCCTCTCAGTTCATCCAGTGGTTTCTCGGTTTCTAAAGGGCCTACTCCTGTCGAAGCCCCCGGTTTGCCCTCCGGCAACCGAATGGAATCGCAGTGTGGTGTTGGGGCAGCTCACCCGGCCGCCCTTCGAACCGTTGGCCATGTGCCACCTCTGTTATCTCTCCTGGAAGGTGGTTTTCTTGGTTGCGCTCATTCTTCCCAGAGGGTGAGTGAGCTCCAAGCCCTCATGGCAGAGAGGCCTTATACCAGGTTCTACAAGAATAAGGTGGTGTTTCGCACCCAATCCAAGTTCCTTCTGAAAGTGGTCTCCTCATTCCACCTCGACCAAGAGGTGGTTCTTCCTACCTTCTTTCCCAGGCCGCATGCCAGTCGGGCAGAGGCGGTCCTCCATACCTTGGACTGTAAGAGGGCTCTGTCCTTCTACATTCAGCATACTCAGGGTCACCGGAAAGCTTCTCAGCTTTTCGTTTCCTTCGACCCCAGTAAGCTTGGGGAGGCGGTGACCAAGTGTACGCTGTCCACGTGGGTAGCGAACTATATTGCCTCGGCTTATGAGGAAGCAAGGCTTCCGTTGGAGGACGTGTTACGGCTCATAGGGTCAAGGCCATGGCGGCATCAGTGGCTAACCTGCACTTTGTTCCTCTGGTAGACATCTGCTGGGCCGCCACCTGGTCTTCAGTTCATACCTTTGCAGCTCATTACTGCCAGGATAGGGAGTCCCGACGGGACAGTGCCTTTGGCCAGGCTGTACTCCGTAATCATTTTGGGGTCTAGGCAACTCCTACCCTCTGACCCTTCTCTGTTCAGGCTACCGGAGTGCTACTTCCCTGGTTAGAGTTTTCATTGCGGCTGCTTGCGGCTCTCGATGAGGGAGCCTTTTTTGGCTATAGGTTCAGGGTAGCCTGTAGCTGGGGAGTCCCATATATGAGAACTGACTTCCTGCTTGTTCCTGGAGAAAGTGTAGTTACTCACCTGTAACAGGTGTTCTCCGGGGACAGCAGGAATTAGTCCTCACAACCCTCCCTCCTCCCCTTGGAGTTGCAGTCCAATTATTTTTCATTGTTTTGCCGTATTTTTAGCTATGTCATTTGACTGAGAATGATGGCACCCTTGGGCGGGAAGGGGACCATGCATGCGTGGTAGCAATTCCCAAAGGCTTTCTTTGAAAGCTGGAGATTTGCTCCACACGGTCTCCGTCGGCATCACCCATATGTGAGGACTGATTCCTGCTGTCCTCGGAGAACATCTGTTACAGGTGAGTAACTACGCTATCTCTGCAGTGTTTGCTATATTTCTATGTTAACTTTTAAAAAGGTGATAGCAGCTTTTAAACTAGAACATGGGGGAATGCTGACCAGTCTCTGGCACTATAGAATATGGCACAGTGATGCTTCCTGTCGATGTCTTATCACTAGGAGTCAGCACCACAAGACTGGCACCATTTTGTATGGCACCAGAGATGGGAGCAGGAGCAGGGGGAAACCGCTCCTGCCCCTTTTCCACTGGAGCACCAAGGATTTTAAAGGTAAAGGCTGGGGGTGTTGGAGACGTTGGGAGGTCAAGGTGTTCCTGACTGAATAGCCAGGTTTTTTAAGTTTGGAGGGGAGGGGGCTCGACTGACTAGCCAGGATTGTTGGCTCTTGGGGAGAGGGAAGCGGTGCCCAATTGACTAGCCAGGCCTTTTCACTTTAGTGGGGATGGCCCAAAGACTCCCCCAAGACAGTTTCCCTTAGGGGTTGGGAGCTGTCTGGGGGTGGATGGGTGCTGAAGTGGGGGGTGCCACCACTGGTGTTACTGCCACAGATCGGCTGATCCATAGCACTGATACCCTTTAGCAAAGGGGGGGACTGCAAGGAGGGATTGGCATGTTGCTGCTTCATCTTCAATGGCTTGGCTGCAAATAGGGGTGGGAACAACAGGAGCGAGATGAAAAATGGATAAGCTTTATTGAATGTCCCGACATGGTTGTGTTTCGGCAAGTACCTTCTCTAGAGGAATGGCTTCAAAATGCAAACAAAACTACAATTAATATACATAAAAACATGTCAAACAAATATATAAAAGACCTAGGTAAAATATACAGACAGGTGCTAAAATCAAAATTAAATAATAATGCATAAATTTAATATAGCAACATAACATGACAGGACTTTGAAGCCCCGATTGGCATCGGGCTGAAGAGTGGGAGACTGCACCCCTCCCCCACTCCCCAACACAAGGCCAATCAAGGCTCATAAAGGACTTTAAATTTGAGCACCATCGGGCGCGAAGAAGAGACCTCGGCACCAGGACTTTGAAGCCTCAATCGACATCGGGCCGAGGAGTGGGAGGCTGCACCCTTCCCCTGCCCCCCCCCCGACACAAAGCTAATCAGGGCTCATCAAGAACTTTAAATTTGAGTGCCATCGGCCTTGAGCGTGGCATGGAGCATGAACCTTTCCCCCAAAACCAGCTGAAAACTACTGTGTTGCTCTCCTGCCGAACAAAAGAGCCAGGAGCCATTCACAGAACACAACTAACCTCAGCCCCCCCAATTAAATGACCAGGGATGTACGGCTGAGAGTCACCTATTCTGTATAACACACAACCAGTAAATGTCTGGTCTGCCTACACCAGAACCTCTCCACCAGGAACAAGAAGTTTAGCCTGAGCCTGATCCGTGCTCCTCCTCAACCAAAATTGACAGAGACCCTAGAATGATTTAAATAACACCTTCAATTTGTATAGTCCTCTGAAGCTGACCTATAAACAAGCCTCTGAAGGTCTAGCAACCCCTACCATACTAAGGGACAGCATTCCATAGGATGCAGTGAGTATCATTGAACGTTTCGTCCTCATTTTGTATTACTTAAGTGTGCACAAGTACCATAGCTAATGTAAGCAGAATAGCGTATACTCACATCCTCATTCATCCAGAACACAGAAGGTATCTATGCTTCATCTTCCAAGGAAATCACTGGCAATACAGAGTCCTTCCCTTTGGGCTCACCTCTACCCCAAGAGCCTTCACAAAGAGTATGGCGGTCATAGCCGCATATCTAAGGACTCTTGGAATATTTGTCTTCCCTAACTTAGATGACTGGCTAATAAAGGCAGCCACTTCACAGAAGGTTCATCTATCCCTCCTTCATACAATGCAGGTACTGCAGAATCTGGGATTTGTGATAACGCTTCCAAAATCGCATCTAGTTCCCACTCAAACATTAGAATTCATAGGAGCTCTTCTAGACACTCGATGGTCAAGAGCATTTCTGCCCCAGGACCATTGTACTCGACTAGTGCAGCTAGCATATCAAGTAAAACTCAGAGACAATATCTCAGCCAGGGAGATGCTCCAACCTCTAGGCCATATGGCTTCCACAGTGCATGTAGTCCCATATGCTCGTCTGCACATGCGGACAGATCAATGGACTCTTGCCTCCCAGTGTAAGCAGATCTCTGGGGCCCTCAAGGACCAGATCCAAGTCACAGATGCTTTGGCCTGAGCGGTATATCAAATGTAATAAACATAAACATAAACAGACAGTCTCATCGACTCCTTTCTGTGGTGGTCTACCCCAGGAAATCTTCTCGTAGGGTCACCTTGTCAGATGCCTCCACATCAATGCATCCTGACAACGGATGCCTCCAAACTGGGCTGGGGTGCCCACTTGGACTCTCTCTCTCCACTCAGGGCCGCTGGATGGAGCAGAAGTCGCAGCTCCAGATAAATTTACTGGAGCTTCGTGCTATCTTCAATGCCCTCAAAGTGGTTTCAGCAACAATTACAAGGCCACAGAGTTCTCGTCCAGATGGACAATCAGGTAGCTATGTTCTACTTGAACAATCAGGAGGGATCGGGCTCTTGGGCCCTTTGCAAGGAGGCTCTCCATCTTTGGTTATTTGCCATTGCTCATTGAATACACCTCCAAGCAGTGTATCTGCCAGGACAGCAAAATATCTTAGCAGACAGATTGAGTCGGATCCTCCTCCCGCTTGAATGGTCCCTCCATCAGGAAACAACTTCCTACATCTTTCAGACCTGGGGAACTCTGGAGATAGACCTGTTTGCCACTCCGCAAAATGCCAGACTACCTCATTTTTGAACCAGAACTCCGATGTCCAGCCTCCAACAGCTGGATGCTTTCCACCTTCACTAGGATCAGGATTTCCTGTATGCCTTTCCTCCCATACCTCTGATTCCCAAAAAGCTTTTCAAACTTCAAGCAGACAGGGGCCACATGATTCTCTAACTCCACGCTGGGCATGTCAACCATGGTTTCCTCTGCTGCTACATCTGTCCCGGACTCACTCCCTGAGTCTCAGGTCCGCTCCCGATCTCCTCTTACAGGAGGAAGGGATGCTACTCCATCCCAATCCGCAGTCTCTTCATCTCATGGCTTGGCTACTGAGAGTGTAGTGTTGCAAGATCTTAACCTTCCTAAAGAAATAAAGCAGATCTTGCTAGCCTCAAGGAAACTGGCCACCAGACATTCCTATGACTTAAAGTGGCGTAGGTTCTTCACTTGGTATTCCCAGAAGGATCTTAATCCCTTCTCAGCTCTCCTTCAGTATCTCCTCCATCTTTCACCCTCTGGTCTCAAGACAAACTCAGTGAGGGTTCACCTCACTGCAATTGCTGCTTCTCACCGTCCCTTGGATGGGCAGTCTATCTCCTCACAACTGCTTGTAATGCATTTCATGAGAGGGCTCTTATTGACGAAGCCTCCCATCAGGCCACCACCGGTGGCATGGGATTTTAATATTGTCTTAGGACAGCTCCTTAAGCCGCCTTTTGAACCTTTAGGCACAACCTCACTAAAGTTTCTCTCTTGGAAGGTCATCTTCCTTGTTGCTCTCACTTCAGCTAGACGCATCAGTGAACTTCAGATGTTGGTGGCAGACCCACCTTATACCCAGTTCCACCATGATAAGGTGGTTCTTAGGACTCACCCACATTTCATGCCAAAGGTGGTGTCTCCTTTCCCTCTCAATCAATCTGTTTTCCTCCCTGTCTTTTTCCCTAAACTGCATTCCTCTAGGGCAGAGGCAACCCTCCATACCCTTGACTGTAAACAGGCCTTAGCCTTCTATCTTCAAAGGACTGCTGAGCACCGTAAAGGCTCTCAGTTATTCATCTCCTTTGATCCCAGTCACTTGGGTTTGCCAGTATCCAAATGAACCCTTTCTAAATGGATAGCAGATTGCATTTCATTTGCTTATGATAAGGCAGGACTATCCCTTGAAGTTCATGTCACTGCCAATAACGTTCGTGCCATGGCTGCATCCATTGCAAACCTACGTTCTGTTGCCATTGACAAAATTTGCAAAGCAGCTACATGGTCTTCGGTACATACCTTTGCGGCTCATTACTGTCCCATTGGGATGCCATGTTTGGTCAGACGGTATTCCAGCACCTCTTTCAGACTTAGGGCAACTACTACCTTCTGTCCCAGAATTTTTCGATGCTAGACATCCATGAAGGATGCATGCCCTCTTGAGGCCTGCTCTGAGGCAAATCTACTGATTCTGGGGGCATTGCTCTGGCATCTGGGAGCTAGGGTGTCCTATATGTGAAGACTACAATCCTGCTTGTTCTTGGAGATAGCATAGTTATTCATCTGTAACAGGGATCTCCAGGATCAGCAGGAATTTAGTCTTTACAACCCACCCTCCTCCCCTAGGAGTTGTAGAGTTTCTCTCTCTCTCTCTAATCTCTCCTTTTATCTCAGCTACAAACTCAACTGAGGAGGGAGAGTCACAAAGGCGGGAAGACAGCAATGCAGGCACAGTGGGATGCTCCCAAAGGCTTTCCCATTGGACGCTGGTAAGCATTCCCGCGCAGGCTCCGTCAGTACCGACATCACCCATATGTGAAGACTAAATTCCTGCTGTTCCCGGAGATCGTCTGTTACAGGTGAGTAACTATACTTTACCCCACCTGGCACCATTTGGTTGGTGTATATTATCCAGAGGTCTTTTTCCTCCGTTAGTTAAAAAGCTTTGTGTTTATCCACTTGTGCAGGCCTTTGTTTGTATTTCTGGTCCCTGTGTGCTTATTTTTTTGTGGAAGCTATATTTAAATAGGAATCTGGTGAAGCAAATTTTGATTTTTGGGATGACTTCCAAGTCTAATACGGAGACAGCTTCATGATTCCCTTCATACATTGTACTTGGGAGCTCACGATTCCATCCATCCGGGGCACAATTCGGGATGGACCGTGAGTGACCGATAGCACGGTGTGAGGGGTTTCCTGCTCTTTTCTAATGCATGCTGGTAGCATTTTCTTGGGTGCGCATTGTGGTCAGTGCTCCTAGCATGTTCCTACCCAAGCATCCCTTTCATGTGATACTGTACACACTTTGATAACACGTGCTTTTTGTGTCAGCATGGCCTTAACGTGTGCAAATGTTGCCCTTGCCTTAATTCTCTATGTCTTTTTCCAAGAAACGTTGTTTGGCCTGTGGGAAGCTACGTTTTTCGTCTCTGGATTCTGGACTTTGATCTTCTTGCATGGCATCTTCTGACTCATCCCTGGTGGGCCCATTTCCCTTCTCCCAGTGAAGGGCTTTGCCCACCTCAGTACAGGAGGCAACAGATGGCGCTGTGGGTAAGGATGGTAAGGCAGCAGGAGGTTCCGGCAGCCATGCTTCTGGCCACTCCCCCTCCTCTAAAGGTTCAGTGGCAGCTATGTTCTCTGTGGTTGGGGGTCCTTTTCATAGAGGGGAGCTTCTGGTTGTCCTCCCCAGAATTCTTTTTAAAATGGGCCTGGTCATTTGGACTTGGAAACTCAGACCCTGCAGCCTCTGGATTCCCCTGAGCTCAATCTCATGAGGGACAGGTTGAGAGTGGAAGCCCGGCTCGGGTGCTTGTTTCTAAGTGTCCCTGGTGGAGGTTGACTTCTGGAGATGTGGATCAGCTGGGATCTGTCTGAAACTTGCACTGAGATTTTGGTTTGGATGTCTTGGCTGTGGACTTTGATGTGGAGGAAGAAGTACCTTTGCTTTCAGAGGATTATGAAGAGGCTGGTATTATCTGCCTGTACCAGAAGGAGGAACTGGTGGCATTGATTGTCCGAGTCTCATCCACCTTGAAGTTGGAGCAATAGCTGAAGGTCCATCCACTCCTGCAGGGAGTGTGGAAATCCACTACAGTCTTCCTGTTTCTGGTGGTTATCAAGGACATGATTTGGTCAGAATGGGATCTTTCTGACTCCCCGCATATGGGGCTGAGGATATATAAGAGGATGTATACTTTCCCAGAGGAGGAGTGCATTGCATGATTTGGCACACCTAAAGTGGATGCGCAGGTCACAGTGCTTACGAGGTGGACCACCATTCCCATGGAAGACAGGTCAGCCTTGAAGGATACTGTGGACTGAAAAGTGGACTCTGCTAAAGAATGAGTTTACAATGGCAGCTGCTATTCTGCCATTGACAGTGTGTGTAGGCCTGACATCTCAAGCCCTTTTCCAGTGGATTCAATCTCTACCACCGGATAATATTACTTTTCTTTTGGAATTGGTTACTGCTTTCCTTTCTGATGCTGTGTATGATCTCATCCACTTAGCAGCTAGAGATAGTGCCCTATTGAAGGTGATACAGTATTGGACTTGGCTTCGCCACTGGGCAGCAGACACATCTTCCAAAGCTCGGTTGACCTAACTGGCCTTTAAGGGGGAAGTCCTTTTTGGGGCTGATTTGGAGAAGTTGGTGAAAGACTTGGGCAAGGCCAAACCTTATTGCCTTCCGGAGGACATACCAAAAGGACCTGGGAAGTGGGCAAGAGCCCTCCCCCCCCCCATCCTTGGCCTCCGCCCATCCTTTGCGGACACACTGGACAAACTTCTGGAGGTCTTGGGACTCCCTTTGTTATTGTCCTGGAAAGCCTTTCTTCCCCTTTGCTTCTGGATTTCAGACTCATTCTCTGTCCTTCGAGGAGCTTGTGGGCTCAGGAACTCTGGCTCCTCCAGAGAGGTTCCCTTCCGATCTACGCAATGAAGGTTTGGGGGCCAATTTCCAGTTACCTCTGGTTGGAGGCAGGTTTCGCCTTTTCTTTCAGGAGTGGGCCCGGGTCACCAAGTTTTGCTTGGTGCAAGACATCATTCAATATGGCTATGTCCTGGAATGCAAAAAGCCGATCAGAACAAAAGAGCCGTCATCCAAATCACATTGGTTTCAGTGCTTTGCAGTTCTGCCTTGTCCCCATAAAATTTTGTATAAATTACAAAATTCTCATATCCGTTCACCAGGCAATCCACACAGGCATACCGCAATATTTGGCTGACCTTCTTCATTTTCACTCCCCCCACCATCTCCTTAGATCCCTCCACACTCACTGCTTGTCCCTCCCCTCAGTTTCCCGTGCATATTTAGAGCAAACGCATTATTCTGCTTTCTTTTTCCTTGCTCCTGCCCTATGGAATACCCTACCTCCTTTCTCCGGTTCAAATCTCAGCTCAAAACACACCTGTTTCAGTTGGCTTATGACCTTCCCTCTCCTTCCCTTGAGCAGTCTCCTCCTTAGCTCGCTCCCTTCTTAGTCTAAGTTCTTCTCCTCTCCTCCTCATCCGCCCATTGCTCTCTTCTCCATTCTCTTTCTTTTCTGTCCCGTCCTATACAGTATATGATTGATGCTCTTTTTCTTTTCCTTATTTTTAATTTAGATTTTTGTAAACCACTCTGATACCTTACTGCCTAGGGTGGTATATCAAATGAAGATAAAGATAAAGATGAGACAAATTGCTGCGCCTGAAGGCAGTGGTGCCCATTTCCCCAGCCTATTGGGGCAAGGGCCGATACTCTATTTATTTCATGGTGCCAAAAAAGGATGGTTCCTTCCGATCAATTCTCAGCCTCAAGGGGTCAACGCGCATTTGTGAGTTCTGTACTTCTGAATGGAAACTCTGAGATTGGTGATTCAGGTGGTGAGCTGAGGGGAGTTCCCTGCGTTTCTGGATTTGGCCGAAGTGTATTTTCATATCCTGATCTTCTCCCTCTATGCTCCCTCTAATATGGAATGCCCTCCCCCCTGGGCTAAGATGATGTGCCGACCATTCGGAATTCCGCAAAAAGCTTAAAACCCTCCTCTTCTGCGAATATTTCAACCTCCCCCATAATGATTAGATCCCCCCTCCTTACACCTATCCCCACCTCCCATCCCCCACTGTAAATATGTAAATAGTTATGCGAAAAAGATTCTTCCTTTGCTCAAAATGTTATTGCTACTTGTAAAACAGTTGTGAAAACACTGTTACCTTATGTTCATTGTAAACCGTTTTGAATTGCAGAAAAACGGTATATAAAAAAAACCATTTAAATAAATAAATAAATAAAGAAAGAAAGAAATCCTGATTTGGGAAGATCAGCAAAGGTATCTGCATTTTGCCATATTTGGCTCTCATTTTCAGTTCATCATCCTTCCCTTCAGCCTCTCCACTGCCCCGAGGATGTTCTCCAAGGTCATGGTGGTGGTGGCTGTGGCGCTGCAGAGCCAAGGGATTTGTGTGCACTCATATCTGGACGACTTGGCACATCTGAGCTCATTCTCTGTCAGAGGCGTTTCGGGTGTTAACCTGATTGGCGTCTTTCCTGGAAAGCCTCGGCTAGGCGATCAACCAGGGGAAGAGTCATTTGGTACTTTTCCAATCCCTGGAGTTCCTGGGAGCCATTTTGATACTCAAATAGGCAGAGTCTTCCTGTCAGAGGAGAAAATAGAAAGGTTCTTGGATTGCTTTGCGGTGTTCTGTTCTCAACAGGCTTTCAGAGTTTGGGATTATCTACAGCTGCTCAGATTAATGGTGGCAACAGTCGAAATGGTGCCGTTGGCACGTGCTCATATGCCGCCACTCCAGAGTTCTTTGCTGACTCAGTGGTCCCTGAGTTCTCAGGAGTTTGAGCTCAGGCTTTCACTCCAACTGATGGTGAAAGATCAGTCTGCAGTGGTGGCAGCAGCCACATCAGCTGCAGAGGGGCATGCTGTTGTACAACCACTTGTGGATCCCTCTGATGTCAGATGCCAGTCTTTTATGCTGGGGAGCCCATTGCCAAGATCAAATGTCTCAGGGCTGTTGGAACTGCAGGGAGGTGGCGTGGTTCATCAACCGCCTCAAGGCAAAGGCCATCAGGTTGGACCAAAAGCCAGAAATGCAAAAGGGCAAGGCTTGGCAGTGCGGGTGTTCTTGGACAATGTCACGGCAATAGCATATGTCAGATGGCAAAGTGGCACGAGGAGTGCCAGAATGTCCCTAGAGATGGCTCACTTATTTGCCAGTGTGTAGAAGAACCTACTAGTTCTGTCGGCCCAATACATTGCTAGGGTGGACAGTGTGGAGGCAGACTTCTTTGGTCATGAATCTCTGTATCCTGGAGAGTGGGAGTTGAGTCAGGAGAGGTTTCAGATGATTCTCTGCCATTGGGATTGCCTGAGATGTATTTGATGGTGACCTGCTCCAGTGCCAAGATGTGCTGCTTCTTCAGTCACTGCATGGAGGCAGGGTCTGAGGGCATTGATGCCCTGGCCAAGGCAGTGCCTGCTGTATGTGTTTCCTCTTTGGCTGCTGCTAAGGTGTGTGATTCGACGGATAGAGTGCCATCCAGGATGGGATTGCTCTGGAGGCGCTGGATTGGCCATGGTGAGCATGGTGTGGAGGAGTGGCCTAGTGGTTGGGGCAAGGTACTTCAGGCTGGAAGGTCGGGGGTTCAAATTCCACTAGAGGACAGCAACCTTGGGCTGGAAGGACTGGGGTTTCTAGTCCCACAAGTGCTCCTTGTGGTCTTGGGCAAGCCACTTAACCCGCCATAGCCCATGTTCCCTGTAAAATAGTTATCTCCAAGTTATAATGCCCTGTTCAATGTAATTTCAGTTTGTTCAATGTAAAACCGCACTGATGCAGAATAGCGCGGTATATAAGAGAATTAAAATAAATAAATAAAATAAATGGGTCGGGGACCTGATGAGGCTCCTGCAGGAACTGCCTCTTTGCCCCCATTTCAGAGCCTATTGTGTCAGGGACCAATTGCCCTGGATGACCCAGCTTCCTTCTCGCTTACAGCTTGGCTCTTGAAAGGAGGGAGCTAGCTCCTGAAATGGTTTCCACTCTACTCTGAGCCTGAAGGAGGTCTACCAGTCTTGCATATATGTGGGTCTGGTGCCTCTTTGAGCGATGGTGCAGCGCACAAAAGCTAGTTCCTGAGGCGGCTAAGGTGCCATCTCTGTTGGCCTTTTTGTAGGACGATCTGGAAAAGGACCTTTCTCTTAGCTCCCTGAAAGTTCAGGTGACAGCTTTTGCCTGTTTCAGAGGTCCGATGGCTGATAAGTCTCTAGCCTTGCACCCAGATGTTTCCTGTTTTTATCAGAGGGTTCAGCATTTGCATCCTCCCCTCTGGTCAGTTGTCTGGTGCTCAGAGCCCTTTGAAGCATGCTGCTCTGAAGGATTTGATGTTGAAGACTGTTTTCTTGGTCACGATTTGTTCAGTAAGGCAGATTTCTGAGCTGCAGGCTTTGTCTTGCTGGGATCCTGAATCTGGCTTTTTCAGAGGAATCCGTTTCCATTTGGCCTGTGACTTCCTTTCTACTCAAGGTGATTTCTCCCTTTAATGTGAACAAGGTAGTTTGTCCGCCCTCCTTCTCTAAGGAGCAGTGTCAGGGGAAAGATAAGGATCTTTGCCTTCTGGATGTCCGGAGGGTGCATCTCCAGTACTTGGAGGTTACAAATTTCTTTCGTAATTTGGATTACTTTTTTGTGCTGTTTGCTGGCCCGCACAGAAATGATGTGGCAGCCAAGATTACATTGGGGGCACTGGATCAAGGAGGAACCGGCCAGTTCTGGAGTATTTGCGTGCCCATTCTACCCGAGCACAAGCGTCCTCATGGGCGGAGCTTAGCTCAGTGGCCCCTACGGACATTTGTTAGGCAGCAATGTGGGCATCACTTTCCACTTTTGTCAAGCATTACCGCTTGGATGTCCATGCTCAGGCAGACTCGGCCTTTAGCTCCAAGGTTTTGCGCGCTGCTGTGTCCTTCCCACCCGGTGGAGACGTAGCTTTGGTATATCCCACTTGTCTGGACTGGTTTAGTAGGATGATATGGAAGGTGACATTGTACTTAACAGGTAATGTCTTTTCCTTGAGTCTTCTAGACCAGTCCAGGACCCACCCCTGGAACTGTGTTTGGTCTGTTATGTTGTGACGGTACCTTGGTCTGCTTTGATCTATGTACTTGGCTCTGCAGGTCTATATCCTACTGACAGCTTTCTCTACTGTTTTGATTAATCATTGTTGACCTTGTTGAGGTTTGCCATGCTTTCCCATATGCTTTGGGATGAATACTGAGTTTCCCTCTAGTGGCTCAGGCTGATAGAGGCATAAGAGTAATGTCATTGAATCCTGAGCATTTCATTGGTTCTCTGTCTCCACCAATCTGCTGGTAGCGGAGCACAACCTGCTTGTCTGGACTGGCCTAGAGGGACTCAAGGAAAGTAAAATGTCACTTTGTATTATAATATTTGCTCTGGACCCACTGTGTAGCTCTAAAGGGGGTGGAGGGAAGGATGGTAGAGAAGAAAAGAAATGTATAAATAGAAGTAGCTTTTGAAATTTTCTGCTCATTGCAATCACAAAAGTCACATCCAAGAAATCTTGGAATGGATTTGAAATGTAGAAAATCCAACACTACATCTGTACACATTCTTTTCTGTTTACAAGCAGGACTGAATGAGGCACACAAGTGGCTGATGTTATCTGACAGCACTGGGATGGAACTGCTCTTCCACAGTTCAGAACTTTGTGTAAAGTTCTGAGCATGCACAGCCCTTCTGTATACAGTGATCTCCTCAGCTCCTCAATTCTTTTTCTTCATTTCTGCCAAATAAACACATGACATAGCTCCTCCAAAATTTAATATTTTTCTGTATTCTGAAGAAGTCTTTTGTTGTTGTTCATTTTATTTTCCTTTTGTTTAATGTGTTTGAGTTTCATGTTGAATTTTGCTGAACTTTACTTTTCCTATACTCTCAACATTTCACATCTGTACAAGCTGCACTGGAACGTTCCATGCTGGAGACCTTAATCTGGTCTGCTTCAGATGTCCTGAATCTTGTGTTTTCTGCACAGCCCCCACTGATTCCTATAATGAGCAAAAATGCTCCACCTGAACAACTCTAACTAGTTTGATAGTGTTCGTCAGTGAATATGCATCAAGTCTACATGTTTTTACAGCACATGCTGGAGCAATCTAGACAGGAGTCTGCCATCAGACTATTCCAATAGCTGGAAGATTGTTGCACCATCTTATCACTTTTCAAGAGTGAT
Source organism: Ichthyophis bannanicus (assembly GCA_033557465.1). Taxonomy (NCBI): domain Eukaryota; kingdom Metazoa; phylum Chordata; class Amphibia; order Gymnophiona; family Ichthyophiidae; genus Ichthyophis; species Ichthyophis bannanicus. The sequence goes on along the minus strand of CM066034.1, from coordinate 955,364,951 downwards.
TGAACATTAAGGGGAATTATTTTGCAAGAGATGGATGTGGTTTGGATGTCTGAAAAGAGCAAAATGGACATGCTTCTGGCTGGGACGTCGAAAATGCAATTTCAGAAGCAGATAAATCCGGATGTCCCCCAGGCCAACATGTACAAATGCCAGCATTCCAAAATGGGCATGTCCAAATGCAGTTTGGGTAGTGGCCAAGGTGGAGCCAGAGTGCAGATGCTCAAAGCTTATTTCTCATAGCATCCCAGACATGCTTTATGTGGCAGACAGACGTCCCAGCCTGGACCTGTTATAAAGGACAAATAGTTAAGAGACTTTGCTGTCCATGCTAACCACAGATGCAATTGTGCTAGGAGGAGAGTGAAGAAGAGTGTGAAGGAGAAAGAGAGATAGAGGAGTCTGCCTGTTGGTGTCATCTGCTGCGTGCCATGCCCAGTGAACCACTGTGTCACAAACCTGCACCCTGTACATGCCCCCCTGTTCACCCAGCCTCGATAGGCACCCCTTAATCCAGAGCCAGCCCAAGGATTTCTGCCATCTCAGGCAAACGTCCTGGCAGCCCCCGTGCCGAACTGCTACCTTTGCTGCTGCGGATTCTTTTGGACGGGCCAGCCCTGCCTTGATCCTTCACCCCCTACCTCAGCCACAGGCACCTGTCCCACCCCATCCCCATCCCCATCCCTCCACTGCCAAACCGGGATCCCTTGACTGCAGTGTCTCCATAAGGTAAAACTGTCAGTGCAAGTGCGTGCAGAGTTGTAGTGGGTGTTAATCTGTTTGTGTAGGAGCGGAGGAGTGAAGGAGGATATGTGAGTGTCTGTTTGCCATGCGTCCCTATGCATGTGTCTGTATCCATCCATGTCTTCATCGCACACAATACATATACTGCATGTTGGTGGTGATAGCACAGGGTAGGTGGAGGTGGGTGAGAGGGGGATGCAGTGGTGGATCCCCACCGGTGTACATGGAGGAAGCAGACATTCAGCGTGTGAACTGGTGGTTTGCAGAAGCCATTGACAAGAAGCTGAAGAGGGAGAGCAGGGGCGCACAGAGGGCACCCCAGAATATACCATTCGAGACACCAGTTCATGGGGCTCACAAATGAATAGTGCCTGATGTGGTTCTGTTTTGACAAAGCCACCATACAATGGCTGTGCCTGAAGCTAGCATGCAACAAGGCCGCCCCATACCTGTGTCTGTCAAAGTCACCTCAGCCATTGCATTTCTGATGACTGACAGCTTCCAATCTATGCTGGCAGGCATCAGTCAGTTGGTCGTGTTGCTGTGTCTCATGCAGTTGCTTGCAGCATTCCTCCCCAGGATGGCATTCTACATATGCTTTCCCAGCACTGCCCAGCAGCGCCAACAGACCATAATGGACTTTCATCGGGTAGCAGACTTTCCAGTGGTGCTCAGTGTTGTTGAGTGCATGCATGTGGCCCTGCACCCCCACCCCCCCGCATTCGAGGGAAGCAACCTACTGGAATCACAAGTTATATCATTCCATGAACATGCAGGTAGTGCGTAATGGTGAGGGTGAAATTACCTATGTCTTCCCCCATTTCCCAGGGTCATGCCATGATACCTATATCCTGTCGCAATTAGGCATTTGTTCGTGCATCAGCAGTGGGGAGGTCAGAGGCAGCTTGCCCTGTGGTAAGTCACAGTCTCCTGACCAAGGCATAGCGTCATGGCTACAGCTAATGCCATGATGCAGGAGGAGGAAGCATGTGTGTGAGAAACCAAAAGCTGGCTCAGAGCCAGCGAGAAGGCAAACGAATGGTAATGGGGGAGAAAACTGTGATGTGTGGCCACCGAAGCCTCTGATGCCCCCTCCTTTATATCCCCTCATACGATTGATCATAGCTACCCACTAATGAGCTTGCTGATGACCCCTATGGTCTCTTCTCACAGTGAAGCAGAGGAGTACTACAACCGGGCACACAGGGCAACCTGTTCCATCATCGAGTGCATATTTGGCCGCTGAAAACACACACAGGGAGCGAGCTGCTAAACAGCCCGCAAAAGGTCTGCCAAATCTTTATGTCCTGCTGCATGCTTTAAACCTGGTGAAGAGGAGTCAGTAGCCATTGCTCACAGAAAATGCACCCGAGGAAGATGATATTGAGGAGGGCTCAGACAACAGCGCAGATGTCACAGGCCAGCCATACAGACAAGAGTAGCAAGCAAGAAATAGGCTGATATGGAACCAGTTCACTTAAGGTACGTGCTTAATTATTGAGCATTAAAGTAAACTTATAGAAGGAGCCCTCTACCTAAACCACCTGCACATGCCCCCCACCACTCTTGCCCCACTGCCAAGCCCCAGCGAAGACTGTCATAGCTCAACACCTCACATTTGCACACCACACTACCCTAAAGCTGTCCCCTTCACCAAGCAGACCCCTACACACCACCCTAGCACCCCTGGCTCAGTGGCTGGTGGACTACCCACACCCTTGCATGCCCCTGCCACCCACATCCACCCTGCCAGCATGACATGAGACACCTCCCTGCACCACTGCTGCACACCTATGCATGTACAGCACAGACAAGTCACAGCCTATGCGGTACACTTCCCCCTGTCCTTGCAGTGATCCTGTGTCCAATGCCCCCTCTTGCCCTGACACTCTGAACCTGGCAATGCCTATGTGTGAAGTCGTGATCTATTCTGGATGCTTTCAGAAGATTCTGAGGAGCTAGCACCCTCCTCAACCGACCTTGCAGCACCCTGTGGTAAAGCAAAGTGGAAATCAGGGAACCTCAGAGAGGTACCAGTGCTGAGGAGGGGTGCTCCAAGGATGTTGCTCATGGATGCCTCATCTCTGCAGGTCAGAGGACCTGTGACTCTGCTATCCATTGAGGTTACTGTCGTTGACACTGGAGGCCCATTGCCAGCGTCCGCACCATTTGGATGATGTGGGACGCTAGAATGTCTCCACCTGTGCTGTCTCCTCCATGCTCTCATCCTCTGCTTCAACCTGCAGGTATGTCTGCTGTGGCTCATCCTCTACTCTGTCCACCATGGCGCTTGTCTCTTTCTGCCTCAGACAGTGCTGAGTACCCACAGCTGATGTGACTGGATTGGACTTGACTCCTGGCTGGCCCCTCTGAACCACCTTCACCTTCACTCAAGGACTGCTGCACCATCTTGCCAACAGCACCAGTACCTGCAGGTGAGTGGAACACATTAAGCTGCCTGCTCCAGAATCCCTTCCCAGTTGTGGTGTAGGGTGACTGACCATCCACCTTAGAAGAGTGTGCTATCCACCTGTTTGCTGCGAGGACCGTGAGGTATCCAGATCGCCGACACTGCTCAGTGACTCCTCATCCATCATGCCTAGTACCCATTCCTCTAGCTCAGACAGCGCCATTAGGACCTCACTTGGCCACCTTTGCCTTGCATTTAATTGCCCTCCATTTTCTTTTTGCAGTCTTCAGTTTCGCCGGCAGCAGGGCAAGAGCAGGCAGCGGCTGGACAGAAGTATGGGGAGGAGGGGTGGAGTGCGCGCCTAGTGTGCAAGTTGTAGGTCTGCTCTGCTCTGCTGCTGCTAAACCTTAAGCAGATCTGATCCTTCCTTGCTCTGACGTCACATCAGAGGAGGGAGTGACAAGACCTGCAGAAAGGCTTAGGGGGTGCATTTCGGCTGCTTGCTGTTGCCCTACCGCCGCTGAGAGAACAAAAAGTGGCGGCAGCAGGGAAACAGCAGGCAGCCATAATGTACCCCCTAAGCCTTTGCGCCCTGTACGGCTGCACTGCTCGCACAGGGCTAGGTACGGTACTGATTAGAGGCACATGGGCCTTTCCAATAGAGTGTCATGGGTACATGTGATGGGAAAGATGATGCTGTTGTGGTGTCACATGTATGATTTTCACCTAGTTGGTGAGGGGTTTTACATATGCACTAGGTGCAAGGAGCTCTTTGCTCTCAGGAAACAAGTCCAACTCTGGAGGCTAGAGTAGCAGACTTGGAGAACCTAAGGAAGACAGAGAGGTATATAGATGAGACCTACAGGGGCGTAGTACTGAAATCCCACTTCCAGACTGGCAGGAAGTAATCCTGTAGCTAGAACTTGTCCTCCAGGTGATGTAAAACCTTCTTGCACCAAGGAGTTTTCTCCATGAGGGAAAGGTTAGGACGGCCATTACAGCTGGTGATTCAATCATTAGGCATGTAGATAGCTGGGTGACTGGTGGACATGAGGACCGCCTGGTAACATGCCTGCTTGATGCTAAGGTAGTGGACCTCATGTGCCACTTAGACAAGGTTTTTGATAGTGCTGGGGAGGAGCTTATTTATTTATTTAACAGATTTTTTTATGCTGCTTTATCATGTCAGTCATTACATTGCAACTTAAACTTTGTAATGTACATTAAACAGGGACATTGATAACTTGGATTTTTTGAGGCAATGGAGGATACATGTTGGTACCAATGACATAAGAAAGTGTGGTAGGGAGGTTCTGAAGGTCAAATTTAAGTTTTTAGGTAGGAAGTTGAAATCCAAAACTTCTAGGGTAACATTCTCTGAAATGCTTCTCATTCCACATGCAAGACCCAAAAGACAGGTAGAGCTCTGGAGTCTCAATGCGTGGATGAGATGATAATACAAGGAAGAAGGGGGTTTTGATATTTTAGGAACTGGGCAACAATCTGGGGAAGGGAGGGGCTTTTTAAAAAAGGGTTGGTTCCATCTTAACCAGGATGGAACCAGGCTACTGGTATTAACCTTTAAAAAGGAGATAAAACAGCTTTTAAACTAGATATTAGGGGAAAGCCGATAATTGCCCAAGAGTGCATGGTTCGAAAGAATGTATCCTTGAAGGATACTAGCAAAAGAGGGAAGTTAGGGCATCATGACAGAGAAGTTCCAATAAAAATAAAAGCAGCCCAGATGCCCTTAAGTACAGAGCAGACAGAGCTGAAAGATTCCAAATTACGCCTATCAACTTATAAACAAATTAATATGAATAAAATACAACCTTTAAAATGCCTGTATGTAAATGCTAGAAATCTAAAAATATGATGGGAGAGTTAGAATATATAGCACTAAGTGAAAGGTTAGATATAATTGGCATCTCAGACACCTGGTGGAAGGAGGACAACTGAGGGGGGTAGATCAAATTGTTGGAGGGTTTGCATTCTGTGTTAGAAAGGGCATTGTGTCACATAGGATTAAAGTTTTTCAGGAAACAAAATACACCTTAGAATCTCTGTGGATAGAAATTCCATGTAAAAAGGGGAAGGCAATGGCAGTAGGGGTGTACTATGCACCGCCTAGCTAGAATGAACAGATGGATGATGAAATGTTGAAAGAAATCAGGGAAGCTAACAAAAGTTAGAACGCAGTAATAATGGGTGATTTCAATTACCCTGGTATATTGACTGGGTCACTAGCACAGCAGGACATGCTAGTGAGGTAAAGTTTCTAGATTAAATAAATAACTGCTTTTTGGAACAGTTGGTTCATGAACCGAAAAGAGGGGAAGCTTGACCTAGTCCTTAATGGAACACAGGATCTGGTGCAAGAGATAAGGGTGTTGGGGCCAATGGGCAATAGTCATCATAGCATGATCACATTTGATTTAATAAATGGAAGAAGGATGGCAAGGAAATCCACAGTACTACCTTTTATCTTTGAAAAGGGAGACTATGATAAAATGAGGAAAATAGTTAAAAAAACTAAAAGGAGCAGCTGCAAAAGTTAAAGATTTACATCAAGCATAGGCATTGTTTAAAAATAATATTTTGGAAGCCCAGACCAGATGTATTCCATGCTTTAAGAAAGTTGGTAGGAAGGCAAAAAAAACCCTACCAGTATAGTTTAAAGATGAGGTCAGAGAGGCTGTTGTATCCAAAAAAGGTATCTTTCAGGAAATGGAAAAAGGAGCCAAATGTCGAAAACAACATTTTTTTTTGTGCCATCAAGTCAGTGTTGACTCATAGTGACCCAGCTACCTCTGGGTTTTCTTGGCAATGGATCACCGGAAATAGATTGCCAGCCTTTTCTTCTGAGGCAATAAAGTGACTTGCCTAAGGTTACAAAGAGTGCCAGTGGGAATTGAACCCTTGAGCTTCTGGGTACTAGGCAGTTGCTCTAACCACTAGGCTACTCCTCCACTGGCAAGTTAGATGTAAGACAATGATAAGGCAGACAGAGAGAGAATTTGAAAAACAGCTTGCCATGGACGCAGGAATGCATAATAAAAACTTTTTCAAGTACATTCATAGCAAAAAACCTGCGAGTCAGTTGGACCATTAGAAGATAGAGAGGTAAAAAGGGCACTAAGGGAGGACAAGGCTATAGTGGAGAGACTTAATGAATTTTTTGCTTTGGCCTTTACTGAATAAGATGTAGGGAAGTTATCTATTACTGAAATGTTATTTAAAGGTGATATATCAGAAGAACAGAAAGAAATATTGATAAATCAGGAACATGTACTACAATTATTTGATAAACTGAAGAGTAGCGAATCTCCTAGACCGGATGGTATATCTTTGAGAGTATTGAAAGAACTGAAATAGGAGATCTACTATTAGTAATCTATGAATTATCATTAAAATCATTTGTAGTACCTGAAGATTGGCGAATGGCTAATTTTTAAAAAGGGTTCCGGGGGGGGGGGGGATCTGGGAAACTACAGAAAGGTGAGCCTGACGTCGGTACAAGGCAGAATGGTAGAAACCATTATAAAGAATAAAATTACTGAATATGTAGATAGTCATGGTATAATGGGAGAAAGCCAACATGGATTTAGCCAAGGAAAGTCTTGTTTTACTAATCTGTTATATTCTTTTGAAGGTGTGAATAAACAGATGGACAAATGAGAGCCAGTTGATATAGTATAACTGAATTTTCAGAAAGCCTTTGGCAAGGTCCCTCATGAGAGACTTTGGGCGAAATTAAAAAGTCATGGGATAGGCAGTGTACAGTCATGGGATAGGCAATGTACATGGGATCAGGAACTGGTTAAAAGATGGAAAGCCAAGAGTAGGCTATATGGGCAATTTTCTCAGTGGAGAAAGGTGAATAGTGGAGTACCCTAGGGATCTGTTCTGGGCCCGCTGCTTTTTAACATTTTCATAAATGATCTCGAAAGGGGAATAATGAGTGAGGTGAGAAAATGTGCAGATGGCACAAAATTATTCCAAGTTGTTAAAACACAAGAGGATTGTAAAAACTTGCAAGAGGACCTTTATAAATTGGAAGACTGGACATCCAAATGGCAAATGAAATTTAATGTTGACAAGTGCAAAGTTATGCACATAGGAAAGAACAATCAAAACTATGATTACACGATGCAAGGTTACGCATTAGGAACCACCACCCAGGAAAAAATATATGCATCATCATGGATAATACCTTGAAACCATTTTGCAGCGGCAGCCAAGAAAGCAAATAGAATGATAAGAAAAGGAATAAAGAATAAAACCAAGGATATCATAATGCCTCTATATCGCTCCATGGTGCAGCCATGCTTTGAATATTGTGTGCAGTTCTGGTTGCCATATTTTAAAAAGGGTATTGCAGAATTAGAAAAGGTACAGAGAAGAGCCACCAAAATGGTAAAGGAAATGGAAGGACATCCCTATGAAGAAATGCTTAAAAGGTTAAGGCTCTTCAAATTGAAAAAGAGATGACTGAGGGGAGATATAATAGAGGTCTATAAATTAATGAATGGAGTGGAATGGGTAAATATAGATAGGTTGTTTATTCCATCAAAAAGTAGAAAGACTAGGGGACATACAATGTAACTCATCTTAACCATATGTACTCATGTTAAAATGTTATGTTCCATGTAAACAGTTGAAACACACTGTCATGTTATGTTCTCTGTAAACTGTCCTGACTCGAAGAGGGACGGTATATAAAAACTGTTAAATAAATAAGAGAAAATATTTTTCACTCAACGCGTAATCAAACTCTGGAATTTGTTAGCAGAGGGTGTAGTAAAAGCTGTTAGTGTAGCTGGGTTTAAAAAAGGTTTGGAGAAGTTCCTGGAGGAAAGGTCCACAGGACCGTACCAAGCTAGAAATGCACCCAGTGCAATTAACGAATCTGGTGCCTCTCTTCCACCCAATCACATTCAGTAACTCACTCTTTTTGAGCTTCCTGGAAGCCCAGTGATGATATTAGTGCCCTCTTTTGTGCTTGTGCCCTGTGCTGCCGCACTACTCACACAGCCCTTGGTCCAGCCCTGAAGGTTCATAAACTATTATTAAATGAGGAGCTGGGAAATCCACTGCTTACCCCAGGACAAGCATTGTGGAATCTATGTACCTTTTTAGGAACCTGACAGGTACTTGTGACCTGGATTGGCTACTGTTGGAAACAGGATACTGGGCTTGATTGACCTTGACCTGACCCAGTATGGCATTTATGTTCTGATGATCAAGATCAAAGTGACCTTGTCAGGATGGCTGCCTAGGTGAGTAAGGCTGGGTTGCATCTGCGGGTCTTACATATGTTTTTCCATTGCCATGGTTCTGCATCTGTTGCACTGGCGAACAGGCCTAGCGCTCTTTGTGGCATACATCATGGTCTGCGTACACATATCTTGGTGGTCATGCAAGGTTCAAGGGGTGGTGGTGAGCTTTGTTGGGCCCCCTAATTGGCAGTAAGTGCAGGGCTACTGAGCACCAGGGACTATTGTTATGTATATGCTGAAGAAGGGAACAATGACTCGGACACAGAAATTGAAAACACATAACTGTAGCTTTTATTTGCACATTGTAACATGTTATCCAGTACAGTGGCCTGTTCCCTTCCCTGCTGCCTCCCCTTTGGGAGCAGGTGGCATCAGGGCGGGGCAGAGGCCTTGCTGGCCGAAAAGATCCCGTGTCAGGGCTCTCAGCTGTGTTCTGATGCTCTCCAGATGGCCTACCATGAGGTTCTGGGCCGAGGCGACAGCTGAGAAGCCCTGTTGCACCTCATGCCTGAGGTGCAGGAGGATCCCTTGTTCGCTTGGGCTAAGGGGGGCCTCATAGTAGGGCATCAGTGGTGGCACATGTGGGAGCTTCCAATGTGCCACAGCCTCTGACAGCTATGGCACAGTGGTGCTGCCACTCATATCCACCTCCCACTCCCCTCCTCACCTCATCCTTTAACCACCCCTTACCTCCTTCCTCCCCCTCCTACTGCTAACCCCTCCCCTCCCCACCCCTCCTTCCTCACACTTTCCCCTCCCACCTCAGGTTCTTCCTGATGCCCCCCTGCTCCTATTCCAGCACTGCTGGACCTGCACCCTCCGCTGGCCTGCCTGGCTCCCAGTCCCCTATCCAGTTCCTTCCAGTTGTGTGGGCTAGGGTGGCCAGCCCTTCTTGTGGGTGTGGCCCTCCAGCGTATTGGAGGTGCAGCAGCAGTGGCTCAGTGAGGGGTTTGGGCTGCACTTCTTCCTCATCCTCCTCTCTATCACCAGCTTCTCATGGCCGCTGCTGGTACTGTTGTTTGCCCCCTCCACTTTTGTGATTTCCGCCTGGGCTTCCTCTCCCTCTCCGGCCACCCCTTGAGCTCCTCAGCTTTTGCTTCCTCCTCTGTAGCATCATCTTGGGCTGTGCAGTGGAGGTTGCACAATGTTTGTATCATTCTATGCATTCCCACTTGCGCTGCTGCTCACCACAGCCATTCCAGGAGAAGTGGCCTCTTGCAGCTCAGAAATGGCACTTCCGTGCCTCTATAAATCTCTGGATTCTGTTGCGCCTGTGGATGGATGTGTTATGGTTAGTGTTGCACTGTCTTTCTCAACTGCTGTTTTTCCATTGAACCCACCAGAGTAAGAACATAAGAACATAAGATATGCCATACTGGGTCAGACCAAGGTCCATCAAGCCCAGTATCCTGTTTCCAACAGTGGCCAATCTAGGTCATAAGTACTGTGGTAAGGAAGGCTGTTCAGGAGAGATGAAGTGGCAAGAAAGTGAATCCTGTCCCTTTAAAAATAGTAGTAAACAGGGTTTCCCTAGCAACCACAAACCTCTGAGTCAGAATACAGCTAGTACCAAGCCCCGCCCACTTCATCACGTCAGAGCTAGGTTGAGCCCTAGCAGCTCCCACGTGTGCAGGGAGAAGGGCGTGGTGCCTGAGAAGCACCAGTTTAAAACTGCAGTGTTTGAGCAGTTAGGGAGAGAGAGAGACAAGCAGTTGGATCTGAGAGGAACAGATCAGAGGCAGACACAGCTGAATGAGAGACTGTCAGGAGAGAGGCAGCTGAACGAGAAGGGAAAGCAGCATGGCCCCGAACAGGAAGGATTGAAACACTGAGAAGCCCAGAGCCAAGGCAAGTGCGTGTTTCTAAGTCCCGTCGGGAAAGGAAGCTGGAAGAGTCAGTTCCCAGCAGGGGAAGCAACTCAGCTAGCCGGCTAAACTACAGAGGTAGGGAGAAAAGCCTTTCTGTGTTTCCTAGCCAAACTTCCTCTGAAGAGATAGTCAGAGAGCTAAAGAGAAGTGCTAGAAGCTGTCGTAGCCAGAATGCCTCAAAGCAAACTTCTATGAGAGACAGGAAGCTTGCTAACAACTGCCGTGACTCAGCAGCAGAGAGTTTTAGTAGGGAGAGAGAAACTCCGTGTCTAACGTATGCTGAGATAGAGCAAAAGAAACATTTATTGTCAAACCTAAAAGAACTATTACAGAGTGAGAATAAGAAATCCTATGATACTGTTCCAATTGAAGACAGTTGTAATGAATCCGTTGAGGAAATGGAGATAGGAGAGTGCAATGAACCGTATGAGAGTGAGTCTGAAGAGATGCAATGTTCATACTGCAGGGCTAATGAGCTTAATATGTGCTGACCCTAAGCACATGTGAAAGAATGATTGTTTGAAGCAGGGCAAAGCTTATTTTATGAAGCTGAGAGGAACAACAAGAAAACTTACCAGAGGTTTTAAGAACAAATGTGTTTGTTCCTACAAGGCTCTGAAGGAATTAAAACTTGCTGGAAGTTTCAGAACCTTGTGATCTTCATTGTACAGAAGATGTGAAAGAAACAGTCTTCTAAGAAAAGTTAGGTTGCCTTGCTGGAGTTAACAGCCTGAACTTTGTAAGATAGTTCTTTGAGCCAAAAGTTAACTACTGATGTTGGAAGCAGAATTTCCTGACCATGTGAATGCAACCTGTTGGACTTTATTATTCTTTGCTTTGGAGATGTATCCCATTTATGTTCGGTGCTAATAAATTTTGATGCGAAGGGGAAATCCCGAAAATAAATATTCTCTGTTTTTGCCTAATACCGTGTGGTCACACTATTTGCTCTGAGGAATAGCTGAACTACATTTCCCAGCAATCCTAGCTGGCGGCCATATTTGTGGACACTGTTCAAAGAGGGCAATAAGGCAAGGGCCTCTTGCTCACAGGCTACCGGCCCAGGCGGGAGGCCCGGCGACAGTACTTAGCAGTCTCCCCAAAAGACACAAGTTCCTCAGTGCTTGTATTGGGTCAAGCAGTGACATCCTGGGTCCCTTTTAATAATGGTTTATGGACCTTTCCTCCAGGAACTTGTTCAAACCTTTTTTAAACCCAGCTACACTAACAGCTTTTACTACATCCTCCGGTAACAAATTCCAGAGTTTGATTACACACTGAGTGAAAAAATAATCTCCAGGAACAAGCAGGAATGTAGCGATGATACGGTCCTCCTCCACCAACTCATACCCACGAATTTTTCCATCCACACATGCCACAGAGACGGTCAAAGAGGAGGTGGATTGCTCGTCCTCTCCAAAGAGGATCTCCAATTCAAGCTAGTCAATGCCACCAGCACAATGCAACTTGACACAATCACCATAGCCAACAAGCAATGTTCCATCAACCTACTGTACAGAGCCCCATCAGCTTCCACTGACGACCTCTCAGCAATAATCGACCTTGCGTGCAACGCCCTGAACCCACGCATCCCAAGCTGGTTACTAGGCGACTTCAACCTGCCAGCCCTGCAAGACACTCAAGCCTCTACCTTCCTTGAGGCAATCAATGAACTAGGATACAAGCAACTAGTCAATGAACCTACCCACGTGAAAGGAAACAACTTGGACCTGATATCTGCCCCACTGGCAGCCATTGACTGAACCCACTACCCCATACTGTCCATTACCACAGTCCCCTGGTCGGACCACAAATTAATCAGATTCCAAATACCTATGCACAACAACCGCCACATAAGCTCCAGAAGTCCAACCAGCACCCCCAGAACACCTCTGCGAAGATTCCGACCTTTTGACAAAGAAGCTATCTTGAGTAAAACCACCCCGCTCCTCTCCCCGACAGCGCATGGCCTTGACGAATTGATCTCAAGCTGGGATAATAGCCTCAGCTCCATTGCTCAACTTCCACCCTCATACAAACCCCCAAGGAAACGAGCTGCCTCATCCTGGTACTCCACGGAACTACGAATGTCATTCCTCTGCCTAAGGAAGCTAGAAAGATGTTGGCGTCGGACACGCTCCACAGCTGACCTGATGGAGTATAACCTGCACCTGACGAAGCACCGTGAAGCAGTGACAGAAAAGATGAGGCAATTCCACACTGACACCCTGAAACGATCACTAAAGAAGCCGCAAGACTTGTTCAATCTTGTCAGTAACTTAACAAAAGAACCATCCCCCATCCAACAAAGCGAGATCCAACCCCAGGAATTCGCGGATTACTTGCAATCAAAGTTATGCCAGACCAGTAAGTCCACATCGACCACCACCGCACATGAGTCACCCTATCCTACACCACTGACCACCTTCTCCACCCCCTCGAAGAAAGGCATTGAAGACACCATTGCTGCTATCAACACCACCACCGCACAGACCAACCCCTGTCCTGCCTTCTGGATAAAGTCGCTACGCAGCGAATTTAGCCCGTTCATAGCCAGAATCATGGACCTGTCGTTCTCAACAGGATCATTCCCACGAAACCTCAAAAACACATCTATCAGACCTCTGCTCATAAACAACAAACTAGACCCCCAGAAAGTCGACTCATACAGGCCTATATCAAGCATACCACTACTCGCCAAGATAATTGAAAAAGAAGTCCAACGCCAAATACAGGGTCACATCGAGACCGCTGCTCTGCTGGACCCCTGCCAACATGGTTTCAGGGATTCACACGGTGTTGAAACACTCCTCACCACCCTCTTCAATAACATAATCGCTGGAATCAACAACATCCGCCAAGGGTTTGCCCTCATCTTTATGGATATAGACGCTGCATTTGACTCAGTAAGCCATGAGCTCCTCTTGGTACGACTTAAGGAGAAGGGTATTCGTGATGCAGCCCTAAGCTGGTGTGAATCATACCTGTCTGACAGATGGCAGCACGTAAGTTCCGGTGCCTCAACATCAGAACCATTCCGCCAGTGGCAGGGTGTACCGCAGAGATCCTCCCTCTCTGCCCTGATGTTCAACATATACATGCAGCCCATCTGCACCCTTATCCGATCTTTCAACGTCACCTGCCTGATATATGCTGATGATGTACTGCTCTATATGCCATTCACAACTGACCAGCCGGACCTCTCCCCACTGACAAACTGTTTTGACGCCGTATCAAACTGGCTCCAGACTCAAAACCTTTGAATACAGCACAAGAAGACAGAAGTCTTCTTCATCACGAGGAACCAAAGTTTCACCCCTCCAGCTTTCTTAAAGGTCAAAGAAGCGGAACTAACTACCAAATCCACAATCCGTTACCTAGGAGTCACTTTAGACCAACGCCTGGACATGAAGGCCCACATAAGCAACACAGTAAGAGCAGTTTACCACAAGATCCGGACACTCAGGCACCTATGCTCCCTGCTTGAGCCTGACGACTTCTGGACAATCTTCCAAGCGCTGGTGATCCCGTATTTCGACTACGCAAATGCAATTCTACAAGGGCTCCCACAATCCACTCTTAATCCACTCCAGCTAGCAATGAACACTGCGGCCAGAGTTCTCTACGGTGCTTCCAGGAAGGAGCACGTGACACCCATCCTGAGACATCTCCACTGGCTCCCCATCCATGGCAGACTCTTGTTTAAATCTCTACTATTGACCTTTAAGGCCATCAACAGGCTCTCCTTTCCCTTCCTTCGCGGAGCTTATCCAGCCTACGCCCTCCAACAGCTCCAGAAGGTCCGCAGCAATTAACACACTGATAATCCCAAAGGAAACAACACAATGCACCCTGCGCCCAGATGTTGGAATGCCCTCCCACCCAACATACGGGCAATCTCCGACCTGGCCCAATTTAGAAAGACATTAAAGCACCACCTCTTCCTCAAACACTACTCAGATGACAGCGCACATACAGCCACCCCCCACCACCAGGCCCACCACACCAACACATACAGCACGTGATAAGGCATCCACATCCCCTGGCACCAGCATCAACTATGCTTACCTGTAAATAGCACCATGTATACATCCCTACCATGGTTGATTATGCATACCCTGTAAATAGCAGCTTGTATATACCTACACCCTGTAACGATATATATACTCTGTAAATAGTTACCCCAGCAATGTCCAAGTTTATAGTACCTTGTTCTCTGTAAATACAGTGCAGCTGTCTGCGCTGTATAAAACCTTTGTTGTATGTAAACCGCACTGATACTAAATAGCGCGGTATAGAAGAGATGTTAAATAAAATAAATAAATAAATAAATTCACATATGGGTATCATCGGTACCGACGGAGCCTGCGCGGGAACGCTCCCCAGCGTCCAATAGGAAAGCTTTTGGGAGCATCCCACAGTGCCTATGTGCTGCCTTCCCGCCTTTCCCAACTGTCCCTCTCCAGTTCTTCGTTTTCTGCGGAGCCGACAGAAAATTCCCTTCTTATACTTCTTTTTTGTGGTTGCCTCTGCCTTCCCTTGACGCTTTACCGGTACCGCCGGTTCTTCTTTTCTTTTTTCTAAAAAAACCCCAAACAAAACCTTTGTTTCTGGAGTCTTTCTCCAGTGATTTTCTTCTCGGGTGCCATGCGCCATTTTGGGCACTAGGCCCAACTTTTTCCCTCAAAATGGAAAAACCCGCTTCGGGTTTTAAAAAATGTTCTAAGTGTGGCGGTACCATCTCCGTCACCGACACCCATAAGTGGTGCCTCAAATGTTTAGGTCCTGACCACTTTATTTCAGAGTGTGTTGCCTGTGGAATGATGTCAAAAAGGGGCCGACAAAACCGAGCTGCTAAGCTCAGCACCCTTTTTCCCTCTGATGCAGCCTCCGTGGCATCGACGTCCTCCAGGGCTTCATCCTCCTCCCATGGATCTCAGGTAACTAAACATAAATCTAGCCAATCCTCAAAGGGTAGATCTCCTTCTAAACATCGAGATGCCTCTGGCATTGACCTTGAGGGACTTTCGCAGGCAAAATTGCCCCGGCGGGAGGCTTCAGCTTCCAAAGCACTAACGGGGTTCCAGGACGTTTTTGAGGCTTCAACCTCGGCAGACCTACTGGTGCCATGCTCTAGGGTTCTGGCTGATTTAACCGGCTCCGGCACTTTAACCGGCACTTGGCTATTGAGCGCAGTCTGGTGGCTCTTCTCACGGCCTCGATGCCACTGAAACCACTTCAGACAATTCAACCGGTACCGGCACCGACTGCATTGACATCAGCAGGTATTCTACCGGGACTGAGTCATGCGTGTCTATCCGGCATCGACAAGTCGGTACCGGACCACTCCGATACCGACTTCGATCGGTACCGTGCCTTGCACGATCACCCGGATCGGAGATACTTCAAATCCTCGGATGAGTCTGAAGACTCCGAAGGCTCTGCCGATACCAGAGTACTTCTTCCCGAGGATTCCACTTCTCCTCAGCGTAGGATGTCTCCACCTGAGGATATGTCCTTTCAGGATTTTATCCGAGATGTGGCCCAAGGTCTTTCTATCACAGTGGCTCCTGAAAAAGAGCCTAGGGCAAAGGAATTAGAAATCCTACAATACCCTAAAGCTCCCAAGGAGGCAGCTACCTTACCTATTCATGAGATCTTGCATGATCTTATGTTAAGGATGTGGGAAACACCTCTAACCACATCTCCTCATTCTCGAAGACTCAACACCATGTATCGAGTTCCTCCTTGTCCTGACGGATGAAGAGTGCAAAAAGGCATGCATCTAATCCTCCAGGACGTGAGTGTAGGACTCTTGACGCCTTTGGACGTCAATCCTTCCAGGCTTCCATGCTTTCTGCTAAGATCAGTTCCTATATCTTGTATATGGAAATGTTCCTTAAGGAAGTCACAGAAGACTTAGAGCTTATGAGTCCTCTCCTTCCTGTTGATAAAAGGCAAGATTATCTTACTCTTGTTAAACATGCTCAGGATGTTACCAAGTTTGTGAATCATTCAGCCTTTGACTGCTTTGAGTGCATAAGCAGAACCTCTGCTATTGCCATAGGTGCACGCAGAATTGCCTGGCTCCAGGCATCTGACTTAGAAATCTGGGTACAGGACAAACTGGGCAATATACCTTGCACAGGAGAGAATCTTTTTGGCAAGAATTGGCAGGAAAAAGCTAATGAGATAGATGCTGACAATATCACTTTGGATAGATTGTCCAAATCTACAGCTGATCCTGCGAGGAAAAGATCCTCTAAGAAACCATTCTTCAGTAAGAAGAAGAAGTTTTATCCCTCCTATATCCAGCAGGGACATCGTTCAGGTCAGTCTGCCCAAAAGGGACAGCAGCAACAACCTAGGCAACAAAGGAAGCCAAAAGCAGCTAAGCCTCAACTGGCTCAGCAGACTCAGCCTCCACAGGGGCTTTGACTCCTATCTAGAGAACTTTGCCTTCCTGGCCCTGAACGGCCCAGAACCCTCCACCATCCCAGGAAGGTTATGTCATTTTGTCCCCCAGATGGTGTCAGATAACAGCAGAAAATCGGACTCTGTCTATTGTACGAGAGGGGTACAAGCTTCATTTCCTCAGCATGCCGCCTCCTACAGTAGTAAGACAGTTCAATTCTTAGACCTCTCCCAATGACCAGTTAGGTCAAGAAGTCACAATTCTCCTTGCTCAAGGAGCAATAGAAGAGGTGCCTATTCCCCAACGGGGTACAGGGTTTTACTCCCCCATTTCCTTATTCCAAAGAAAACAGGAGGACAGAGACCCATTCTAGACCTCAGAGAATTGAACAAATTCCTGTTCAAAGAGAAGTTCAAAATGATTTCTCTAGGAACTCTGCTGCCATACCTTCGGAATCAGGATTGGCTTTGTTCTCTAGATCTCAAGGATGCGTACACTCATGTTCTCATCCATCCAACTCACGGAAAGTTCCTTCGATTCCTGTTTCAAGGGAAGCACTACCAATACAGGGTTCTTCCTTTTGGCCTGGCTTCTGCACCAAGGGTATTCACAAAATGCATGGCTGTGGTAGCAGCATTTCTCCGCACCCTGGAAATATTCATCTTCCCTTATTTAGATGACTGGCTCATTCGAGCTCCTTAAGAGCCAGAGGCCAGGGTTGCTCTGTCTCGCACAATGCTCATCCTTCAGTATTTGGGACTTGCCATAAACTTCCCAATGTCCAACCTTGCTCCCACTCAATCCCTAGAGTTTATAGGAGCTCTGCTGGATACCAGACAGACAAGGGCCTTCCTTCCACAGCCCCGGTACCTTCGCATTGTGCACTTAGCTTCCCAAGCAGTGCTAAAACCTCATCTCACTGCTTGGGAAATGTTACAGTTGCTAGGCCACATGGCATCCACCGTGCATGTGGTTCCTTATGCTTGCCTCCATATGAGGGCGGCCCAGAGGACCTTATCCACTCAGTGGGCTCAGGCGTCAGGTTGCCTGTCAGACAAGATCACCTTATTTTGTCCCTCCAATGGTGGCAATCACCCAAAAACCTTCTGGTGGGGTGTCCTTTTCAGCAACCCCCACCCCAAGCCACTCTAACAATAGATGCTTCACAGGTGGGTTGGGGAGCCCACTTGCACGGCCTCTCTACCCAGAGTACCTGGACTCCACAGGAGACCTATCTCCATATCAACGTCCTGGAGCTCAATCTTCCTTGCTCTTCGAGTATTTCACACCCAGCTCAGCTACAAGATAGTCCTAGTTCAAATGGACAATCAGGTAGCCATGTTCTATGTGAACAAGCAGGGCGGAACAGGCTTTCTGTCGCTGTGCAACGAAGCTTTGCGACTATGGGCCCTCACCAGAGAGCATCAGATTCATCTCCTTGCGGTGTATCTTCCAGGCATTCAAAACTCTTGGGCAGACAGACTCAATCGAGTTCTGCTTCCACACAAATGCTCTCTCCATGCAGACCAGGTGGCCAAAATTTTTCAAATTTGGGGAACCCCGGACATAGACCTCTTTGCAAGTCTGCTGAATGCCAAACTTCCCCGGTTCTATTCCAGAATTCTGGCTCGAGGTTGTCAGGCCAGGGATGCTCTCCTCCTTCATTGCCTTTCCACCCATTCCCCTAATTCCCAAAACCCTGTTCAAGCTTCAGAGAGACAGAGGTCATATGATCCTCATAATTCCACGTTGACCACGGCAACCGTGGTACCCTCTGCTCCTACATCTCTCTCAAGCTCTGCCTCTGGAGTTAGGATCTGCTCCAGATCTTCTTTCTCAAGAGGATGGGATGCTGTGGCATCCCAATCCCCAGTGTCTGCATCTCAGGGCCTGGTTGCTGAAAGCCTAGAACTTCACGGTCTTAACCTTTCCCAGCAGGTAAAGGATATCCTTCATGCTTCCAGGAAACCTTCCACAAGACGCTCTTATGCATTCAAGTGGAAAAGGTTTAGCATATGGTGCTTGCAGAAGGGTCTTAACCCTCTTGCGATACCTCTGGAATCATTACTGGAGTACCTCCTTCATTTATCAAATGCAGGGCTTAAGACCAATTCACTGAGAGTCCATTTGAGTGCTATTGCAGCATTCTTCAAGCCTCTAAATGGACAACCTATTTCCTCTCATCTTCTCATAGCGAGACTTATGAGAGGCCTTCTTTTAACGAAGCCTCCCTTTAAGCCACCACCGGTGGCATGGGACTTAAATCTGGTTCTTGGGCAGCTCATGAAACCGCCCTTTGAACCATTAGCCACTACCTCTTTGAAATTCCTTTCCTAGAAGGTTATCTTCCTCATTGCAATCACATCAGCATGTCGCATCAGTGAATTGCAAGCGTTGGTGGCTGATCCTCCTTATACAAGGTTCCATCATGATAAGGTAGTCCTTAGGACTCATCCACACTTTATGCCAAAGGTGGTTTCGCCCTTTCATTTAAACCAAGCGGTTTACCTTCCTGTATCCTTTCCAAGGCCTCACGCCTCAAATGCAGAAAGGAACCTTCATACTTTGGACTGTAAAAGACCTTTGGCCTTTTTCTTGCAAAGGACACAGCAAGATAGAAAATCTTCTCAACACTTTGTTGCTTTTGATCCTAGTCATTTGGGCCTTCCAGTCTCCAAAAGGACACTGTCCAGCTGGATTGCACAGTGTATATCTTTTGCAATGGCTCATCTTCACTCTGTGTCTATCGACGACATCTGTCGAGCAGCTACTTGGGCTTCAGTACATACTTTCACAGCCCATTACTGCTTAGACTAGGACTCCCGCCGAGATGCCTTGTTTGGTCAGGCTGTTCTTCAACACCTGTTCCAGACTTAATCAACTCCTACCCACCATCCCTGGTAGGATGCCAGAGATCCATGGGGGGAAGTAGAGCCCTTTCACAAGGGCACACAACTTTCTGGGGTCATCTCCCTGGCATCTGCAGCTAGGGAATCCCCATATGTGAAGACTACATTCCTGCTTGTTCCTGGAGATAGCATAGTTATTCACCTGTAACAGGTGATCTCCGGGAACAGCAGGAATTTAGTCTTCACAACCCACCCACCTCCTCTAGGAGTTGTATCTTTTTCTCTCTCTCTCTCTTTCTCTCTTTCCCTCTCTCTTTTGTCTCAGCTTTAAACTGAACTAGAGAGGGACAGTTGGGAAAGGCGGGAAGGCAGCACACAGGCGCTGTGAGATGCTCCCAAAGGCTTTCCTATTGGATGCTGGGGAGCGTTTCCGTGCAGGCTCCGTCGGTACCGACAATACCCATATGTGAAGACTAAATTCCTGCTGTTCCCGGAGATCACCTGTTACAGGTGAGTAACTATGCCTTTTCTCTTATTAGTCTTAAATAGGTTACCCTGTAGCTTCATTGTATGTCCCCTAGTCTTTTTATATTCTGATTACGTAAACAATCGATCTACGTTTACCCGTTCCACTCCATTCATTAATTTATAGACCTCTATCATATCTCCCCTCAGCCGTCTCTTTTCCAGATTGAAGAGGCCTAGCCTTTTTAGCCTCTCTTCATAGGAGTATCCTTCCATTCCCTTTACTATTTTGGTGGCTCTTCTCTGTACATCAGTGCTCACCTCAACCATTGCACTGCTTTGCTGGCCCTGCGCTGCAGCTGGATGTTCCCTAGCGAGTATTGCCGTACCTTCGCTTGTCCTCCATGTGTGCCCTTCCACCCCCTGCCACCCTGACTTGCCCTGTTCAGCTCTCCCCTCTGTCTGAGAACTGCAGGACTGTCAACATTTTGCATGCTGTGTGGTACCCTCCTGTCCCTGCCGATTCCCAAGCCCTGTCTCCTCTGCCACACTTACTGGTGCAGCATCATGTGGCTCACTCACCATGCTTCATTGTCCTCTTGCCAGTCGGTCCATATACCATGGGCCAGGTAGAGCAGGTCCTCGCTGGTGAGCATGAGGTGACAAAGAATGTGGGAGCCTGCTGGACATCATGCCATTTTCTCTGCTGGTCCTCGTGCTCTGGCACTATACGTGCTGGCGAATAGTTGCTTGCGCCTGGATGTCTTGGGCCCATCTAGCCTTGGATGTCCTCGTCACTGTATTATGCATGGGCTGG
Organism: Ichthyophis bannanicus; assembly: GCA_033557465.1. Lineage (NCBI taxonomy): Eukaryota > Metazoa > Chordata > Amphibia > Gymnophiona > Ichthyophiidae > Ichthyophis > Ichthyophis bannanicus. Next base: position 955,344,107 of record CM066034.1, on the reverse strand, counting down.
ATGTACAGCTGCCTCATCTGACTCTACATGCATTTCAACGCATATCCACAGTTTAATTTTACAACCAGCCTGGACATCCTCAGGCTCGGTTCCAAAATTGTGTACATTTTCTGCACATCTCCCTTTGGACATCCTGCACGCACCCTGTATGTCTTATTTAAAATGCTCCTTAAGTTGTTTTCCATACAAGACAACCTCTTCCTATATGTTGTATTATCCTTCTAGGCCTGTTTGCTAAGACCAATGAAATACCTTGACATTGATAAAACAAAGTTGGTTACATTTAAAAATGAATAACTACTTTCATCTCCTGTTATTTTCCTCTACACACTGGAGTGTTTTTAAAGTGCTTAAGCTTGTTATTTGCATTCTGTTGCCTGTCACTCCTAATGGTGAAGGTCAAGATCGTAACCTTTCTTTTCAGTGATTTTTTTAAGTATACCATTGTTTTGGTCTACTTTTAAAATGCACATAATATTTTCTCTAATTACCCCCCATTATTCTGGTCAGTTTTTTGCTTATATTTATCCATTTTGTCTGGGTGCCATAGGGATCTGGATTACTTTGTCATTTATATAGCAGACTTGCCTTTTATTCAAATGTTAACATTCAGGTTTAGGGATACATAATTTATTAAATGCAATCATAATAAATAGATAAATAAAACAAACATACAAAATATTAAATTGAAATAAAGGAGAGAGAAAGAAAGACTGTTTTTTTACTTGGTGTTTGGGCAATAATAATCCCATGCCTCAATTTTCAATGTCTATTATATTCCCTCTATCAAAACCAATTCCTTCATATTCTCAGAGCTGTAGGACTTTACATTTTTCTTGAAGGGCTTTCAGCTTTCTAGTATTCAATGCCAGCTTCTAGAATTTTCTCAACAGATATGCAACATCAGACCCTAAAAAGAGAGAGCAAAATGGCGTAAACAAGATGGAATCTTTGTTTACTACTCTTGAAACCATGCTTTGCTTATCATGTGTATTTCTTCTCTGAAATATTATATAAACCATATTTTGTTCACAGGATTTAGGGCCCCTTTTACTAAAGCCCATTAGCCAGTTAATGTGCATTTTACCTCGTGGCATCTGGCAGTCGGGAACAATAATGTATGAGCGTGCCTAACACCACATATTAAAATGCACATTATTCGATGATAACAGGATGGGGCGGGGAATAGGTGAAGTGTGGGCATGGAGAGCACATTACTGCTAGCTCCAGGGTTATTGCCTCATGGTTCTTGATGTGTGTTCACTGATTCCTCAGCGGACGCTGTTAAGTGAACCTGTCTTAGTGGAGTGCAGTTGGGTTGGCCATCATGTGTTAGCTGCCGAGACCCAGGGCCGGCCTGTCCATTGTGCGGGAATGTTGCCTGCACATGGCCTTGAGGGGGCCCTGCACCTGCCTGCCTTTCTTCAGAGGGAGCCGGGGAGGCCCGAAGCCCGGCACCCTGGCTCTCCTCTGCAGAGCCGCAAGAAAGAACAGCGTTTTCCTTCTTCCCGCAGCTCTGTTACAATTGACCTGCTGTTGTACAAAATATCAGAAGGGTAAATGGGGGCATTTCCTGTCTTGTGCGAGACAGGAAATGCTCTCATTTAACCTCTTGGCATTTAGTGTTCTGGTGGGTCAACTTTAACAGAGCCACGTGAAAGAAGGTAAACACTGTTCTTTCTCGCGGCTCTGCAGAGGTGAGCCAGGGCTTTGGGCCTCGGGCCTCCCTGGCTAACTCTGAAGACAGTCAGGCAGGTGCAGGGCTCTTCTGGGGGAGGGGGTTGTGATGAGACTGGAAATGGGCTGATCGGGGTGAGTTAGGATTAATAAAGGGCTGATGGTGGGGCTAGGACTGGAAATGGGTTGATGAGGGTGCTAGAACTGAAAATGGGCTGATTAGGGGGGCTAGCACTGGAAATAGGCTGATGGGGGCTAGGATTGCAAATGGGCTAATGAGGGGCTAGGACTGGAAATGGGCTGATGCGGGGGGGGGGGGGGGTGGGAGAATCGGACTTGAAGGAATCTGATGCTGAGAGGGGCTGAAACTAGAAGGGAGCTGATGTTGGGGGAGGACTAGAAGGGGATGGGGCTGGCGAGAGAAAAAAAGAAGCTGGGAGAGTGAGGATAGAGAGGAAAAATGATATTTTGTGTGAGAGGGAAGAAAAATCTATGATTGGCCAGGTATTGGGAGAGTGAATGGGGATTGAGGATGGAGGGGTGAAATTTGAGTGGATGAAAAAGGAATAAAGAATGAAAAGGAGGAAAGATCAAAAGGGGAAAGATCAGTATGTTAGAGCAGGTGTAGAGAGTGAATGGAAAAAATTCGAAGAGAGAAGAAAGGACAAATGGACAGCAGACAATGGAGAGTTAGCAGAAGACACGAAGAAACCAGAAGAAAGTGAATGGGGCAATTGCGAATGAAAAAATAAAATACCCAAACAACAAAAGGTAGAAAAATACTTTATTATTTTGAATTTAATAACTGGAATATGTCAGCTCTGGGAAATGTGTATTGTTAACATCTTTGCGTTTTGTTTAGTTACAAGAGGAAATTAATTTATAGTTTTATTTTTCCAGTGTTGTTGTACATTCCAAGTTTGGCTTTTGGGGTTCACATTTTAAATATTGTCTTCATATTTCTAAATTATGATCCCTTGTTCTTTGTTTGGTGATGGTCTATGTGTAACTGATTTGCGGTATTCTGTTCATGTAGTTTCTATGTGACACAGTCCCACTTGTTCTCCTTCCCCAGTAGGAGATGTATTGGTTTAATATTTGCAGTGCTTGATATGTAGGATTTGGTGCTTTGTGAGTCCTGGTAGTGCTGTTATGATACGACGGGTTTGTTATGGGTTCTAAATGAGCAGGTTTATAGTACTTCTTAATGTGCCTGGCAGTTGGCACTAGAGTATAGTAATGTAGAAATCTGGTAATCTTTCTGTCTCCAGGAACAAGCAGAAATGTAGTCTTCATATATGGTGACATTGGTACCGATGGACCCCGTGTGGGAATGCTCCCCAGCATCCAATAGGACAGCTTTAGGGAGCATTCCACAGTGTCTGCATGGCTGCCTTTCCCAACTCCCTCTCTTCAGTTCTTTATTTTCCACGGAGCTAGCAGGAAGCAAATCCTGTCACCGCAGAAAATCTTTCTTGTTTTTTGTGAATAGCGTCTGCCTTCCCGTTGACACCGGCATCGTCGAGGACACTGCCGATTCGCTTATTCTTTTCTTTCTTTCTTTTAACTTACTAAAAAAAAATCTTTAGGTGTCTCGACACCACTTAGACCTTAAGCCTACTATACATTCCACCAACGGTATGGAGAAACCAACTAGTGGTTTCAAAAAATGTTCTAAGTATGGCTGTACAATTTCAGCTACTGACGCATGTGACTGGTGTTTAAAATGCTTCGGGCCCAACCACCAGCCAACAGAATGTTCCCTTTGTAAAAAGATGACAAAGAGAGGCCTGCAGAACCGGGCATCTAAATTTGGAACTCTCTTTGCTTTGGATGCTGTATCTCTGGCATCCAAATTATCAACCTAACTGAAAATCTCTACAAAATGAAATCCCAAAAACAAAAATAGAGAAAGGTGAAAATTATTTAGAAAGCTGACGTGAGTGGTAATGAACAAATGTCGGAAGTATAGCCATGAAGCGAAAACTCACCTCTTGAAGCTAACCTTCCATTTTACTCAAATTTTCATTGAGCTCACTGCAGAGCTAACGATAAATAAGGTGAAACACCACAGCAAAGTGTTACCAATAAAACTATGTGCAAAAATATTTTAATAACTTGCCATAGTAAAAAAGTTGTTATAAAAATTAAGAATGTGAGAAGCCCAAGCTGAAAATATTCTTGCAAAAGAAAAGGAAACAGAATTGGAACTTATCTGAGTCCAGCAAGACCACTGTCGGTTTTCAGCACAAACTCCGTAGGTTTCTCCAAAGACTAATGTTGCCAGCCAGTACATGAAATCGCGAAAATAGCAGACACAGCACTGCGTTTCAGGCGGCCAACTCTTACACGCCCTGCTTCAACCTTGCTATATAAAGGATTGAACATTCTGCTTTAGTATTCAGTCTTGCCTTATGAAGGGCCGGGCGAATAAAGATGGCCTGAAACATCGCGCTATGTAGCGACATGACTTTGAGTCTCACTTCAGCAGAAGCATTTAGATTTTTGGATTTATAGGAGTGATGGGACATGACGGAGAAGTGAGCACAGTGCGTTAGCTAAGCTAAAAGCTAAGTTGGCGTTTTTTCATTCATTATTGAATTCATCTCTTTTCCGTATTATCATCACATTTATCGGAGGGACTTGCGAGGTGCAATTTCCCTCAGTCGAATAAAGATACATTTTGTGAGATGTGAGCTGATGGTTCAGCTAATAAAAGAATAAAAAGGATGATTTGCTTCAAGAGGGTATTCCCTCACGGCAAATGGTCCGACATTATTTTAATAGAAACATTATTGAGTATGGAGATTTTGTAAAAGGGTTTGGTAAAGGGGTTCTTTTGATTATATGGTTACCTCAATGGCAAACCATTGGTAGCCACTGACGAAATTTGCAAGGCAGCAACTTGGTCTTCTGTCCATACTTTTGCTGCCCATTATTGTCTGGACGAGGACTCCTGCCGGGCTGCCATGTTTGGCCAAGCTGTTCTCCAGCACTTCTTTCAGACTTAGGGGCAACTCCTTCCCTCCATCCCAGACTTTTACGATACCAGCCATCCATGAGGGATCCATGACTTCTTAAAACCTACTCTGAGGTTAACCTCCACCGCTTCTGAGGTCACTTCATCTGGCATCTGGGAGCTAGGGAGTCCTATATGTGAAGACTGCATTCCTGCTTGTTCCTGGAGATAGTGTAGTTATTCACCTGTAACAGGTGATCTCCGGGAACAGCAGGAATTTAGTCTTCACAACCTGCCTCCTCCCCTAGGAGTTGTAGGGTTTTCTTCTGTTACTCTCCTTTTTCCCAGCTACAAACTCAACTGAAGAGAGGGAGTTGGGAAGGTGAGAAGGCAGCCACACAGATGCAGTGGAAGTGGAGTGCTCCCATAAGATTTCCTATTGGACGCTGGGGGCGTTCCTGCGCGGGCTCCATCAGAACCAATGTCACCATATGTGAAGACTAAATTCTTGCTGTTCCCGGAGATCACCTGTTATAGGTGAGTAACTACGCTTTATTCTCACTGCTAATGCAAATAGTATTCAGACACTCATTAAGAGGCATGTTTAAAAGTTAATGTGCATTCACAAATGTTAATGTGCGCTAAGTGCAGGAACACCCATTTATTTCTATTGGTGCAGTGGCACTTTTTTTTAAAAATCCTTTTTTTATTTTTTAAAGAGGGTAAAATCTACCAGCCAAAAAATTCTTAATAATATAGGGGCTGATGTTCAACGGCAGTAGCCAGCGTTTGTAAAGCATCTCGCCACCAACATTGAATGTCTGGTTTGCCTTCTATGTTTCTAACCTTAGCCGATTTATGTTAATCTGCCAGCAGCTGAATAACACCATTGACTGGTTAAAACAAGCTGTGCTGCGGAATGCATCGGGGCGTGCAGTGGCGTTAGGAGAGGATATTCAGTGACACAAAATTATGTGCTGCTGAATATCCCACTCAGGGGGATTAATGCGGTTAGCAGGTCTGCTAACCATGTTAATCCTTTTGAATATGCCTCCATACTGTAAAAACAAGTAATGGCTGAATGGGGAAAGCTTTAAAATAGTGAAACCAAAAAAGAATTATAGGGAAAAAATTATAAGATAAAATTACATTAAAAAATAAAAAGGTAATAAGGAAGTAAAAGAATATAGCAGAACTAGAAAAGACTCAAAATAAAGGGGATTGTACAGCTCATTTATGAAAAAAGATTAAACAGGATAGGGTTCTTCAGCTGGCAGAAAAGATGACAGAGGGGATATGATACGGGTTTATGAAACCATGAGTAGTTAAATAGGATATGGACGTTTAACTGTTCAAACACTAAAACAAGAAGACGCTCAATGAAAATAACAACCAGCATATTGAAAACAAAGCTTAGAGATTATTTCTTTTTTTCATACAAAGCATAATTAAGCTGTGGAAATTGTTTTTGGAGGACATGGTCAAGGGGACTAACATATGGGGTTCAAAAGATGTTTGGTAGGTTCCTGGAGGAAAGATTCATAAAAAAGCTTTTAGCCAAATAGACCATGGAGAGCCATTGCTTATACCTGGATGTGAACTATGAAAAATAGATTTACTTTTTGGGATCTGCCAAGTACTTGTGAACCGAACTGGTCTTGATGGACCTTATTCTGATTCAGCATGGCTCTTCTGCTTTTATGATATCACAGGGAATGTCAAATTTGTAGGATCTAGTATGGGAAGTTCCACAAGGTTTCATTATTTCCTTCTTACTCAAATGTTTATATACAACCACTGGCTGAGTTAATCTGTAGGTTTGGATTTCGGTGTGTTTTCTATGCAAATGATGTTCAGATGGTTTGAGTTGGGTAAGCAGTGGACTGAAAGGCTGGCTTTAGTTGCACAAAGTTTGGTTAAAACTTGGGAGGTGTTTCTAAATGTAGAATTTACCATGGACATTCAAATAGCTCATTTAATCAAGATATCCTTTTGGCAATTGAGAATTATATGAAATTTGTGACTATACTTGCCTATTAAAGATCTCACTGCACTTGCCCAGGCTTTGATCTTGTGTGGATTAGACAATTGAAATTCACTGTTTCCTGCTATCTCCAGCTGTTACTTACATAAATTATGATGGTACAGAATATAGTGACCAAAAAAACCTCTTAGATAAACCTAAAATACTCACAAAGGTTTTTTTTTGTTTTTTTTATATTGTCTCTCTTAGAGCAGTGAGATTTCAGTTAAACAGAATGCAGTGACCCATCTTCTTAAGAGCATTAAGCGTTTTGATCATGCTGCCCCATTTCTTCTGGATTTGCGTTGGCTACCTATGTCTTTTTTAAAGATTTAACTGAGTTTTTAGAATATTAAAGGATAATTGTCTCGTTTACTTATCAAAATAACTTCATATTTATAACTTGTTTTGAGCTCTTCACTCCGCCCAAATGTATTGTTGTATAAGAATATAAGAACTGCCATACTGGGTCAGACCAAGGTCCATCAAGCCCAGTATCCTGTTTCCAAGAGCGGCCAAACCAAGTCACAAGTATCTAGCAGTTTCTCAAAAAACATTGAGGTTCCACAATGCTGGTATTGGGGCAATCAGTGGATTACCTGGGTCCTTTTTAATAGGTTTATGGACCTTTCTTCCAGGTACTTGTCCAAACCTTTCATAAACCCAGCTACACTAACAGCTTTAACTATATCCTCCGGTAACGAATCCCAGAGTTTGATTACACGTTGAATGAAAAAATGTTTTCTCTTATTAGTTTTAAGCAGGTTACACTGTAACTTCATTGCTTGTCCAATAGTCTTTCTACTTTTTGATCGCATAAAGAATCGATCTATGTTTACCCATTTCACTCTGTTCATTAATTTATAGACTTCTATCATATCTCCATTCAGCTGTCTCTTTTCCAGGTTGAAGAACCTTTACCTTTTAAGCCTCTCCTCATAGGGGTATCCTTCTATCCCTTTACCATTTTGGTGGCTTTTCTCTGTACCTTTCCTAATTCCGCTATATTATTTTTAAGATACGGTGACTAGAATTGTACACAATATTCAAGGTGCGGTCACACCATGGAATGATACAGAGGCATTATTATCCTTTGTTTTATTCTCCATTCCTTTCCTTATGATTCCTAGCATTCTATTTGCCTTCTTGACTGCCGCTGCACACTGGTCGCTGTTACTATCTTTTTCCTGGTGGTTCCTAATGTGGAACCTTGTATCGTGTAACCATAGTTTGGGTTGTTATTTCCTAGGTACATAACTTTGCACTTTTCCACATTAAATTTCATTTGCCATTTGAATGTCTAGTCTTCCAGTTTATCAATGTCCTCTTGCAATTTTCCACAATCCTCTTGGGTTTTAACAACTTTGAATAATTTTGTGTCATTTGCAAATTTGACTACCTCACTCATTATTCCCATTTCTAGGTAATTTACGAATATGTTAAAAAGCAGCACAGATCCCTGGGGTACTCCACTATTCACCTTTCTCCATTGAGAAAATTGGCCATTTAGCCCTACTCTCTGTTTTCCATCTTTTAATCAGTTCCTGATCCCAATAGTACACTGCCTCCTATCCCATGACTTTTTAATTTCTCCAAGAGTCTCTCATAAGGGACCTTGTCAGAGGCTTTCTGAAAATCCAGATGCACTATATCAACCGGCTTACCTTTGTCTACCTGTTTATTCACACCTTTAAAAAAATATAACAGATTATTAAGACAAGACTTTCCTTAGCTAAATCCATGTTGACTTTCTTCCATTAAACCATGACTGTCTACAAGGGGCTTGTTTACAAAGCTGCGGTAGCGGTTCGCGATCATTATCGGAGCCGCGGCCCCATTGATTTCAAATGGGGCCACGGCTCCGATAACGATTGCGAACCACTACCGTGGCTTTGTAAACAAGCCCCCATATTTAGTAACTTTATTCTTTATAATGGTTTCTACCACTTTGCCCAGTGCTGAAGTCAGGCTCACTGGCCTGTACTTTCCCGAATCACCCCTGGAACCCTTTTAAAAAATTGGCGTTACATTGGCCATTCGCCAATCTTCAGGTACTACAGATGATTTTAATGATAGTTCATAGATTACAAATAGTAGGTCTGCAATCTCATATTTCAGTTCTTTTGGGTGTATACCATCCGGCCCAGGTGATTTGCTGCTGTTTAGTTTATCAAATAGTTGTAATATATCTTCCTGGTTTATCAATATTTCTTTCAATTCTTCCGATGCATCTCCTTTAAATACTATTTCAGTCATGGGTAACTTCCCTACATCTTCTTTAGTAAAGACTGAAGCAAAGAATTCATTCAGTCTCTCCGCTATGGCCTTGTCCCCTCTTAGTGCCCCTTTTACTCCTCTATCATCTAATGGTCCAACTGACTCACTCACAGGTTTTTTGTTACGAATGTACTTGAAGGAGTCTTTATTATGTGTTTTTGCTTCCACTGCAAGCGTCTTCTCAAATTCTCTCTTTGCCTGCTTTATCAATGCCTTGCATCTAATTTGTCATTGCTTATGTTGTTTCCAGTTTTCGTTATTTGATTCCTTTTTCCATTTCCTGAAAGATGCTTTTTTGGTACAACAACCTCTCTGACCTCATCTTTATACCATACTGGCAATTTGGGTGATCACATGATGTGGTGAAAGCTAGTGGACGCATTTGGCTTGCTCTCTGGTATTCCCAGGCTAATCCGTTCTAACCTCACGTAGGAACCCGTCCCTTCAGCATTAAATAAGAATGAAAATCTCTGGAATCCCTCTGGTGTTCCTTAAGAGGCAGATCCATTCCGATGGCAGCGAAATCGACCCATAAGGACTGACGGGCATCACCAAAATGGCGGACGGGCAACCCCCCCATTCAAGATAACTCGTTGAGCATGTCATGGCTGCAGTGGTCAGTGCCCTGGCAGGGCGCTTCGATACCATGAGCAATAAGCTAGACGGAGTGACTCACACACTAGAAGGGTTGGGAGGCTGGTTGCAAGGAGTGGAGCACCGCATATTCCAAGCGGAAGATGAATTAGGCACAGCCACAAGAGAACTTGGTGCCCTGCAGGCCATGATCAAACGACGGGCCGAAAAACTGGAGGACCTCAAAAATCAGAGCCACAGAAATAACCTCCGATCTGCTGGTATCCCGGAATCGGTACAGGATTCGGAGCTCTGGGGGTTTCTGGAAACACTCATACATGCCTCTTTGGTGTTGGGGGAAACCAGAAGCCCACTTCTAATAGAACAAGCACATCGTTTAGGAACTCGCCAAGCAGAACGGAGCTGACCAAGAGTAGTTATCACCTGATTTCTAAACTTTGTGCAGAAGGTGGTGATCCTGAGAGCTGCCTGTGGGACAGGAGTGACACAACTAGGGGAACCCAAAATCCTCGTCTTTCAAGACTACTCAGCCCTCCTCAGCCAAAAGTGTTGGGCCTATATGGAGGTGTGTGTAGCCCTGGCGACTGCCAACCAGCAATTGATGCTACAGTACCCCGCTCGATTAAAGGTTACCATTAATGGCACAACAGGCATATTTGACACTCCGGAAGCAGCAACGGGATTCATCCAGGAGCTGGGGATCGCAGTCTCATTCTCCTGCTGACCCCGTAGCAGGAAAGGGGATCCCGGGACTGACATAAGTCTGGATTGGTATGGGATACAAATAAGGGCTTTGAGACCTCAAAATCAGGGTGAAATGGTTTGCAGGAGGCAGAGGGTGAAGGCCGCATCTCTTTAGGAAATAAGCAATAAACTAAAGAGGTTTACCACAATGCAGCACTGGGGCCAATGCCGAACTGAGGGTTTTGCAGCCTGGAACATCGCATGGCCCTCACAGATCTCTGGGCTAAACTGCGTAAAGCCAAGGTAAACTACTAACCACTGAGACAGTGGGAGACTGTGCCTGGGGAAGAGGAAATGTTTTACACTGGGCCGGGTAACAGCCTCTGGTCATTGGGACAGGACCTCAATAACACCGGAATTTGCTCCGACCCTCCAGAGGTGCTGGACTACTGATATAGTGAACCCCTCCTCTCCCAAAAGACTGGATATACCATTCTAATGCAGGCAATTGGTAACCCAATTAATCATGTTTTATGTATGCTGTCAAAGTTGATAGTTAAGTTCAACCCAAGAGGACCACCCCAAGGAGACAGAATCTTGTTTCATGTCTTACTAGGGTAATTACAACACTGTTAGGTTGTGAACCTCAACTAATCATATTCAACCATGTCTGGTGTGCGATATCAAAGTTAATAGTTAAGTTAAATTCAAGGAGACCACTCCCATTATTATGTCTCACTGGGGTAGCTAAGACTCTGTCAATCTGCACACTAACTACTTTTATAACTGTAATACTGAATTGTTCATGGATATAACATGGTAGGAAGATGTACTTACATAGTAAAATGTGGAGGAATGGGAGGGTTGGGGGGGCATTGGAACCTAAGATTGGTAAAAGACTTTGGGATAAGACTTGGGATAGGACTGCCGGAAGGGGTGGGGGAGGGGGAGGATAATGAAGTGGAGAGGAATGCAGATAGTACTACTAACTGGTAATTATTGGTACAATTTGGTGGTGATATTGGGGGCAGGAAAAGAAAGTAATACGGACAATGGGGTAGAGGGAGCTGACAACAGAGCAGAGGGAAGTGAGTATTAAATTATTTAGGCTACTCACGTATTTGAATGAGTGGGTAGTGGGGACAGGAGGGACCTAAAACAAGGATCAAGAAGGGCGGAGGCGGGGACCCAAACATGTCGAAAATGATCAAAGGACAGGAGAAGTGGAAGGATGGGAGCGGGGAAGAGAGTAAGGAGTGAGCAGAGGGGAAAGGGAGGGCAAGGGAGGGCAAGGGAGACAAGGGAGGAGGGTAGGAAGGTTAGGTACACAGCAACACATAAGGAAAAAAATAGGGGAGGGGAGGTAGGAAAAGACCCATGGGGATTAGAGCCTATGCAAGGGACTCAGGTATGGATGGCAAGAATGAGGCAAATGTGGTGGTATGCCGGAGAAAGATGCGGGTGGTGGAGAGTGTGGGTCCTAGGCTGGGGGGGAACACACCTCAAACATAAAACATGGTGTTCGAGATACAATGCCCATGTGATTTGGGACATTGGGTAAAGAGATTAAGTTGATCTCATGGAAAGTGTGGGGGATAGGATCCCCCATCAAACGAAATAAGGTGCTGCATCAGTTATGAGTCCATCATGTAGATGTGGCCATGTTTCAAGAAACCCACCAATCTGCTGAGGAACATGGTAAACTTCATTGAGGATGGGTGGGTGAGGTATATGGTGCACCAGTGATCGGGAAAAAGGATGGTGTAGCCATACTGATAGCAAAAGACGTGGGGTGGGAAAAGACAGAAGTAGAGTCTGACCCTGAGGAGCAGTATGTGTTCATTTGGGGCAACCTATATGTGCGACACAAGGTGCTCGGAACAATATATGCCCCAGTAGGTATAGTGCAAGTTTCTACCAAAGCCTCACTCACTTTATTGTGAAATTTGCAGATTGCCTGATGATCCTGGGTGGCGACTACAACTGTGTGCTTGACGCCACGGTAGATAGTTCTCAAGGGTGTGGACGACAGAACTATCGTAGTTCATGGAGACTGATAGGAATATGTGAGGGATACGACCTTTTGGATGTATGTAGAACGCTTCACCCCGGAGACCGGGACTAAACACATCTATCACGAGCACAAGGTACATGGTCAAGGCTTGACTATTTCTTAATATCTATCAGGCAGAGATAGGTCCTGTTGTGATCTCCGATCACGCTGCAGTCAGTTTGGAACTTCGCTGGAAGGAACAAGAGGGACTTAGACCCTGGAGGTTCCCGTTGGAGGTGGTGAACGAAGCAGGGTTTGCATCGCTCTAAGGTCCAAGTGGGCTGAATATGAATACCACAACCGGCAACATATAGAAAACCCTACCCTTTTCTGGGAAGCTGGAAAAGCAGTAATTCGGGGAGAAATAATTAGCTATATCTGGCAAAAGTGGAAACTTATTAACCAGAGGGTCCTACTGCTGGAACGGGACCTGGTGTGGGTTAGATGGAACCATGCAGAGCACCCGAACAATGTGATGAAGACCCAGGTTTATACCCTTCAAATGGAACTAAACAGGCTCCTCCACCAGAGTGCCAAAAAATTCAACCATGTACCGTTACGGCAATAAAGCAGGCAAGCTGTTGTCATCATTGATAAGGGTGGGGAAAGCCCAAGCCATGAAGGAGCCCTCAAAGATGATAAAGGGAAATGGTGGACGTCGGCCGCAGGAATGGAAAAAGTGTTTTATGACTTCTATAAACAGCTCTATCAGACAGAACCATTGGATGGGGACTTAGGAGAGGCCTACCTTTGAGCATGTAACCTCCCAAAAATAAAGACTGACCAGGCGGATCTCTTAAATAAACCCATAACCCTACAAGAGGTCCAACAGGCTATCAAGAGACTATGGGGGAGTCAGGCGCCAGGCCCCGATGGCCTCAGAGGGAGAATTCTACAAACTTATGGGTGACAAGCTAGCGATACCCATGGCAGAGTATTATGAGGACCTCACTAGACAAGGCTCATTCCCATATGAACAAAATGAAGAAGTAATAACGGTCCTCCCCAAATCAGGGAAAGACCCTACCCGGCCGGGTTCCTATAGACCAATCTCACTATTGAATGTGGATAAAAACTTGTGGCAAAGATCCTAGCGGGTCGCCTGGCTCCGTATTTGCCAGACTTAGGGTAGCTAGACCAGGTGGGGTTTGTAAAAGGATGCAGTATGGCGTACAGTATGTGACGGGTCCTGGCATCGATGTGTGCAGATGGCTGAGTGACATGGTCGTCCATGCTAATCAGCTTTGATGCTGAGAAGGCCTTTGACCGGGTGAATTGGAACTTTATGTACCAAGTCCTGGGGAGGATGGGTTTTCAAGGTTTATTTGTCGAAAGCATTAGGCTATTATACTCCAATCGCATGGGGGCGATTCTGGTAAACAGAAACTGGTCCCCCAATTTTCCACTATGCAGGGGCATGCATCAGGGTTGCCTCCTTTCCCCTCTGTTATTTGTGCTAACACTCGGGCATCTGCTATGTCATATTCGAACTACGAAAGATATCCAGGGAGTCCGGGTGGGGGCAGAGGAATTCCAGGTAGCAGCTTTTGCGGATGACCTTCTTGTTCACCTTGATAACCTTTGTGTGGTGCAGCCAAAGCTTCTTCGGATCTTTGAGGAATATGGAAAACTCTCGGGGCTGAAGCTGAACCTTGACAAGTCAGAGGCTCTCCCACTAGACCCAGTGGTGCGACAGGCATGGCGGGGTGGGTTCCCGCTACGATGGGCGGAAGGTAAATTCAAGAATTTGGGGATCCAACTCACTTCAAATTTACTGGACTTATATAGAATAAATGTATCTGAATTCCTCAGGGACTTTGAGCGACGAGTGCAAAAATGGAGAGACCTACCATTAGGACTAGGAAGGCAGATAGCACTCTTTAAGATGGTCCTTTTCCCGAAATGGCTGTATCTGTCACATACACTGCCGTTAGTATTAAAAAAGCGGGATATTCGTCTCATAGAAAAACATGCTAATACTTTGTTGTGGAGAGGCAGGCGACTCTGAGTATGGTTAGCAATTTTACAACATCCAAGAGAACAAGGAGGAATAGGATTCCCGGATTTGCATAGATACAACATGGCATGTATGTTGAGACACGTGCACGATTTGTGTGGGATATAGAAAACTATACACCCCTAGGATGGGAGAGAGGATTGATGGGACCATTGCATCTGAGATATCTTCTTCACGCAGAATCGATAGATCTGTCTCCCTCGACTCGGGCAACTTTTCTCACACCGGTCCATCGGGCCTCGTGCTATCTTTGTAAACTGCTAGGCTAGCCAACACATAGCTCCCCCCTCCTATCTTTAAGAGGAAATAACAGATTCCCCCCCGGGCTTGAAGGAGGAGGATTTGTGCAATGGGAAGCATGGGGATCGTGAACCTAGAACAGGTGGTCACTGAGACAGGGGAATTGGAAGGCTTCCAACACCTGCAGGAACAATATGGACTGACAGAACTAGACTGATTCAGATACTGGCAACGTACTGGGAGGGAACGTGACTTCCAAACTGGAAGAATTGCTATTGGGGGCGAGAATCGGATCAGGGTGACTCACTTACATAAAACCCCGGTAGAGGCAAGCCTAACTGTTCAGGAGGATGACCTTGCCCGAGCATGGGCACAGGATCTGGGGGAACAGATTGACATGACTGAAGTAATGAGGGCCTTTGAACAAATCCCTTTGGTGAGTATTTCAGTAGAGCACTGGGATCTACAATATAAATTTCTCTGCCGCCTATATTTTGCTCCAAGGTGAGCGGGGATAATACCAACAGACCAATGCCCCAGTTGTGGGGCCAGTGCAGCTACCCTAGGACACATGTTTCAGCACTGTCAAAAAGCATGAGACTACTGGGATAGAGTGCAAGGTTACTTTGCAACATACCTGGGGCAGGAACTCAATCTGTCACTTGCAACCTTGATCCTAGACATTTGGAAACAAGGTAGTGAAAGTGATCTGGGAAAAACATTGCTTAGCTTGTTGCGCACAGACCTTGTGATAGCCAGGAAAATTATTCGTTGTAATTGGCTTCATCCAGGCAGACCAACCTACGGGCAATGGCAAATAGGGTTGCACGATCTGCTCCTAATGGAAATGCAGAATGTGAAGGGACGAGCTCGGCTGGAAGTTGTTCCTGGAGGTGTGGGGCCCATACCTCCAGTCCCTGGCACCGCACACGCGTAGTAGGATTTTAAATCAATGGGTGTGAATGGCGAACCATAGGAAGATGTTGCAGGACCCCCATGGGTCTAAGGGCAGAGGTGAAGGGTAGGAGGGAGGGAGGAGGGATGAGGACATTAAGAAGGGGGGGGGGAAGGACATCCGCAGGGGCAAGGTAGGGAGGAAGAACAACTCCTATAGAGTTTCACAGTAGTAACTGAGGAGGGGGGGGGGGGGGGGGTTAAGGGAATTGGAAAGTACAAAAGGGATAAGAAAATCTTCCAGCTGGAGCAGAACTACATAAGCAGACCACCAAATATGGTAATATTTAAGGTGGAAATGGGTGCTGATGAACCTTTGTTGATAAATGTGGTTCTTTCTTGTATGTTGCACCTGTTACAAGTTAACTGTTAATGGTTGAGTATAATGCTGTTATGGATACTGATGATCTTGTTAATACAATAAGAGATTCAAACCTAAACCATACTTTCGCCTTTCTTCTTTCTTTCGCCTTTCTTAAAGTGTGGAATACCTCTGGTCTGGGCTTCCAAGATAGTATTTTTAACCAATGCCCATGCTTGATGTAAATCTTTAACCTTTACAGCTGCTTCTTTTAGTTTTTTCTTAACTATGTTCCTCATTTTATCATAGTCTCCCTTTTGAAAGTTAAAAGGCAGTACTGTGGGTTTCCTTGCCACCCTTTCTCCATTTATGAAATCAAATGCGATCATGCTATGATCACTATTGCCAAGTGGCCCCAACACCCTTATCTCTTGCACCAGATCTTGTGTACAACTAAGGACTAGGTCCAAAATGGCTTCTCCTCTTGTTGGTTCATGAACCAACTACTCCAAGAAGCAGTCATTTATTTCATCTAGAAACTTAATCTCCCTAGCATGTCCTGCCATAACACTGACCCAGGCGATACCGGGGTAATTTAAATCACCTATTATTATTACTGTATTGTAACTTTTGTTAGCTTCCCTGATCCTCGCCGGGCAGTCAGTAGAACACCCCCACTGATATCGCCTTCCCCTTTTTACATGGAATTTCAATCCATAGAGATTCTACAGTGTATTTTGTTTCCTGCAACACTTTAATCCTGTGTGACTCAATGACCTCTCTAACATAGAGTGCAACCCCTCTACCAATTTGATCTACTCTACCATTGCAATATAATTTGTACCCAGGTATCATACTGTTCCACTGGTTGTCCTCCTTCTACCAGGTCTCTGAGATAACCTCTCTTTTAGTGCTATATATTCTAACTCTCCCATTATATTTTTTAGACTTCTAACATTTGAATACAAGTATTTTAGAAGTCATATTTTATTCATATTAATCTGGTTATCGGTAGGCGGGGATAATTTGGTATGTCCAGAGGCAGGGGAGATAAAGTATAAGGAAAATCACAAAGATGCTTTTTCCTGTCAGGCGCATCAGTAGTGCAACTCCCTGCTGACAAATTAATGCTAAATTCTACTTTAGCTATCACTTTGTAAATTAGACATGGCTTGGCTTTTTGAACAGGCTTTTAATGGCTTACGATCTGGTTTTATACCTTTGAATTTGTTTTTATGTTATATGATATGCAGGGCCAGTGCTATCATTAGGTAAAGTAGGTGGTTGCCTATAGCGCTGGCCTTCCAAGGGCACCCATTGCCACCACAGCCCACCCCTGTCTGGGGCCGGCAGCGACAGCAATGATCCTGAAACTGTGACACAGCACTTCTCCAGGAAGAAGCAGTAAGACAGTCTTCACATATGGGTTACGTCGGCGCCTCACGGTGGTCGCAGCCCACCTCAGTTTCCAAGGGTCCTTCATCTTCCCTTACCTGGACAACTGACTCATAAAGGGGCACATGGCTGCAGAGACACAATGTGCCACCAGGCGCGCCATCAACACCCTACAGCACCTGGGGTTTGTCATAAACTACCCCAAGTCCCACCTCACCCCGGCCCAATGCCTAGAATTTATAGGGACATATTAGATACCCTCCGGGCAAAAGCCTTCCTCCCTTGGGAGAGGTCAGAACGCCTCAGGGAATTAGCCACAGAGGTATGCTGGCACTGGGCGCTACTGGCCCAGTTCCTACTCCATTTGTTGGGACACATGGCCTCCACAGTTCACGTGACTCTATATGCCCGCCTGCATATGAGAGCAGCCCAGTGGTGCCTCCGTTCTCAGTGGACACAAGCCACAGGCAGGCTCAGGGACAGAGTGAAGGTGACCCGTCAGTTGGCAGACTCCCTTGGATGGTGACAGATTCCACGTCACCTTCAGGCCGGGATGCCCTTCCAGGCACCAACCCCCAGAAGGTCCTCACTATGAACGCCTCTCTAATGGGCTGGGGAGCGCATTGTGAGAACCCCCAGATGCAAGGCAGCTGGTCCCAGAGGGAATCCTTGAGGCAAATCAACCTGCTAGAGGTCCAGACAATATATCTAGCTCTCTGAGCCTCCCGCCACTAGCTGCAGCACCACTCGATGCTGACCAAGACCGACAATCAGGTTGCAATGTTCTATGTGATCGAACAGGGTCGTCTCCCCTCTGCCAGGAGGTGGTAGCCCTCTGCTCCTATGCTGCACACAGAGGGATGCTCCTAAGGGTGGTGTACCTCCCGGGCCAGTACAATGCCTTGGCGGACAAGCTGAGCAAGGTCCTCCAGCTGCATGAGTGGTACCTGGATCCAGTAGTAGTCTCATGGCTGTTTCGTCTCTGGGGCATCCCCTCGATGGACCTATGTGCCAGTCTGAAGTTGCCCTGATTCTGCTCCCACCAGCCATACTCATCCCGGCTGGCAGCAGATGCATTCCTCTTCCCATGGAAGGAAGGCCTCCTGTATGCCTTCCCACTGACACCGCTGGTAACCAAGACACTATTCAAGGACCTGCATGACAGAGCATCACAAATGATAGCCCCTTGGTGGCCCAGGCAGCCCAGTTTCCACTGCTCCTCTCCCTATCAGTGATATCAACAATTTCCCTGGGCCGAACCCCAGGGCTACTCTAACAGGAGCAGGGCTCTATTCTACACCCCAACATGGAGTCCCTCTCACTTATGGCTTGGCTGCTGAAAGGGTAGCATTAACCCCCTTCAACTTTCCACGGGACGTGGAAAATATTCTTCTGGCCTCCACAAGAAGGGCATACACCTTCAAGTGGCACCGATTCTTGGCATGGTGCACCGAAGGGAGGACGAACCTGTTCTCCTGCTTAGTACAAGTGGTGCTCCAGTTCCTGCTTCATCTATCGCAGGTGGGACTGAAGTCCAATTCGTTCAGAGTACACCTGAGCGCCATCACAGCGCATCACCATTCCATTGAGGGAAAACCCCTCTTGGCTCAACCCCTTCTGTCCAGATTCCTGCGGGGCCTTATGCTATCAAAATCCCCCGTCCACCCTCCAGCGGCAGAGTGGGATCTCAATGTGGTGCTCTTGAAGCTCACTAAGCCTCTGGCTACCTGCCACCTCCGATATCTGTCCTGGAAGGTCACCTTCCTGGTAGCACTCACATCAGCATGCAGAGTCAGCGATCTCCAGGCTCTGATGGCGGAACCGCCCTACACAAAGTTCTACAAAAACAGGGTGGTGCTCTGCACACACCCCAAATTTCTGCCAAAGGTGGTGTCCCCATTCCACATCAATCAGGAGATGGTGCTCCCCACCTTCTTTCCGAGGCCTCACGTCGGTAGGGCGGAGACCATTCTCCACAATATGGATTGTAAGAGAGCCCTGTCCCTTTACCTGCAATGAACTCAGGGCCACCGCAAAGCACCACAGCTTTTCGTATCCTATGACCCCAGCTGCCTGGGGCTCCCAGTGACTAAGCGAACTCTGTCCACTTGGGTGGTGGACTGCATTACCCTTGCCTATGAGCAAGCAGGGATCTCACTGGATCAGAGGGTCATAGTGCACTGCGTCAGGGCCATGGCTACTTCTGTGGCAAATCTGCGTTCGGTCCCCATGACGGATATCTGCCAGACTGCCATCTGGTCTTTGGTCCATACCTTCACAGCTCACTACTGCCTAAAGAGGGAGTCCTGACAGGACAGCGCCTTTGGACAGGCTGTACTCCATAATCTCTTTGGGTGTAGGCAACTCCTTCCCTCTGACCCTTCTATGTTCAGGCTACCAGAGTACTGGTTCTCTGCCGGACACTTGGGTCTTGTGAGAGTCTCTCAGTTGGCACTCAACTGCTGCTGATCATGGCTCACCCATTACAGGTCGCTGTGGCATTTTTTTTACAGGTTCTCAATAGCCTGTAGCTGGGGAGTCCCATATGTGAGGACTGACTTCCTGCTTGTTCCCAGAAAAAGTGTAGTTACTCACCTGTAACAGATGTTCTCCAGGGACAGCAGGAATCAGTCCTCACAACCCTCTCTCCTCCCCTTGGAGTTGCTTCTTTACTGTATTTTAATTTTTGCTGTCTTACCTATGTCATTAGACTGAGGCAAGATGGCACTGTTGGGTGGGAGTGGACCACACATGCATAGTGCATCAAAGCTGGGGAGATGCTTCCACGCGTGCTGCGTTGGCATTGATGTCACCCATATGTGAGGACTGATTCCTGCTGTCTCCAGAGAATACCTGTTACAGGTGAGTAACTACACTTTATCCACTGTCTCCGGGGCTGCATTGTGGTTTATCTTGCGCAGTCTGCTGCTTCCGCCCTCTCCGATGACAACCAGTGATGGCAGGGAGAAGGAGTGGTTTGGTTGGGCCTACACTATAGATATGGATTCCTCATTTCACAAACGGAATCCACGTCTATACAAAAAACTATAAATACCTGCATTTACAGTTGCCTGAGGCATGTATAAATGCCTGATGGAAGGGGTAGCTGTTAATATTAAGCTCTGCTTCTCTGATCACCATCCCAACCTTGATTTCACCTCCCCAATCAAGGCCAACATATCAGATCCTTTCCCCAATACCCCTCATAAGCCCCCCCCCAATCAGTCTCCCAACCCACCTCCTAATCCCTAGTTCCAGTCTCACTGGGGTCCCCGGTGCCTAGTGGGAACAGGAGCAATGCCCACTTTCTCCTGCCGTTTTGATGTTGGGTTCCAAAAATGGCACCAATGACCCTTAGTCATAATTTCATGGTATTCCAGAAGTACTACAATATTATTACTAGAACTCCTCAGCGCCATTATGGAACCATTGACAACATTCCTGTTCTTATTAGTTACCAGGAATCCCCGGTGAGGCTGGGGCTAGGGATCAGGTGGTGGGTGGAGGGAGCTGCTGGAGGAGTGTCAGGAAGGGTCATTGTTCCTGGGGGCAGGGTTGTGTATTTATGCTGGGGGTTGCTTGATGGGGGGGGGGGGGGGCGGATTGAATGCTGTGGAGCGGGGTAGAGGATTTTGGATGTGTTGAGGGGGTTGGGGATCAGATGTGTTGGTCTTGATTGGGAAAGGCTGAGGGTAGTTTAGCCACCTGGGGGGAGAATGAGGTTGAGGGGTGAATGGGGGTAAATGGTATTGCTTCAATGGGTGTCTATTCCGAATGGTAGCAGTGATTTTAACAAACTGTTTCCTTGGGTATTTTTATATTTTCCCCTTATGTACAGCTTTCTAAAATCACTGCTCCTGCTGGATGTGGAGTGGCATAGTGGTTGGGCAAGTTTTATTTATTTATTTATTTACATTGTTTATTGTTTATTGTTTTTATAACATTTGATATACCGCCCCCCGTTACATCGGGGCGGTTTACAGTATAAATAAAATCATCAAGTCAGAAACGGAAAGAGAAAGTTACAATTACTTGAAGAAAAGAAGAAAGGGAAACAGAGGACAGTGGAAGACAGGAAGATAGAGTCAGGAGAGTCAGCTAGATCCAGGAAAGGCACAGGAGAACAGATGAGTTTTGAGAAGGGAGCGAAATTTAGGATATGATTCTTCCAAACGGAGGGCAGTGGGTAGTGAGTTCCAGAGGGAGGGACCAAGGTAGAAGAACGCTGATTTACGGGTGGATTACATACCGCGCTATTCCGCATCAGTGCAGTTTACATAGAACATCAAAACTTACACATTTCTGTAGCTGTGTTTACAATGAACCAGTACATGAACTTGGGTCAAACCTGGGTAACTATTTACATACTGGGTAACTATTTACATCTTGACAAACTAATATAGAGGATTCATTGTACTGTATTGGCTAGCTAGTTGCTGGGGCTGTGGTGGTACATTCTTCTGGGTAATACAAGTGGAAGAGGTGATGTTTTAACGCTTTCCTAAACTGGACTAAGTCGGGGATTGCCCGGATGCTAGGTGGAGGGTGTTCCAGCATTTAGGTGCACAGAATTTGAAAGCTCTGTTTACTGTTGCCTGGGTGTACTGGGTTATCTCTTTCGGGATTATTAGTGTGTTGACCGCTGCTGCTCTTCTGGATCTGGTAGGGGGGTTGCACTTTATGAGCTCTGTTAGGGATGAGGAGGAGAGCCCATTGATGGCTTTGAAAGTCAGCAGTAAGGTTTTGAATGTGAGCCTGCCTTGAATGGGGAGCCAGTGAAGCTGTTTCAGGATGGGCGTTATGTGGCCCCTCCTGGATGTTCCCTGAAGAACTCTTGCTGCTGAGTTCATCGCGAGCTGTAGCGGGTGCAGAGTGGACTGAGGGAGACCCTGAAGTATGGCATTTGCATAGTCAAAATGCGGTATGATCAGTGCTTGATAGATTGTCCGGAAGTCATCCGGTTCAAGCAGGAAGCGTAGATGCCGGAGCAATCGGATCTTATGGTATACTGCTTTTGCTATATTGCTTATGTGCATCTTCATGTCTAGTCGCTGGTCTAAGGTGACTCCGAGGTATCTGATAGAGGGTTTGGTTAGAAGTTCAGCTTCCTTGACCTTCAGGTATGGTGGTGTGATGAAGTTTGGATTTCTTGTGATGAATAGGACCTCTGTTTTCTTATGTTGAATTCGAAGATTTTGGTTTTGGAGCCAGATGGATACGGCATTGAAACAGTCTGTCAGTGGGGAGAGGTCTGGGTTGTCTGTCAAGAATGGCATATAAAGGAGGACATCATCAGCGTATACTAAGCAGTTCACCTTGAAAGACCGTATGATGTCACGTATTGGCTGCATGTATATGTTGAACATCAGCGCAGCGAGGGAAGATCCTTGTGGCACGCCTTAATTCTGGTGGAATGGTTCTGATGTTGAGGTCCTAGATCGTACGTGCTGCCATCTATCTGAGAGATATGACTTACACCATTCAAGTGCTGTGTCACATATTCCCTTCTCCTTGAGACGTCACAGGAGGAGCTCGTGGCTTACTGAATCGAAAGCGGCTGCTATGTCATGAACATGAGAACGCACCCTTGACGGATGTTGTCAATTCCAGCCATTATGTTGTTAAAGAGCATGGTGAGGAGGGGAGCGAATGCTTCGATGTGTTCTTGAATCTGTCTTTGGACATCTTTTTCAATAATTTTGGCCAGAAGTGGTATGCTTGATATCGGTCGGTATGAGTCTGCTCTCTTTGGGTCGAGCTTGCTGTTTTTTAGAAGCGGTCTGATGGAGGTGCGTTTAAGGGATTGGGGGAATGTGCCTGTTGTGAAGGAACGGTCCATGAGCCTGGCTATAAAAGGGCTGAGGTCTGCTCGTAACTCCTTTATCCAGAAAGCAGGACAAGGGTCGGTTTGTGCGGTGGTCGTGTTGATCACAGCAATGGTATCTTCAATGTGTTTCTTGGGTGGCGTGGAGAATATGGCCAGGGGTGATAGATATCTTGGCTCGAGTGTGATGGTAGGTTCCAGGGACTTATTTGCCTTGCAAAGCTTTGATTGTAAGTAATCTGCAAATTCTTGGGGGTGTATCTCACTTAGTTGCTCAGGTGCTGGTTCTTTTGTTAGGTTCTTAACAAGTGCGAACAGGTCGTGGGGTTTGTTCAAAGACCGCTTTAGTGCGTCCATGTGGAATCTTTTCATGCTCTCTGTAACTCTTTGGTGGTGCTTCTCCAGTTAAAAGTTATATGCCTGCCGTTCATCAGTAGAGTGTGATCGGCGCCAACGTCTTTCCAGCTTCCTCAGGAGGGTGAGTGATGATCTGAGCTCGGTGGAGTACCAAGGTGCGGTGGCCTGTTTCCCTAGCGTAGAGCGATTGAGCTGAGGCTTTTATTCCAGTTGAGAACCATCTCCTCAGGATCGTGTGTTGTCGAGGCGAGGAGTGTGCGGGTTTGGTTTAAGACCGTGTTCTTGTCAAAAGCCTGGAACCTACGTGGCGCTGTGTTGGTAGTGCTGCCGACCCTATTGGCATGCTTTTGAGATTTGTCGGGTAGGGGTATTTGGAATGTGATCAGCTTGTGGTCGGACCAGGAGACTGCGGTAGTGGACACCATAGGGGTGTTGGTTGCGTTGAAGGTAGTCTGTGGGGTGAAAACCAGGTCCAGTAGGCCTCCTTTAACATGGGTGGATTCATTGACCAGTTGCCTGTATCCTAGTTCTTCCAGAGCATCGAGGAAAGCCGAGGCCTGGGCGTCTTGCAAAGAGGGCAGATTGCCTCGGGCCAGGGGTTTGAATCCCACTGGAGGACAGCAACCTCAGGCTGAAGGAACTGGGGTTTCTAGTCCCACAGGTGCTTCTTGTGGCCTTGCGCAAGTCACTTAACCCTCTGTTGCTTCAGGTACAAAATGTAGATTGTGAGCCCTTCGGGGACAAGGGAAACATATACTATACCTGAATGTACACCGCTTTGACTTGGTGAAAAGCAGTATATAAGCATTGTTAAATAAATAAATCTATTTTACGAAAGGCTCTATAGGGCCTTTTTACTAAAGTGCACTAATGAGCTAATGTGTGTTTTAGTGCAGTTACTGTTAGCTTGGGGCTGCACTGTCATGACAGTTACATATGAACATAAGAACATAAGATATGCCATACTGGGTCAGACCCAAGGGTCCATCAAACCCAGTATCCTGTTTCCAACAGCGGCCAGTCCAGGTCACAAGTACTGAGGCAGCCATGAGGTAGCTATAGGTAGCCCTTCCCCCAAGCCATGCTGCGAACTGTAGATAGCCCTTCCCCCAAGCCATGCTGCAAGCCATGAGGCTCTGATCAGCCTGACCCTTCCCCCGCAAGCCATGAGGTAATCAGCCTGCTAAGAGAGACATTGAGATTCCAGTAGGCACCCTTCCCCCACTCCAGGTCTGAGCACAGTATTTCCCTAGCCCTGAAACCAACAGACCAGAGCATACCGGTTTGGACAGGTCACCCAGGTACCTCCCCAGGGGCTGCTGATTGGTGGGCAGGAAATACCTGTGGCAAATGGGATTGTAGAATGAGTTTAAAACTGTACTGTATATAAGGCATTGTAGGCCGTCCCTCGGGGTTCAGACCCTTGTGGAGGTTGCTGGTATCTCTGTCTGATCCTGTGCACATTAAAGATCCTGTTTGCATTCCAGCCTGCCTGTGAGTTTTCCTTCTGTGGGTGAGTGATTGAATAAGAGCTTTTCACAGCGATTGCTGCTACATTTTGGTGCATTGGCCGGGAAATATTAAAAGAAAAGCCTCTCTCATCACACCCACGGTGGGAAGACTTCTGCTTTTGCAGCATCTGGGCCTCCACCAGTCAGGGACCGGCCCCTCCAGGTGATTAACTGTCCTTGGCGCCCCCGGGCCACTTTGTGCTCGGAAGGACACCTTGATTTGTCTGGACAGCTGGTCCCTGCGGTTGAATCCCCGATTGAAAAACCAGCTGGATAGACTGGCATCCAAACTTCCTGTCTGATCAGAGTTCTGGTGAGTACTGCTACCTTGTCTGGGGCTAGTTCTGTACTCTATCTGTGAGTCCTGGTAATTTCTGGGAACCTGTAGCAGCCTGATCAACTGCACGAGCAGTCCTAGTACGGGCCTTAGTGGCCCTGAAGCCATTGCTCGTCCTGTATCTGAATACCGGTAAAATCTGAATATCTGAAACTGCAGTAATCTGAGATCTTTTAAAAGCGCTGCCGAAAGAAAAAAAAATGTAACTAAATATAGCACTTGATAAGTTAAACATACCTGAGATAAAGAATAGATCGCTGCTTCTCTTCTTTCCGTTCTGCTTGTGGAGAGTTTTCTGAAGCGTGACTGCAAGGAGAGGGCTCTAATATGCTTCCGTTCCGTTTCTAATTTGTGTTAATTTCTGCTCCGGTGTGAATTCTGCCCTCCATGTGCTCCGGTGTGGTTTTACTGCCTTTCCCTGAACCCCCGATGTAGTTTCTGTGCTCCAACGTAAATTTCTGTCCCCCCTCCCATGCTGCCGCTGTGTTAATTTCTGCTCCGATGTGAACTTCTCTCTCCGTTGTGCCCCGATGTGAATTTTCTGCCTTTCCCTGCTGTCCCGATGCACCGCTGAGCCCCCCTGCTGACCCGCTGAATTTTCTGCCTTTCCCATGCTGTCCCGATGCACCGCTGAGCCCCCCTGCTGACCCGCTGAATTTTCTGCCTTTCCCATGCTGTCCCGATGCACCGCTGAGCCCCCCCTGCTGACCCGCTGAATTTTCTGCCTTTCCCTGCTGTCCCGATGCACCGCTGAGCCCCTTTAAAGGGTATTAAGAGTGCAGCGCTGCCAAAAGCTATTAAATTAATTTTTGCCCCAAGCAAAAAAAATAAAAAAAAAATCATACTGACCGTAATTTGTGTGCTGCGGGCCGGCGGGCCCCTTTTTAAACTGCTCCGTCCTTGTTCTGTGTGCCACGGGCCGGCTGGCTCCCCGATTTTAAAAGTGTATTTTTCTCCTCCTCTCCCGCATGTTTGAGGTCCGGCTGGCTCCCCGATTTTAAAAGTGTATTTTTCTCCTCCTCCTCCCGCATGTTTGAGGCCCGGCTGACCCGATTCTGAAGTTGGGAACAGCTGAGTCTGTCCGGAGGTATCCAGAGCTGAATCGGGCAGTAGAACACACGTGGAGGCGGCCATCTTGAAAAGACCACGTGTAAGCTACACTGCAATATACTTAAAGTGACTCTGGAGCTCCATCTAGTGGACATTAGCTGTAATTACTACTATTACCTGTGTTTTAAGTGATCCTGGAGCTCCATCTAGTGGTCATTTAAAAACTAGCTGTATTTTTATCCTTATGGTTAAAGTGATCCTGGAGCTCCATCTAGTGGACATTAGAAAATAGCTAGCTATATTTCTCATACTGTATTTCTAATGTCCTCATGGTGAAAGTTAGATCCTATGATACAGCTAGAGAGAGTGTCTGTGATGTATTTGTAACAAGCTGCTGCTGGGGAAGGAGAGTGTGTGAGTATTCGCTGCTGAGACGTCTCTGTTTTCTGTTTTCCCTCTTTCTTTTTCCCTTTGTGGTCCTGTGCGTTTTGTGCAGCCAGACTCTGCCTGTTACCAGGATTATATTGTATGTTGTATTCCCAGAGGTGAGATTAGAAAATTTACACTGAACATTGTGATTTGTGAATTGTGATTGGGGCATGGGGTCCGGAGGCTGAATTGTGGTGAGGGAGTATCCGGACCAGCTTCCCTGTATGGATTCATGGCTGGCCCATATAGTTAATGTACTGTTATGTAAAAATTGCTAGTGGCTCTGTGTTTGTTAGTGGCTCTGTGTTTGGTTGTGACATTAGGGAAAGAAAGTTTTTGTCCAGACATTAGGTCTTTATATTTCAGGATTGATTTTGATACTCTATCAGTAAAAGGTGAAGTTATTGACGAGTCGCCCCTGTGTCCCCAAACAGTGAAAAACACCAGGTCTACTGATTGCAGGGAAGGGGACAGTTTGGAAAAGGGGGGGGGGGGTGGGGTTTGCTGTGTGTGGACTGTGGTACTGGTATATCAGTGAAGGAAGACAATTGCATTGTTTGATGCATATCCAATTTCATTGCTATGTTACATGCATGATCAGTTGTCAGGGAACCAGGTGTTTTTGGTCACACCTCTCAGCGGTGACTGGGGGATAGTTGGAACTGCTGAAATAGTTTGCATAGCTATAGAAAGATACTGGGAGGAGTTCCTTCTTCTAGCAGATGAATGGAGGCCCATTAGAGAGGACAAAAAAAAAAAAAAATCATCTAGGAGTCTTTCTCCTAGAGGACAAAGAACCCCAATTCACCTAGCCACACCTAGCCTGCAAACAATCCTCTTGTCATCAATTTTAATTGTAGAGTTTGAGCTTCTAGAACCATGAGGTGCCTCCTTTGAGCATCCTCAAATGTCTGCTGGAAGCAAACAAAGGCTGGAGAAAAATCCTTATAAGATCATGAAGAAATGAAGATTTTTTTTACTTGTCCTTTAAAGCCTGGATTTTCTCTGGTACATATATTTGGTTTTGACTGCACATACAAACTTAAGCAAGTAATACTTCTGAATGATATGCCATCTTTGGCAGTTTATTCTGCAGACAGTAAATGCTGTGCTGATGATTGCGTTCTTTCCTGCTTGGTACCTTAAACTGCCTTGATCAACTGTATTCATTTTTCTGATACTACAATGATATTGCATTCCAGATATCCACCAACCTTCTTATAAAGTATCAGTTTCATGCCTGTTTTGAACTATAAGATACAAGGTAATCACTTTGCCTTGTTAAGCTCTGTGCTCATGAATGATGAACAGGACAGTAACATCATAGGTGCTATTTAGAATAAATTCACCTGTCCTGCTGTATTTGAATTTTACATGTTGGTGTCCAGAGTTCAGGAGCACAATATATTATAGCACTGTGAGATACAAATCTTTTTAGTTTATACATTTGTACTTTGTTACCAAATATACTGGTAGGAGTACATTATGTAGAGGTCCAGTATACACAGCAATAAGATGAGTAAATATTAAATTTTGGAAAGGGGCTGATCTGAAATCGCTTGGTTCCCAAGTATATAAAGCAAATTTAGTGGAAAGATGGAACTGTGATTCCCAGAAATATGGAAATATTTGTAAAAATATTATTTACAAATATAATGATAACATTAACTCGAGTTGATTGGATAAAACTAAATCTTACTTGTCAGCAATGATCCAGGAGAGCTTTGAGAAAATGAATGAGAGAGAGGGGCAGAAGGTGAGACGACAGCCTAGGAAAAAGGCAATAAAACGTGCTACTCCAAGTGTGATGATCTGGGCCACTGGAATTCTGACTGCTCTAAGACTCCTCGAGGACCCACAAGGCCTGAGGAAAAACACGAACCTTGTACATTTATGCCTCTGAAGAGACATGAATAGGCAGGGGGGAATAGGCCAAGAAGAACCCGAGGAAGTATTGCCATGAGGCCTATTCACAAATGCCTTGCAGGCCAAGAAGAACCAGAAGGAGTATCGCCATGAGGCCCAACCACCAATGCCTTGTGCCCTCTTAGTCTCTCACCTCAAGAGGATCTCTTTTGACACCATAATTAATGGATAGCTTACATAAATCTTTGTGGACCACTGCATTTTCAAGATCAGTCCAAGTATTTTTAAGTTTCCTACAGTACTCTCACTGGGAACCAGGTGTACAATAGACTCTAGCCATACATGAGAGATATGTGGCTGTCATGTTAGGAGCCATATTTCTTTCTATTGGAATTGATGTATCGTTTTATATTGAAGATTGTTTAGACAGTCGCTATTTAGAATGAGCACCCATGCCAATCTAGAACTGCACCAATTAAGTTAGTGGGAAATGGACACTGTTTACAACAATACTATGTCTCTAACAATTGTTTTAGCAGCCTTGCCAGATAAGGATACATTAGTATGGTATAGAAAAAGAAAAAAATTGAAGGACCTATGTATGTAGTTGGTGGAAAGTGTTGTGAGGGGTAAAGTGATATATTAAGAGGAAGGACTCTGATGGACAGTAAACTGATGAAGGTAATTAATGATGTGGAAGGACTCTGATGGACAGTAAACTGGTGAAGGCAATTTAATGATGTGAAGTGATGTATCTGGCTAATGAATATAAAAAATGATGAGGGATAAATTGATGACAAATTCTCACAAAAAAAAAAAAAAAAAAAAAAAAAAAAAAAAAAATTGGTGTGATTCTAAAACTTGTCAGAATTACAGAACACGGGCGTGCACTTGTCTGATCTGTAAACATGTGGAGATCAGTCAAGGGCATAATGGAATATTTCCTACCAGCAAAGGAACCTCCAGTGATAATGGATCCAGGAGTGGAAGCAGGATCTGCTGACTCCCCAGTGGCGAGACCCGTATACTGTTCTGCGGACCACCCCCACGGCTGTCAAGGTGGCTGAAGTTGCTCCGAGGATCCATCACTCTCGTGTCAAGGCCGCTGCACCAGAAATTGTTCCAGCCTGGACTTCTGTCACAGTTCCAAACCAGCCCCTACGCTTTGACACTTCTGCCCAGTACGGGGTTCTAACAGACTGCCGACGAACTCTGGACCACCGGAGAGACTGATTTACAGACACCTTTCCTGGAACCGGGATCAGACTGAGAAAAGGTGCCTTAGCTGATATAGACTTGCTTTCAAACAAGTGCAGAGACTACTAACACAGCAGTATTACTTGCCCAAACTGCTCTGAACATGCAGACCTTTGTATACGTAACTCTCTACCTTAACTTGTCCCATTGCTGTACCGTACATTTTAACCAAGTGCCTTTTTCCTTACAGGTTGTTTCCACCCTTGGCACCCTGGTAGAACGCAAGGCGGCTGCCACGGTCATGGCCCTGACCCAATATACTCCTCTGCGGCTTGCCTCCAGTAATACAGCCCTCAACCGCCTCTAGCGGTTGAGGTCTTACTTAAAAAGGGGGGAATGAGGCAGCCATGAGGTAGCTATAGGTAGCCCTTCCCCCAAGCCATGCTGCGAACTGTAGATAGCCCTTCCCCCAAGCCATGCTGCAAGCCATGAGGCTCTGATCAGCCTGACCCTTCCCCCGCAAGCCATGAGGTAATCAGCCTGCTAAGAGAGACATTGAGATTCCAGTAGGCACCCTTCCCCCACTCCAGGTCTGAGCACAGTATTTCCCTAGCCCTGAAACCAACAGACCAGAGCATACCGGTTTGGACAGGTCACCCAGGTACCTCCCCAGGGGCTGCTGATTGGTGGGCAGGAAATACCTGTGGCAAATGGGATTGTAGAATGAGTTTAAAACTGTACTGTATATAAGGCATTGTAGGCCGTCCCTCGGGGTTCAGACCCTTGTGGAGGTTGCTGGTATCTCTGTCTGATCCTGTGCACATTAAAGATCCTGTTTGCATTCCAGCCTGCCTGTGAGTTTTCCTTCTGTGGGTGAGTGATTGAATAAGAGCTTTTCACAGCGATTGCTGCTACAGTACCTGTCCGGTTCCCAAAAAGGTAGGCAGATTCCCTGTTACTTGCCCAAGGATAAGAAGTGGATTTCTCCAATCCTCTTTAATAATGGTTTATGGACATTTCCTTCAGGAACTTGTCCAATCCTCTTTTAAAGCCACCTACACTAACAACTTTTACTACATCCTCCGGTAATGAATTCTAGAGTTTAATTATGTGTTGAGTGAAAAAATAATTTCTCCAGTTAGTCTTAAATGTGTGACATTGTAGCTGCATTGCGTATCCCCTAATCTCCAGGAACAAGCAGGAATGTAGTCTTCACTATGGGTAACGTCGGTACCGACGGAGCCCGAACAGGAACGCTCCCCAGCGTCCAATAGGAAAACTTTTGGGAGCATCCCACTGCTCCTGCGTTGCTGACTGTTCCTCCTCAGTTCTTTGTTTTCTGTGGAGCCAGCAGGAAGTAAATCCTGTCACCGCAGAAAATTTCTTCATTCTTCTTCTTTGTTATTTTTTGTGGTTGCATCTGCCTTCCCGTCGAGGCCAGAACCGATATCTTCAATTCTATTCTTTCTCTTTTGACCAAAACCCCCCCCAAAAACAACTTTAATTCTTTCAGGTGCATTGACTCCATCTTAGGCCTTAGGCCTTCCATCCAGTCTACTGACACGATGGAAAAACTAACCAGTGATTTTAAGAAATGTTATAAGTGTGGTAGCACTATCTCTGCTACTGATACCCATGACTGGGGTCTTAAATGTCTCGATCCAGAACTGCAGCTATCTGAATGTCCCCTGTGCAAGAATATGACAAAGAGAGGCCTACAGAATCGGGCTGCAAAACTCAACTCCCTTTTTGCCTCAGATGCAGTTTCACTCATTTAGACGTCATCGAGGGCATCGTCTTTCTCACATAGATCTCAGGTATTGAAACACCAGACTTCCTCTAAGACAGGCCATCCTCCCAAGGATAGATCTCTATCTAAACATAGAGATGCCTCCAGCGTTGCCCTGGAGTTGGATCGACCGGCCAAACTACTCTGACGGGAGGACCTCCCCTCCAAAGCCACAAAAGAGGTCCAGGATGCTCCCGAGGCCTCCACCTCAGGAGAGCTCCTGGGGCCTGCTCTGGAACGGTAGCCCATGCCTATAGTACCGATACCCAAGCATCGGCAATCTCTATGCATCAGCGCATGCTGGCCATTGAGTGGAGTCTAGAGGCTCTGTTAGCGGTGATGGTACTGGTCAGGACATTACTGGCAATATCGTCAGTACTGGTACTGTTAACAATGCAGATGCAGTCGGCATTGGGCTTCATGCTGCTCGGCACACTCCCACTCATATCATCCCTCGAGTCAGTTCCCGGTTCCGAGGTACTGTACGGCAAGTCTCTCTGGCCGATACCAATCTTGATTGGTACTGGACCTTACAAGAGCAGGAGCATCGCTCCCAATGATACTTTGATTCTACTGATTCTGATTTTTTGAATGATGAATTGATCGGTACCCGAGAGATACGAAGTCTTCTGGAGGAATCCTTGCTGTTGCCGCAACAGCGCATGTCCAATCCTGAAGAGATGTCTTTCCAAGAGTTTATCAAAAATATGGCGAGGGGCCTATCCATTACTCCTACATCGGAGAAAGAACCAAGAGCAGAGAAGTTGGAGATTCTCCAATACCCTACAGCTCCTAAAGAAGTGACTACTCTGCCTCTGCACCGTATACTCCAGGATCTTAAGCTCCAGATGTGGGAAACACCCCTCATCATTTCTCCCCATACTCGATGACTCAATACCATGTATCGTGTACCATAAAGCCCCGGGTTCCAGAAAATGCAGCTTTCCACTCAATGGTAGTGGAATTGGCTGCACGTTGAATTAAGAGTTCTAAGACGCACTCCTCCAATCTCCCAGGCAGGGAATTGAGAACCCTCAAAGCCTTTGGGCAGCAATGCTTTCAGCTTACATAAGTTCATACATACTCTACATGGGTATCTTCCTTAAGGAGGAACTAGGGATCTGGAATCAATGACTCCTCTTCTCCTGGATGATGAGAGGGCAGACTATTTTACCTTAGTCAAACATGCCCGGAATGAACGAAGTTTGTCAATAGGGCAACCATTGACTGTTTTGAATGCACTAGCAGAGTAACATCTATCTGAATAGGTGCATGTAGGATTGCCTGGCTTCAGGCATCAGACCTTGAACAATGGATTCAAGATAAGCTGGATAATATTCCCTGTACTGGTGAGAACCTGTTTGGAAAGGATTGGCAAGATAAGGCTTCTCATTTAGAGTCTGAGAATACCACCCTCAATAAGCTCTCCAAAGCTACTGCCAACCCTGCCAAGAAAAAAGCAGCTGCAAAGAAAGCTTTCTATGGTAAGAAGAAGAAATTTTACCCTTCTTAACCCCAAGCTTCTCAATACCAACCTCAGGTACCCAGAAGAGGCAACAGCCTCCCAAGCACCAGAAAAAGCCCAAAGGCTCCTAAATCCCAGCCAGCTGTGCAGACCCAATCTGCACCTGGGGTTTTTGACTTCTTCCTAGAGAACATAGCCACCCTGCCTCTGGAGAACCTCCACCCCCTCCACATAGCATGCAGACTTTGCCATTATGCCCCTGGTGGCATCTTATCACCTCAGAGCAATGGAAACTAACCATAGGGCGAGAAGGGTACAAGCTTCATCTACAAAGCATACCCCCTTCCACCCTAGTGGGGGAATATCATTCTCAACCCCCACTCACTGCTCTCCTGCAGCAAGAGATCACCTTTCTTCTGTCAGAGTGTGCCATAGAAGAGGTTCCAACATCCCAACAGGGGATGGGGTTCTATTCTCCTTACTTTCTCATACAAAAAAAAACCAGAGGGTATCGACCCATCTTAGACCTCAGGAACCTAAACAAGTTTCTAGTCCGAGAGAAATTCAAGATGATCTCACTAGGAACCCTTCTACCTTATCTCCAGAGTCAGGACTGGCTCTGTTCTCTAGATCTAAAAGAAGCGTATACTCATATCCTCATTCATCCAGAACACCGGAGATATCTACATTTCACTTTCCAGGGAAATCACTATCAATACAGAGTCCTTCCCTTCGGACTCACCTCTGCCCCAAGAGTCTTCAAAAAGTGTATGGCTGTCGTAGTTATATCTAAGGACTCTCAGAATATTCATCTTCCTTTACTTAGACGATTGGCTAATAAGGACCACCACTTCACAGGAGGTTCATCTATTCCTTCTTCGTACAATGCAGGTACTGCAGGATCTGGGATTTGTGATAAATCTTCCAAAGTCCCAACTTGTTCCCACTCAAACACTAGAATTCATAGGAGCTCTTCTAGACACTTGTCAAGGGCATTTCTACCCCAGGACTGTTGTACTCGACTAGTGCAGCTAGCATATCAAGTAAGGCTCAGAGACAATCTCTCAGCCAGAGAGATGCTGCACCTTCTAGGCCATATGGCCTCTACAGTGCATGTGGTTCCATATGCCTGTCTGCACATGCAGACAGCTCAATGGACTCTTGCCTCCCAGCGAAAGCCTGTCTTCGGGGCCCTCAGGCACCAGATCCAAGTCACAGACAGTCTCATCGACTCCCTTCTGTGGTGGTCTATCCCAGGAAATCTCCTTATAGAGTCACCTTTTCAGATACTTCCACATCAATGCATCCTGACAACGGATTCCTCCAAACTGGGCTGGGGGGCACACTTGTTCTCCACTAAGGGGCCTCAAGATGGAGCAGGAGTCTCAGCTCCAGATAAATTTACTGGAGCTTCATGCTATCTTTAATGCTCTCAAAGAGTTTCAACAAGGCCACAGAGTTCTCATCCATACGGACAATCAGGTAGCTATGTTCTACGTGAACAAGTAGGGGGAACGGGCTCTTGGGCCCTTTGCAAGGAGGCACTCCATGTTTGGTCCTTTGCCATTGCTCATCGAATACACCTCCAAGCAGTGTATCTGTCAGGACAGCAAAACGTCCTAGCAGACAAGTTGAGTTGGATCCTCCTTCCGCATAAATGGTCCCTCTATCAGGAGACGATCTCCTATATCTTTCAGACCTGGGGAACTCCAGAGATATACCTTTTTGCCACTCCACAAAATGCCAAACTATCTCATTTTTGCACCAGAACCCCAATGTCCGGCTTCCAACAAGTGGATGCTTTCCACCCTCACTGGGGTCAGGAATTCCTGTAGGCCTTTCCTCCCAGACCCCTGATTCCCAAAACACTTTTCAAGCTTCAAGTGGACAGGGGCCACATGATCCTCATAGCCCTTTGCTGGCCACGTCAACCGTGGTTTCCTCTCCTGCTATGTCTGTCCCAGACTCGCCCCTTGAGTCTCGGGTCAGCTCCCGATCTCCTCTCACAGGAGGAAGGGATGCTATTCCATCCCAATCCGCAGTCTCTCCATCTCATGGCTTGGCTGCTGAAAGCATAGTGTTGCAAGATCTTTACCTTCCTCAGGAAGTAAAGGAGATCCTGCTAGCTTCCAGGAAACCATCCACCAGACGTTCCTATGACTTCAAGTGACATAGGTTCTCTGCTTGGTGTTCCCAGAAGGATCTTA
Organism: Ichthyophis bannanicus; assembly: GCA_033557465.1. Taxonomy (NCBI): domain Eukaryota; kingdom Metazoa; phylum Chordata; class Amphibia; order Gymnophiona; family Ichthyophiidae; genus Ichthyophis; species Ichthyophis bannanicus. Next base: position 955,308,901 of record CM066034.1, on the reverse strand, counting down.
ATCCCTTCTCAGCTCCTGTGGAAGCTCTCCTTCAGTATTACCTCCATCTTTCGTGCTCTGGTCTCAAGACAAACTCAGTGAGAGTTCACCTCAGTGCAATTGCTGCTTCTCACCATCCTTTGGATGGGCAGCTTATCTCCTCACAACTGCTTGTGATGCGTTTCATGAGAGGGCTCTTATTGACCAAGCTTTCCATCAGGCCACCACCGGTGGCATGGAATTTTAATGTCATGTTAGGGCAACTCCTCAAGCCGCCTTTTGAACCTTTAGCCATAACATAACAAAGGTTTCTCTCTTAGAAGGTTATCGTCCTAATTGCCCTCACTTCAGCTAGATGCATCAGTGAGCTTTAGACGTTGGTGGCAGACCCGCCTTATACCCGGTTCCACCATGATAAGGTAGTCCTTAGGACCTATCCCCATTTCATGCCCATAGTGGTGTCTCCTTTCCATTTGAATCAGTCAGTGTATCTCCCTGTCTTTTTCCCTAGACCATATTCCTCTAGTGCAGAGACAACCCTCCATACCCTTGACTGAAAATGGGCCTTGGCATTCTATCTTCAAAGTACAGCTGAGCACCGTAAAGGCTCTCAGTTATTCATCTCCTTCGATCCCAGTCACTTGGGGTTGCCAGTATTCAAACATACTCTTTCTAAATGTATAGCAGATTGCATCTTGTTTGCTTATGACAAAACAGGACTATCCCTTGAAGGTCATGTCACTGCCCATAATGTTCATGACATGGCTGCCTCGATGGCAAACCTACATTCTGTAGCCATTGATGAAATCTGCAAAGCAGGAACTTGGTCTTTGGTACATACCTTTGCTGCTCGTTACTGTCTCAACAGGGACTCCCGCCGGGATGTCATGTTTGGTCAGGCTTTTCTCCAGCACCTCTTTCAGACTTAGGGCAACTCCTACCCTCTGTCTCGGAACTTTTCAATGCCAGACATCCATGAAGGATCCATGCCTTCTTGAGACCTGCTCTGAGGCAAATCTACTGATTCTTGGGGCATTGCTCTGGCATCTGGGAGCTAGGGTGTCCTATATGTGAAGATTACATTCCTGCTTGTTCCTGGAGATAGCGTAGTTACTCACCTGTAACAGGTGATCTCCGGGAACAGCAGGAATTTAGTCTTCACAACCCACCCTCCTCCCCTAGGAGTTATAGGCTTTTTGTATCTCTCTCTATTCTCTCCTTTTATCTCAGCTATAAACTCAACTGAGGAAGGAGAGTGATGAAGACGGGAAGGCAGCAACGCAGGTGCAGTGGGATGCTCCCAAAAGCTTTCCTATTGGATGGCGGTAAGTGTTCCCGCGCAGGCTCCGTTGGTATGGACGTCACCCATATGTGAAGACTAAATTCCTGCTGTTCCCAGAAATCACCTGTTACAGGTGAGTAACTACGCTGTCTTTCTACGTTTTGAAGGAGTAAACAATCTATCTTCATTTACCCGTTCTACTCTATTCATTATTTTATAGACCTGTATCATATCTCCCTTCAGTCATCCTTTTTCCAAATTGAAGAGTGCTAACATTTTAAGCCTTTCCTCATAGGGGTATCCTTCCATCCTCTTTATCATTTTGGTGGCTCTTCTCTGTACCTTTTCTAATTCCGCTATATCCTTTTTAAGATACGGCGACAGGAATTTCACCCAAGGTGCAATCACACCATGGAGAGATATAGAGGCATTATAATAGCCTTGGTTTTATTCTCTATTCTTTTTCTTATCATTCCTAGCATTCTATTTGCTTTCTTAGCTGTCACTGCACACTGGTCGGAGGGTTTCAACGTATTATCCATGATGATGCATAAATCTTTTTCCTGGGTGGTGGTTCCTAATGTGGAACCTTGCATCGTGTAACCATAGTTTGGGTTGTTCTTTCCTAAGTGCATAACTTTGCACTTGTCGACATTAAATTTCATTTGCCATTTGGACATCCAGTCTTTCCAATTTATCATGGTCCTTTTGCAAGTTTTCACAATCCTCTTGTGTTTTAACAACTTTGAATTATTTTGAGTCATCTGCAAATTTTATCACCTCACTCATTATTCATATTGCCAAGTCTTTTATGAAGATGTTGAGAAGCAGCAGGCCCAACACAGATCCTTGGGATACTCCACTATTCACCTTTCTCTATTGAGAAAATTGGCCATTTACCCCTGCTCTCTGCTTTTAACCAGTTCCTGATCAACAATATTACTCTGTCTCCAATCTCATGACTTTTTAATTTGGCCGTGAGTCTCTCATGAGGGACCTTGTCAAAGACTTTCTGAAAATCCAGGTACACCTGGCTCACCTTGGTCTACCTATTTATTCACACCTTCAAAAAACTATGAGATTAGTAAGACAAGACTTTCCTCAGCTAAATCCATGTTGGCTTTTTCCCATTAAACCATCTACATGTTCAGTAATTTTATTCTTTTTAATGGTTTCTACCATTTTGCTCAGAACCGATGTCAGGCTCACTGGCCTGCAGTTTCCTGGATCATCCCTGGAGCCCTTTTTAAAAATTGGTGTTACATTGGCCATTCTCGGGTACTACAGATGATTTTAATGATAGTTCACAGATTACTAGTAGTAGGTATACAATCTAATCTTTCACTTCTTTCAACACCCAGTTCAGGTGATTTACTACTCTTCAGTTTATCGAATACTTGCAATAGATCTCCCCAGATTATCAATATTTCTTTCAATTCTTCTGATATATCACCTTTAATACCACTTCAGGCATGGGTAACTTCCCTATGTCTTCTTCAGTAAAGACCGAAGCAAAGAAGTCATCCAGTCTCTCATTATTTATTTATTTATTCCTTATTTATTTAAACATTTTTATATATCTTGTTCTTCTTTAGTGCTCATTTTACCCCTTTATGATCTAATGGTCCATCTGACTCTCTCACAGGATTTTTTTGCTACGAATATATTTGAAAAAGTTTTTATGTTATGTTTTTGCTTCCATGGCAGACTTCTTTTCAAATTCTCTCTTTGCCTTCCTTATCAGTGCCTTGCATCTACTTTGCCAGTGCTTATGTTGTTTCCTATTTTCATCATTTGGCTCCCTTTTCCATTTTCTGAAAAATGCTTTTTTGTCTACAACAGTCTCTCTGACCTCACCTTTAAACAATGCCAGCAGTCGTTTGGCCTTCAACCTTTTGGCTTCCAAGATAGTATTTTTAAGCAACGCCGAGGCTTGATGTAACTCTTTAACCTTTGCAGCTGCTCCTTTTAGTTTTTTCTTAACCCTTTTCCTCATTTTATCATAGTCTCCCTTTTGAAAGTTAAATGTTTGTGTCATGGATTTCCTTGCTGTCCTCTCTCCATATTTTAAATCAAATGTGATCATGTTATGATCACTTTTGTGAAATGGCCCTAACACTGTTATCTCTTGCACTATAATCCTATATTCCAGTAAGTACTAGTTCTAAAATAGCTTCCCCTCATATCGGTTCATGAACCAACTGCTTCTTTACTATTATTATATTTATGTTTATCTTTTATTGCGCTTGTTATACCGCACCTTTGAGGCAGCAAGGTGGTGTACAATAAAAAAAATACAAAGTGTGGGAAAGAGAAAGGAATGCCATTTGCAGGACAGGAAAGGTACACATTCAAACAAAGAGTAGAGAGGAGAGAGCAGAGACAGGAGGGGGTCTAGGAGTTGGCTTGTGGAAGGTCAAAAGTAATGCAGAACAAATGTGTGTTGAATTTGGTCTTAAATTTTGGATAGGAAAGTTCGAGGTGGAGGTTGGGAGGTAAGACGTTCCAGAGGGCAGGTCTGAGAAAGAACAGAGCTGAGGAACGAGTGGACTTTAACTAGGCATGTGAAGCAGAGGGTAAGTGAAGGCAGTTGGCATGCACTACTACTACCGGTATTTATCATTTATATAGCGCTGCAAGGTGTACGCAGCACTGCACAGGCACATGTAAAAGACTGTTCCTGCTCGTAAGTGCTATCTAGTTAAGACAGACAACACAACAGCTGAGGACAGGGTTACATCCAGGGAATGGTAAGGACATACATAAGAGACTAATCAGAACAGGATCCAAAAGCAGTCTCGAAGAGGTGAATTTTTAGCATTTTTAGAATTTGAAAGGGCCAAAGATGAAACCTGAAGTAGAGACTTAGGTAGTTTGTTCCAGGCATAAGGAGCAGTAAGATGAAAGGATCATAGACTGGCGTTGGCAGTGAAAGAAAGGGCACAAATAGAAGCAATCTGCCAGAAGAGTGGCATTCATGAGGTGTAGGGAGAGATAAGAGGAAAGGTAGTGAGGAGCAGCTGAATGAGTGCATTCATGAAACAGTCATTTATTTCATCTAGAAACTTTATCTCCCTAGCATGTCCTAATGTGACATTGACCCAATCAATACCAGGGTAATTGAAATAACCCATTATTACTATGTTGTAACTTTTGTTAGCGTCCCTGATTTCTTTTAGCATTTCATCATCCATCTGTTCATTCTGGCTAGGTGGACAGTAGTACAGCCCCACTGCCAGTGCCGTCTTCTTTTTACATAGAATTTCTATCAATAGAGATTCTACAATGTATTTTGTTTCCTACAAGTCTTTAATCTTGTTTGACTCAATGCCCTCTCTAACATATAGTATAACCCCTCCACCATTTTGATCTACCCTATGATTGCGATATAATTTGTATCCAGGTTTCAGTGTCTCATTGATTGTCCTTGTTCCAGCAGGTTTTTGAGATGCCAATTATATCTAACCTTTCTTTTAGTGCTATATATTCCAAATCTCTCATCTTATTTTTTAGATTTCTAGCATTTGAATCTGGTTATCAGTTGACAGGGATAAATTGGAATCTTCCAGCTCTGTCTGCTCATTATTTAGAGGTATCTGGGTTACGCTTACCTTTATTGGTACCTCTTTATCGGGATGCCCTACCTTCCTTGTTTTGCTAGTAGCCTTCAATGATACATCATTCTGAACCATGTGATTTTGGTTACTGTCAGCTTTCCCCTATTAATCTAGTTTAAAAGCTGCTCTGTCTCCTTTTTACAGGTTAATGCCAGCAGCCCGGATCCATCCCGGTTAAGGAAGAGCCTTTCAGAAAAGCCCCTCTCTCTTCTCAGAATGTTGCCCATTTCCTAACAAATCCAAAACACTCTTCCTTACACCACTGTCTTATCCACGCATTGAGACTCTGGAGCTCTGCCTGCATCTTGGGTGTTCCATGTGGAATGGGAAGCATTTCTGATAATGCTATCCTGGAAGTTCCAGATTTCAGTTTTTTACCTAAAAGCCTACATTTGGCTTCCAGAACCTCCCTCCCACACTTTCCTCCCACACATTCCTATATCATATTTACTAACATATACCAAGACAGCAGGCTCCTTTGCAGCACTATCTGAAACCTTATCTAGGTGGCATGAGAGGTCTGTCACCTTCTTACCAGGCAGGCAAGTTAATAAGTTATCCTTGCATCCACCAGGGACCCAACTATCTAAATGACTAATGATTGAATCACCAACTATAACAGTCATTCTAACCCTTCTCTGATGGGCTCATGACCCTGGAGACACCTCCTCAGTGTGAGAGGATATTACATCGCCTGGAGGACAGGTCCCTTTATCGTGGACAAACAGGAACAAATCCTCATGATGTTCCTGACAGAGCCCCTGTGTGGGAATGCTCTCCAGCTTCTATTAGAAGCTTTTGGAAGCCTCCACCATGCCCGTGTGCCACTTTGCCACCTGCTGCCGCTGCGCCATCTTAGATCAGTCTTTTGTTTTCTGCAGAGCCCCATGGACACATTCCATTCATCCCTTACTTGGTAAACTTTCTTTCTCCCCACGGGGGCTTTTTGTGCTTTGGGGTTTTACCTAGTCGCCTGCCATCATGGTTCTCCTTTCCCTTTTTGTTTTTCTCCCTCGAGCATCTATTTTAATCTCCAGGAACAAGCAGTAATGAAGTCTTCACATATGGGTGATGTCCTCCGACAAGCCCATGTGGGAACGCTCCCCAGCACCCAATAGGAAAGCCTTTGGGAGCATCCCACCGCGCCTGTGTGCCTGCCTTCCCGCCTTCCCAGTCTTTCTCCACAGAGCTATTTGGACATCTGTACACCGTGCTTCATTTTTTGTCTTCACGCTGGCTCTGGTACTGTCACTCGATGCCCGAGTTTATCTTCATTTATTTTTATTTTTCATCTTTTACTGCGACTCCCACTGCTGGTCTCAATGGCCTAGGCCACCATTACCCTTTTTGACCTGGCAGTTGCTGTGTCCCGAATATGGAGAAATAAGCCAGTGGTTTTAAAAAGTGATCAAAGTGTCGGAACACTATTTCAGCCACCGATAAGCACGGCTGGTGCTTGAGGTGCCTAGGTCCTGACCATGAGCCGGCCACTTGTCCCTTGTGTCAGCAGATGACTAAAAGGGGATTGAAAAACTGTGAAAGACAATGTGGGTCTCTGCTTCCATCAGACTTGGCTCCTTCAGCTCACTTTCAGTGGCCTCCACATCCTCACAGGCATCGACCTCTTCACACGGTTACCACGCTACCTTGAAATTGAAGCACCTGAGTAAGCACAAGTCCTCTACTGATGCAGTGAAGACTTCAACGCCATTAACATTGAGCCCCAATGTTGATTCCCGAGACTGGCTGGAACAGCAGCATCGGGACTACCCCAGAGGTGAAGCTGACTCTGATCGGCCAGCCAAACATCCTCGGTGGGAGGACATGTCCTCCAAAGCACAAGAGGGGCTCCAGGATGCTCCTGACGCACTGACCTCCAAGGAACTACTGGTTCCATGTTCTGGGATGGTGGCTCATAACCCCGTATGGCAGTCCACTCAGACTTCGTCCATCTCCCTTGATCAGCGTATGCTTGCTTTCTAGCAGAGAGTGGCAGCGATCCTGGTGGCATCAGTGCCTCTAGATCCCAGGTCTCCATGCTGTGCATGGACGTCAGTACTTTAAGGCCTTTGAAGTCATTCATACTGGATTTGGAACCGCTACTGTTGAGACCAATGCCTCCTTTGGAACTGGTTGATACCCGAAGTGGTCAAGTACACCGTTTCCAAAGGAGGCATCCTTTGGCGGCAGAACTCTGTTCCAATCCCTTGGAGCATTGATACCAAGACCATCACCTGCCATTGGAATGGCATTGGTGCCGAGATTCTGATTGCCACTATTTTGAGTTTTTGCCTGATTCCGACTCCGATTCCTCAGAATTGGACGTCGAGTCTCTCAGCTCCTGAGGCCTTGTTGATAGTCCTTCTGACCCTTCACTACCACATGAGCGGCGCCAGTCCCCACTGGAGGATATGTCCTTCCAGGACTTTTTCAGGGTCATGGTGAGGGCTCTCTTGATTATAGTTGCCATCATGAAGGAACCGAGGGCCAAGGAGCTGGAAATGCTCCAGTATCTCTCGACGCCTAAAGGGGCTGCCACACTCCCGGTGCATTGCATTTTACAGAACCCCATGCTACACATGTGGGAGGCTTTTCTGACCGTGGCCTTGGATAGTAAGAAACTTGACACAATGTATAGGGTTCCTGAATGCCCAGGCTTCCATAAACCCCAGCTTCCACACTTTTCCATGGTGTTGGAATTGGCAATGCACAGCATTAAAAGTTCCAAGAATCATTCTTCGGTTCCTCCAGGTAGAGAATCCAGAACTCTTGAAGTCTTCGGCCGTCGATTTTTCCAGGCAATGATGTTGGCCTCCAGGAATAACTTTTATATGTTGTACATGGGAATGTTCCTAAAGGATATCACTAAAGATCTTGAGTAATTTTCCCTTCTCATACCAGCTGACAAGCAGGCTGCTTACCAGGCCCTAATCAAGCATAATCAGAATACTTCCATGTTTCTCACCAGAGCTGCTTTTGACTGTTTTGAACCTACTAGCAGAGCTACAGTGGTATGTATTGGGGCCAGGAGGATGGCCTGGTTACAGGCTTCTGACTTGGAGCAGTGGGTCCAGGATAAATTGGCTAACATCCCCTGCACAGGAGGGAGAAGGCGGGTGAAATTGAAACTGATGATCTCACTCTCAAATACATCTCTGGAAAGACAGCTGATCCCTCTAGAAAGAAGGCCTGCACCAAAAAGCCCTTCTACCCTAAAAAGAAGAGATATTATCCATCTTATCCACCTTACCCATATTATCAGCCACAGCAGCCTTAACAAAAGCAGCAAGGCCTCGACCAGCTCCACAGGCCCAGCCTACAGCTGTCTTTTGACTCCTTCCTGGAGAGCATAGCCAAACTTCCCCTGAAGGGTCCCCATCCTTCTCACATTGCAGGCCGCTTGGTCTACTTTGCCCACAAATGGCCTCTCATAGCTACAGAATAGTGAAACTTGAATGTGGTCCTCAAGGGGTAACAGTTCAAACTACGAAAGCTTACCCCGACCTTTGTCATAGGAGAGTTTCCCATGGAACCCCTTCATTGCACTTGCTACAGCAGGAAGTATTTTCTCTGCTATCACAGGGTGCCATAGAAAGAGTTCCTCCTGCACAAGAAAGGTTGGGTTTTTACTCCCGTTACTTCCTCATTCCCAAAAAGATGGGAGCATTCAGACCCATCCTAGATCTCTGAGCCCTCAACAAGTTCTTTGTTCGAGAAAAATTCAAGATGGTCTCCCTAGGAACTCTATTTCCATACCTCAGAGGGATGATTGGCTTTGTTCTCTAGATCTCAAGGATGCCTATACTCTCATACTCATGCATCCTTCTCACAGACAGTATCTGTGATTCATGTTTCAGGGAGCTCACTACCAGTACCGAGTCCTACCTTTCGGCTTAGTTTTGGCCCCAGGGTATTCACAAAATGTCTAGCAGTGGTTGTGGCCTACCTCCACACCCTGGGCATCTTCGTCTTTCCCTACTTAGATAACTGGCTCATCAAGGGCAATTCTCCTCAAGTACTAAACCTGTCACTTCACCGCACTGTCACTGTGTTTCAACATCTAGGCTTTGTCATAAACTTTTCAAAGTTTCACCTTGCTTCTATTCAAAAATTGGAGTTCATAGGTGCACTCCTAGACACTGAAAACCCGAGCCTTTCTCCAAGGAGACTGACTGCAGCACCTCATAGAGCTTGCAAGCCACATTCAATGATAGTGTCTCATCAAAGCAAGGGACATGTCTTGTCTACTGGGACACATGGCTTCCACTGTGCATGTGGTCCCCTTTGCTCATCTCCACATATGTCAGGAACAGTGGGCCCTTGCCTCTCAGTGGAAACAGTCAAAGGATCAACTCAGAGACAGGGTTATCGTCACACTGCAGTTAGCCAACTCCCTCCAGTGGTGGTGTATGCCTCAAAATGTGCTCGTCGGGCCACCTTTTCAGATACCTCCATCTCAACGTACCCTCATGACAGATGCTTCCAAGAAGGGGTGGGGAGCTCATCTGAATGGCTTAGCTACATTGGGCCTGTGGTCTCACTAGTAATCTGCCCATCAGATCAACCTCCTCAAATGACGGACAATAGCCAATGTCCTTCGAGTTTTTCATCCTCAATTGGCAGGACAACTATCCTGATCCAAACTGACAACCAAGGGGTATGTTTACTAAACTGCGGTAATGTCATTCGCGTAAGGTACAAATGCCCATATAAAGGCATGGGCGGTGCATCGTTACAGCAAGCCGTATCAGCTAACACATGTTACAAACTACCGCGCGTTACAAGGCGCCTCATAAGGCACCTTACAAGGCACCTGTAGTGCCCTGGTGATAACTGCAGCTCAATGCTGGGGCCAACAGCCTGACTCTCCATGCATCTTTGGATTGTGGAGCCGGTGTGAGTGGGTATTTGTACCCCTGTTCGCCGCTGCTTTGGGCTTTGCACATGTTGCTGTTGCATCTGCATTGTAGGTTAAAACATAGGGGCATGCTCTGCAGGAACCACAGCTGGGGCTTGAACCTTTGACCCTCTGCTTCTGGACACACTGACTAGGTGTACTGCACCACACTGTTGCCACAGATGCATGGTGGTCCCTGGAGCTACCTGCACTTTTCCTCAGCCAGACCGTTTATGTTGCACTGCACACCACGTACTGGTACAGGACATGGCCTAGGTCGACTGCAGGCAGGTGCCACTGCCCCCTCCAGCACAGGCACACCCCCCCCCCCGCCATGCTGACATGGCCATATGCTGTTGGTGCTGGTAGTGCGCAGTCCCAGGCCATCCACTGTGTGGGTAGGTGGTCACCTAGGGAGCGGGGTCTGGGGCATGGGGCATACATGAGCATCCTCACATCCCCCCCCATCACCATCTACCAATAGTCTGTTCCTTCCGCTTGGGGGAGGGTTGGCTGGGGGGATGTCAGGTCAGTGCTCTGGCAACTGTTAGCTCGGATGGACCAGGTAGATGTAGGTGGATTGTGTTTGGCCTTTGTCAGCTGCTGTCATGCTGATTTCTGGTTTCTATGTTCCTAGGCGCCCACCTAGTCCACCCTGTGCCCCAGCTTCCCCCGCTACATGTTCCACCTGCAGCCCCCTATGCCCCACTTGTACCATCGCCATAGTGGCCTTTCATACTTGGGCACTATGCTGTTGCTGCAAATGGAGCACTACTATCAAGCTGCTTGGGTGCCCTATCTATGCTGTACATTGCTGACAATGAAATGGTTTCTCTCTCCTGCAAATGTGCATCTAACGGCAGGTTTTCATTCGCGGTAGGATTAAGCCCTTCAGTTCAGCGCGTTAGTGTGCAGGGAACCTCTTCCCGCCCATTGACCCCTTCCCCCCACCCTCTCTCCACCCTCTGTGGTGTTTATCGCGGCCGGGAACATTAACGATCATTAAGTAACGTTAACGCGCGTTAACGTTACATACCGCGCGTTAATGTTACCTAACGATCGTTAACATTACATAATGTACGGTCTGTAATGTTACCGCAGTTTAGTAAACATACCCCCAAGTAGAAGTTTTTATATCAACAAGTAGGGAGGCACGGGGTCTCACCGCCTCTGCGAGGAAATTGTCCACATATGGACATTGGCCATCTTTCACCCCATGCTACTCTGAGCTGTTTATCTCCCGGAGTAACTCAATATCCTAGCAGACAAGCTCAGTTGAGTCCTTCTACTGTATGAGTGAATTCTCCATCAAGGTGTGGCCGATCACATCTTCAAATTATGGGGAACTCTATGAGTGACCTCATGGCCACTCCGTTAAACACATAGCTCCCTCACTTCTGCTCCAGGGTTCTGTCTCCACAGTCAGGCCTCCAAAGCATTTCTCCTTCATTGGGGGATGGGTCTCTTTTACGCTTATCCACCCATTCCCTTGATTCCAAAGACTGTTCAAGCTACAGGCTGACAGGGGGAGAATAATAATCATAGCCCCATTCTGGCCACGTCAAACGTGGTTTCTCCTGCTCCTTCAACTAGCTCAGAATCAGTCTCCCAGTCTGGGATGTGCACCCGACCTCATCTCACAGAACCAGGGCACGTTTCTCCATCCTAATATTAGAGCACTCCACCTGACGAAGTGGCTGCTGAAAGGGCAGTCCTTTAGGACCTGAACCTGCCAGACAGCATTAAAGATATCCTTCTCGCATCCTTCACCTGATGTACCTATGTATTCAAATGGCACAGATTTGCGCTATGGTGCTCGCAGAAGGATCTCAGTCACTTCATGTGCCCGGTGGAATCGTCACTTCAGTATCTCCTCCACCTTTCTACTGCAAGTCTTAAGATCAATTCCGTTAGGGTCCACCTCTGTGCCACTGCGGTCTTGTACCAACTGGTGGATGGAAGAACCATCGCCTCTCATCCTTTAGTGGCTCACTTTATGTGTGGTCTTCTCTTGACTAAACCACCAATCAGGGCCCTGCCAGTGGTCTGGGACCTCAGTGTGGTACTCGCTCAACTGCTCAAACTTCCCTTTGAACACCTAGCCTATACGTCACTGAAATTTCTAACCTGGAAGGTCTTCTTACTAGTTGCGCTCACCTCAGCTCACAGGGTTAACGAGTTGCAAGCTCTAGTGGTTCATCCGCCTTATACATGATTTCACCATGACCAGGTGGTCCTGCACTTGCTTCCGCGCTTCCTGCTGAAGATAGTTTCCCCCCTTCCAGTCGGTCATCCTTTTGACCTTTTTTCCAAGACACATACATCTCCAGCTGAAGCGTCACTCCATGCTCTAGATTGCAAGTGAGCTTTAACCTACTGCTTAGACAGAACCAAGATTCACAGGAAATCTTCTCATCTCTTTGTCTCCTTTGATCCTAATGACTTGGGCAAACCAGTGACGAAGCAGACTTTATCTAAATGGATAGCAGACTGCATTTCATTCGCTTATGCACAAGCAGATCTTTCCTTAGAGGGTCATGTAGCAGTGCACAATGTTTGTGCCATGCTACCATCTACGACTACAGTGTGCTCAAGAAGTCAAGTCTGGCGGATCCACAGACTCCCCACGTTGTTGTTCAATTGGTTTTACCCCTTTGGTTGCACCCTGCTACTCACCACAAGGACCTGGTAGCCTCGAGCTAGGGAGTTCCATATGTGAAGACTGCATTCCTGCTTGCTCCTGGAGATAGCATAGTTACTCACCTGTAACAGGTGATCTCTGGGAACAGCAGGAATCAGTCTTCACAACCCGCCCTCTTCCCCAAGGAGTTGTAGAGTTTTCTTTTTCTTTTCTTGCTTAGCTATAAAACTCACTGAGGAGAAAGGCTGAGAAGGCAGGCACGCAGGTGCGGTGGGATGCTCCCAAAGGCTTTCTTATTGGATGCTGGGGAGTGTTCCTGCATGGGCTCTGTTGGAGGATGTCACCCATATGTGAAGACTGATTCGTACTATTTCTGGAGATCACCTGTTACAGCTGAGTAAGTACACTTTCTTGCTGTGGCACACCTTCCCTCACCAGTGCTAGTGCCCCTATTGGGCCCTACCCTTCAACATCGAGTCATTTGACTTTGCCACGGCAATTTTTCTGGACAATGTGTCCCAGAAACTGGCCAGTGGGTTCAAAACATGTTTCTGTTGTGCTAAGACCATATCCACCACAGATATGCACAACTAGTGTCTTCAGTGCCTGGACCCGATCATTAGCCCTCTTCTTGAATTTGTGTTTGTAATTGACAAAAAAGCACTCAAAGGTTGTGAGAAGCAGTGCAAGCAACTTTTTAGCACTCAAAAGTTCAATCCATCGCCTTCGGCATTGATGGCACCAGTCTCTGTGGCTTCCAAGACTGCATTGGACCCCAGCGGTGCATTGACATTGAGGAGCTCTCGGGCTCAATCAGAGCCGAGTACCTGTAGTGCCCTGGAGCATCAGCCATCAGTCGATCTCCACCCATCTTCTTCAATGTCAAGGGATAATTGAGCCGAACACTGGGTGAAGACCCTGGTGCATCAGCTTCGGAGCCCATTGAGGCATGGCATCAAGCGATGGGGGTCTGCATGATCTTTCCTTGAAGGTGCCCCAAAGTGAGGAGAGCTCATCTTCCAAGACATCGGAGGGACACCAACAGCCGAGACTCAGCCACCGATACCCCTGTACAGATATCAGGTACATTGGTTGAAGTTGCTCAGGCCCCACAGCCTTTGGAATCAGCAACCATGTAGAAGCTCCTTCTGCAAATGCTCGAGGAATGCATCATGGTGCTGTTGGTGGTGCAGAATTCTGGAGCCTCAATGTTGGCGGCATCGACCTTGGCCTCCATGCAAGCCGTTCCTCGGGGCACATGCCCTGCCTGCAGGTGAGGCAACATCGGGATATCAAAGGACCCACCTGCCCGGCCGATATCCCTCTCTAGTGTCTTGAGGTCCTATGTGTCCTTTAAATCTAGAAGGACATCATGTATCATCGCTCCCGGAGGAGATCCCAAATCCCATGTGGCAAGAGAGAGACTGACTCAGAAAGCTGGATGAACCAAAATGGAATCAAAAGACTTGTCAGAGGGCAGGTCTCCTGAACTTCCATTGGACCCTTCTCCACCTCATGAGTGGCGTATGTCCCCTTCTGAGGACATGACCTTCCAGGAGTTTGTGAGGGACATGGCCCAGGCCATACCATTTTCTTTGGAGACTGAGGATGAGCCCAGGGCAGAAGAATTGGAGATCCTGCTGTACTCTTTGTCCCCTAAGAAGGCGGTGACAGTGCCCATACACCATATCCTGCAGAGAGTACAGATGAGAATGTGGGAAAACTTCTTCACTGTACCTCCAGTTAGTAAAAAGCTTGACTCTATGTACAGAGTTCAGATGGCTCCCTGATTCGAGATGCCTTGGCTTCCACACCATTCTTTGGTGGTCGAATCTGCCCTAAAGAGAATCAAGAGTACCCAGACTCATTCTTTGGCATCCACAGGAAGGAAAGCTTGGACGTTGGACTCTTTAGGGAGAAGGTCTTTCTAGAGTTTCATGTTGGTTGGCCAAGTGGCCTCTTACCAGCTCTACATGGATATGTAATTCAAGAACATCATGTGCAACCTGGTTGACCTGACCCAGTTTCTGCCTCCAGAGAAGTTGGGAAAATGTCAAAAACCTCCTCTTATTAGGAATAGCATCCCAAATTGTTTTTGAAAATTCTTTACATAACAGTGGAAGAACTATCAGAATAGAGCTGGGGGTGGGGGGGGGGGGGGACTGTTCGAAAGACTTCTCTTTTCTGCTAACAATATTTTACCCGTCGCTCCCCTTTTCAGTCATCTGTTCTATTTCACTCATGTTGGGGCTCATTCTCATCGGGGCCCATCCGAATGTCCAGAATCTGGATGGCCCAGATATGTGCCCGATTCTGATCCCGTGGGGGCTGTATGTCCCCGCAGGACAGAATCGGGTGCAACCAGCTTGGATGGGCAGGCCGTGCCCTGATTCTATCAGGCTGGATGTTTCACCGATTCCCCAGATAGCTCAGCCTGGGCTCCTGCATGGAGCCGTGGTGCAGTGGTGTCCCATTGCTATGGCACCACAGATCCATGCAGGAGCCACGATTGCCCGTACCACTGTCAAACCCATATTCCCTGTTGCCTGACCCCTGATTGGGCCTTCCGGGGCCGGGATCAGGCTGCGGGGACCCCCCTGCTCCTCTCACCTCCTCTGCTGGTCCCGGCATGGCTGACACCTCCATCGAGAGGGATTTATTCCACCTCCAAGGTGGAATAAGTCCCCCGTTCAGGATCCCCGGCCCGGACATACAGGGCCGTCACTGGAATAGGGCCTGTACATCCGGGTTGAGGTTCACGCCTCCAGCCCACCCTCTCTCTACCTCCGGCCTGCCCCCTCCCGCCTTCGTACAGAGCTTCCCTCATACAGAGGAGTGGCCTAGTGGTTGGGACTCAGTACCTCAGGCTGGAGGACCGGAGGTTGAAGTTCCACCGGGGGACAGCAATCCCAGGCTGGAGGGACTGAGGTGTCTAGTCCTATAGGCACTCCTTGTGGCCTTTGGCAAGCCACTTAACCCTCCGTTGCCTCAGGTACACATATAGATTGGGAGCCCTTTGGGGACAAAGGAATGTATCCAGTACCTGTTTGTAGTGAATACATATTGTAAACCGCTTTGATTGAAGGATAAGGCAGTATAGAAAACTGGTTAAATAAATAAAAATCTCAGCAGTACGTGCAGGGAGCATTGTGCTCCAAATCGGGTCTAGGGGAATGGCAGGGGTTGGATATCCATGTTGGATGTCCAGCCCCCACTATTCGTGATCGGAATAACCCTCATTCTATCTATATCTTTTATTAATATTTATTTTCTTTTTGTCCTTTTTCTTTACTTTTTGGTTAAAAATGAGTCAGGTAACACAAAGCTTATTACGGGTCCATCCTTAACTACAATGTCACTAGATTGTATTAATTATACTTCTTCAGGACACGCTGCCCAGTGGTCAATGCGCGTTAAGAACTTCATTCAGTGCATTGCACTCATTTACTAAACATGATGGCAGTGATCCCAGAGTGCTATTTAGCACATATAAAATTATTTTTAATTCACTAATTTCAATGATTAAGCAGTGCTACTTAGCCCAGATTCACTCTTTGCAGCTATCAATATGTTGTCGAGATGTGCCTTCACTGGCCAGAAGATGTCAACTTTCTCCTGACCAACCTGCAGGTTTCACAACTCTGCCTCAGGAGCTTGGCATTTCTGGACACACAACTTTGCAGCCTTGAAAAATCATTCAAAATGTGGCAAAGTTGGAAACTTTGGAGCAGTATCATGCCAAGGTGGCCCATGGCAAAGACTGTTCTAAGTTCATGGTGCAGGCCACCTATGCCACTTTTGATACAGCATCAAGAAATGCTGCCATAAGTATTGGCACCCGAAGACTTGCTTGGCTCCAATCCTTGGGCCTAGAACAATCCCTGCAGAATAAGCTGGCGGATGTCCTGTGCCAGGGAGAGAATCTTTTCGGTGAACAGGTTGAAGAGAAAGCTGGCTTTGAAAAGAAGCATGTTACTCTGACTAGACTCTCCCAAGGCACATCTGACCGGCCTCCTATTGGAGGAGATACCAGGGTGGAGGCCAGAAAAATACCTATTACTCTCGTAGGTGTAGGTACTTTCCTGGACCTCAGACCTCCCACCCCAAACACGCCTCTCGAGAGCAGCAGTACCAAGAAAAGCTTCAGAAAGCCCAGCCAGCTCCTCAACTAAAACCTGGGGCAGGGTTTTGACTGTTTCCTTTGGAGTATAGCTACCCTTTCTGTAACCGCAGTAGAAAACCCTCCTGTTGGGGGAAGGCTCATTCTTTTTGCGCAAAGGTAGCCCCTCGTAAAGCCAGACTCGTGGGTTTTACAGATCATCCAAAGCAGTTACAAACCACATTTATTGGAACTGCCACCAAATTGCCCCTCAAGGGTGCCTCATCTCGACTCTGCATCAGGAACTACTTCAGAGAGAAATCACCGCCTCTTGTCAGATCTCGCGATCGAGCTCGTGCTACCAGAGCAAAGAGGTCAAGGGTTTTATTCCAAGTACTTCCTGATCCCCAAGAAAACCAGGGGATACCATCTCATCCTACAGCTAAGAGATCTGAACACATACTTGGTACAAGAAAAGTTCAGAATGATTTCTCTAAGCACCCTGATTCCTTATCTTCAAAAAGAAAATTGGCTATGCTCCCTCAGTCTGATAGATGCGTACACTCACATACAGATATATCTCACTCACAGGAAGTATCTCAGTTTCGTCCTGAGGGGACAGCACTTCCAGAACCGAGTGTTGCCTTTTGGCCTAGTCTCAACACCTCCCGGTTTCAAAAAGTGCCTCATGGTGATAGCGGCCTACCTCTGGATGCTGGGAGTGTTTGTTTTCCCCTATCTGAAAGAACGGCTAATCAAAGATACCACTCTAGACAGAGTTCAGGAATCAACACGGTTGACCATTTAGGTGTTAGAACTACTAGGGTTCGTGGTAAACTACCCCAAGTCCCACCTTCATCCCACCCAAAAACTGGAGTTCATAGGAGCCATGCTCGACATGGCTCAGGCGAGACCTTTCTTGCATGCAACCATTTTCACAGGTTGATAGAACTAGTGTGAGAAACTTAACTGAGTCAGCAGGTATCAGCTCACAGGATGTTGACGTCTGGACCACATGGCCTCCACAGTGCATGTCACACCCTTTGCATGCCTCCAGATGAGGCAGGCTCAGTGGACTCTGAGGACTCAGTGGACCCAGGCCATGGGTCACCTCAGGGATCATCTGTTAGTCACTGCCCCTCTCGTTCAGTCATTGCATTGCTGAACAGTTCACCACAATTTGCTCAAGGGTCCTCCTTTCCAAATTGCTCCACCACAAAAGATTTTGATGACAGACACATTCAACCTGGGATGAGGAGCTCATCTCGATAGGTTGAACACCCAGGGCAATTGGCCCATCCAAGAACGTCTCCACCAGATAAATTCTTGGAATTAAGAGCCATAGCAAATGCTCTAAAGGCTTTCCGAGGTTGACCGTCCAACCAAATTGTTCTAATTCAGACTGACAATCAGGTTGCCATGTTCTGCATCAACAAGCAGGGAGGAACAGGCTTGTACCTCCTGTGATGGGAAGTAGTCGGGTTGTGGAAGTTCACCATCACAGATGGAATGGAGTTGATAGCCACATTTCTGCCAGGCGAACAAAACACTCGGCAGACTAAATTGAGTCCTCCAACCACACAAGTAGACACTGGACAGAGATATTGTGTCTCGCATCTTTTGAGAGTGGGGCATCCCTTTGCTAGATCTGTTCGAGACCCCGTACAATGCTTAAGTGGATCAGTTCTGTTCCAGAGTATGGTCACACAGCAGGCTAACATTAGATGCTTTCCTCCTACATTGGGGGAAGGGTCTTCTGTATGCATATCCTCTAATTCCTCTGATTGCCCAGACCCTCTTAAAGCTCAGAACAGCCAGAGGCTTGATGATTCTCATCACTTCCTACTGGCCCAAACAACCTTGTTTTTTTTTTTCCTGCTACAACTTTCCAGTCGGGAACCAATTCGCTTGGGCAATGCACCGAATCTGATATTGCAGGAGAACGGATTGATGTGCATCCCAACATCAAGTCCTTGAAACTCACAGCTTGGATGTTAAGAAGCTAGCTTTGTCTGAGCTGAATCTGTCTATCCATTGTTCTTTTGGCCTCCATTAGGGCCTCAATGAGAAAATCCTATTCATGCAAATGAAAAAGGTTTTCTGTCTGGTATGAGGGACATTCCCTAGATTCTTTTGCTTGTACCACACAAAATCTGCTAGAGTATCTTCTACACCTCTCCGAGTTTGGACTGAAGTCCAACTCAAGGTTCATCTCTGTGCAATTGAAGCATACCATCAGAGTAGAGGGTAAATCCATCTCAATACAACCTTTAGTTTTTCACTTTATGCGGGAGTTTGCTTCTGTTGAAACCTCCCTACAAACCACCTACAGTGTCTTGGGACTTTAATGTGGTTCTTGTGCAACTGATGAAAGCTCCTTTTGAACTGCTCAATTCCTATCCTCTGAAGTTCTTGACGTGGAAGGTATTATTTCTGGTGGCGGTCATTTCAGCACACAAAATGAGCAAGCGTCAGGCTCTACTAGTCCATCCACCTTACACTAAATTCCATCACAATAGAGTAGTCCTCTGTACTTATCCCAAATTCCTTCCAAAGGTGGTATCGGATTTCTATCTTAATATGTCAATTGTTATACCAACATTTTTCCCAAAACCTCAATCTCATAAAGAGAAAACTGTGCTGCACATGTTGGACTTTAGTAAAAGGGCCTCTAAGATTGTGAGCCCTCCAGAAACACAAAAATACCCATTGTACCTGAACGTTATGTGCCTTGAACGTCTGCAAAATGCACTAGCTGAGCAGGGCCAGTGCAAGGAGATGAGGCAGCCTAGGCGAACCTAATCTCTTGTAGGCCCCCTACGGTGCCTATTGCCACCGCTGACACCCCTCTCCAGGATATGCAGTAGTGGCAATGGGTACCAGCAGCCTCACAGCGCTTACCTTTAAACTTAGGTGCCATGGGGCTATTTGTTTTTGGTCCCTCTCTGATGCCTGATGCCAACTTCCTGTTTGTAGCTGGAGGTTGGCATTGGGCATCATAGGGGCTGAAGCCAACAGACCTGCGGCGCCAAAGTTTAAAGTTAAGTGCTGTGGGGCAGTTTGCAGCTATTGCTACCACTGCCTGTCCCGAGAAGGGTGGCAGTGGGCGCTCCCAGAGAGCTGACACTCTAGGTGACTGCCTAGTTCACCTTGTGGTAGCGCTGACCCTGTAGCTGAGCTAAATATTCTCTTATACACAATTTGCATAGGAAGGACAGTTTTGAAAGGATTTTACCAAAAATTGGCCACTGAAAACTGCTCGTCTCTCTGCAGTTAATAGTACCCACACTGTTCTGTCTATTGCTACTACATAGAGGGTGGGCAGAAATCATTTAACCCATGGAAATGGCTTTGATTAATAATTACGGGCCAATTTTCTTCTGGGCAGGCTATGCACCGCTATGGTGGCATAGCCCTGACTGCTCAACCTTAACCCCAGATATTCAGTGCCGCAGTGATGGCAATAAATATCTGGGTTTTGCACCAAGGGGTCAATGCCACAGAGCCTAACTGTGTAGCGGCAATATTGGACTGCTACATGGCTAGTGGTCCATGACTAGAACTAGGCGAGCCAAAAACTGGCCTAGTTTTAGCCGCAGACCACTAACCGTGTAGCAGTCCAATATCGCTGCTACATGGTTAACTGCAGTCACCTCATCCGCTCTGCTCCGGAACGCCCCCAACATGCCCCATCGCTAACCGGATAGCATCGGGGAAATAGTTGGGGATATTCAGTGGCACTAACCGTGCAGTGCCTTTGAATATCCCCGTTTAAGGCATTTACATACTTTACTTGGCTGTAAACCATGTAAATGCCTTTTGAATACTGGGCCCTACACGTCTAAGTAGCAAAACTGCTGCTTATACATATTAAGTAACACTGCTTACATTGGCAAAGTGTTACGTGCTGCTATTTTTTTTCTTTAATTCTTTCTTTTGTAAAATAGGACACACACCCAAAGAAGCTATCAAATCTTGCACTTCATTAATAGTGTGATATGTATATCAGAAAAGTTTCCACATTTGCTGAGCTTTTTGTAAAATACTAAAGATATTTTAAAATGTATGGATCTTAACATCTGTTTTACAAAGGAGGCCATTTTAAAGCCGCATGCAATATTTACACATGTATACTTTCTACATATATATGTAAATAGCAATTTTTTAAAATCTCTGTGTTTTGATCCACAGTGCACACAATTTAGAAGAGAGAATTTGTCACATTCCTCCTCAGTTCTCACCACCACCAAAACGTTGTCTAATAGACAACATTTTGGTGGTGATGAGAAGTGAGGAGGAATGTGACTAATTCTCTCTACCCTTTTTGATGTCTAGGACATCTGAACTTTGCCCACTCACAGTCTTAAATGACAGAGGTGTAAGGCAGGGGTCTCCAAATCCAGTCCTGGAGGGCCACAAACCAGTCAGGTTATCTGTAATGCATATCTATCTTATGCACATTCATTAGGGATATCCCAAAAACCTGACTGGCTTGCAGCCCTCCAGGCCACAAACCAGTCAGGTTGGCAGGATATTTCTAATGCATATATATCTCATGCATATTCATTAGGGCTATCCCAAAAACCTGACTGGTTTGTGGCCCTCCAGGACTGGATTTGAGTACCTCTGATGTACTAGCTAGCAAACTGTCTGTAGTTAGCATGTGTATGGCTGGAACACCTTGCAGGGTGAAGACTGACTGTGCCCTCTGCTGGTGAATGTCAGATTGTGGTTGGGGGCAGCTGAGCTTTTCCAGGCCGTCTACCAGTGCCCTATGTGATACGTACAAATCTGCATTGACTGCCCTGGATGGTGCCCATTACCCAGCAGGCATGGGGTTGATAGTCCCCTCTGTTGCCTCCATTGCAGTGATGTAGAGTGTAGTTCTGGTGGTGGGAAATCCTGTCCCCCACCCTGACCCAGAGAGGGCAGATTGGGTGGTGCTACATAATCTGCATGTGGGTCCAAACACCACCCTTCTCTTATAACAAGTGATCATGGCAACCACACAGGATATGCACTATTCTAAGTGCATCATAATCCACAAGAACCGGACTTGAGTGGGAAATACAGATGGACACAGGTGTATCTGCAAGGACTACCTGCCACACACTGGCACCGATGGGGACCTGCAGCACAGCCTATCTCAGCCAAGCCAGGTGCTGCGGACCTGATGCTGGTCACCCCACCTCACTCTCAGGGTGAGCATAGGAACCGCACAATGTCACGGTCTGTAGCTACTCTGTGCCAGTAGCACACACTGTCAGTTCTCCCTACCAGGCCGAGGTGCTGTAGAGGCGCATACCCCATCTTTTTGAACAGATGTAGACTGCTGATCTGCATGTGCAGTGCATCATGAGTACGGGTGGGTTTACCCTATCCTGGTAACCACAGCAGACAGTTTGTGCGGTGACCTGCAGTCTTTCTGTAGCCAGCTAGTGCTGTGTTAGAAGCTAAAGAGGTGTAGCCCACTGATTGCTACAATGACTGCAGAAGCAGAGGTCATGGGTTTGATCCTGCAGTGGTGTTATTTAATAAGGTGTCTGAGGCATTTCCTTTTAATTTAAATCTGTGCTGCCAGCAAAAACACCCTCACAGTGCCCTAACCTAAGGTGTCTCAAAAGGCGCCCTATAAAGCGCCATATAGGGCACATTATAAGATGCCTTGGCGGACAGGGCACTTTCTAATGTGCCCTATGGGGCGCCTTATAGGGCGCCCTATAGGGCGCCTTATGAGGCACCTTAGGTTACTCACAACTTCTGCCTCCACAGTCATTGTAGTAACCAGTGGGCTACATCTCTATAGCTTCTAACACAGCGCTGGCATGAACTTAGGGTTTACGCGCGTTAACGAGCCAAGGCGCCCTCTATCGCGCGATACAGATTCATTGCTACCTTGCCTCCAGAACGCCCACAACCTTATATGACATTCCTCACATTAATGCTGCAAATAGCGCCGGTAACATTAGGACGGTTTAGTAAACATACCCCAAAGAATCAAAGAAAAGCCCAGGATTAGTGATATCACTCCCATGCCTTTATTCGGCTCAGCCACCAGAGGTCCCTTCAGTATTTCTTTGTCTGCAGCACATGGTGGATGGATTGTCTCCTCTCTGAAGAAAATCTGAGGATTGAGAAGAAAAGATTGATTAAATGCTCGTGAACGACCACCTAGAGTGTGACTCTTTCACTAGAGTGTGGCGTGAGAGGCTCCACTAGACTGCAGTCTTTTCGATAGCCATAGGAGGAGGGAAATTGGTTCATCTCCATGCTCTTATCATGATAAGGGCCTGTTGAGCAGCCACAAAATTGGAAACATCTGGAAGAGTGCAGCAGCTTCACACAACCTCAATGCCCCCTCTCTCTGATCCCCCCTACCCTCTCTCAAAGATTGCAGAAGGCTCTCAGAGGGATCTGCCTGCCAGCCACCTTAAATGCAGTGCTGCAAAAGCCAGCGAAGCAGTATCATGGGAGTAGAGCTCAGCCTGGCATGGATCTTCTGCCTGGGGCTCTCAGGGGATGAGTACCAAGGCTTGATCTCGTCATTGTCTCTGTTTGGAACTCCCAGTTCCACCTGTGTGGGACGCAATTCGAGGTAGATTGCTGATAACCGTTGGCACAGTTTAGGGGTTTCCTGCTGTTTCTGTGCGCGTTAGTAGCGTTTTTCCTCTTGTGCGCCAGGCAGTCACGTGGTCTATATGCACGTTGTGCCCTAGTGGCTCCAATGCGCATTCCTACTCTAGTGCCTGTAATGCGCATTACAATAAAAGCGCAGTTAATGCGCACCTTTGGGCCACCACAGCCTTAGTGTGTGCTGTTGTGATACTTGCCTTAACTCTCTATTTCTTCTTCCAGGAAACATTGTTTGACCTGTGGCAAGCAAGGTGCCTCATCTCCAGATTCTGGACTCTGCTCTTCTTGCATGGCAGTTTCAGAGTCATCCCTGGAGGGCCTGTTCCCTCTCTTTCAGCTGGGGGATGCGATTTGTCTGACCTTGCCTGCCTCAGAGCAAGAGGTGATGGATGGTGCCATGGATAAAGCATCCAGCTGGCCGGAGGATCCAGCGACCATGCTGTGAACTGCTCATTGTCCTCTAGGGGGACTGTGGCAGCTGTACCCCCTGGTGTTGGGGAGTCATTTCTGAGAGGAGAGCTTCCGGACTCCAGATTGTCCTCCCTGGAATTCTTTCTGTTTTGCAGTAGGCCTGGTCCTTCTGGCATGAAAATTCAGACCCTGCAGCCTCTGGGTGCTCTTGGATGCAGTCTCGTTTGGGGCATGTGGAGAGTGGAAGCCCTGTTTGATTGCCTTTGACTAAGCCTCCCCGGCATGGGGCACCCCCCCTAAAGATGGGGAACAGCTGGGAGCTGTCCGAGATTTGGATTATGGCTTGGATTCAGATGGCTCAGTACTGGGTTCTGATGTAGATTCCATTGGAACTGGAAACATACCACCTAAATCAGGGGTGGGCAATTTACGGCCCGTGGGCCGCATGTGGTCTGCCACAGAGTTTTCTGCGGCCAGTGAAATCGCTCCTAGGCCCCATGTGTGCTGCCTCCCTGCTCCTCTCTTCTCGTTCCCCTCCCACGCACGGCCCGTTATTGCGCCGGAGTGACGTCACACATAGCCAGAGTGGAGATTGGAGAGGGCTGGGAGGCAAGGAGGGATGAAGTGCATGCGTGGCAGCTCTTCTCACGCAGTGCCATGCCCAGCTCCATCTACCAGCCGGAGGGGGAGACGGGCTGCGCTGGGCTGGAGGCTGCGGGGGAGCAGCATCAGCCACCGCCGGATCAAGAGCAGGGGGAGCAGCAGCCACTGCCTCCGCTGGAGTCGCTACCGGAGGGAGGCGAGGAGCAGCAGCATCCTGACGATGAAATCTTCAAGTTGGCTCTGGATCTCTCCATCTTGGAACTGGAGGAAGGGGTGAATGGAGCGGAGGAAACTGGGCAACAGCAAGAGGAGGCGTTTTAGAAGGTGTGGCCCTCCGCTAGCCACGGTCCTCTCAAAGTGGCCCCCGTGCCAAAACAATTGCCCACCCCTGACCTAAATGGTTCCAATGATACCTATCTGACTGCTACTAACATGTGAAAATAGGATCAAGGAAATCTATACCATATAAGCAACTCCAAGGAGTACCACAAGGATCAGCATTATCAGCAGTACTATTCAACATATATATACAGCCCATATCCAACATATTCCAAAAACATGAAATAAACTATCATATTTATGCCAATGATATTATGCTATACACACCCTACAACGTATCCAACCCAAACCTAACCAAGATTATAAATTGATTTAATGAAACAGCACAATGGCTATTGGACCACAAGCTCACAGTCAACCTCAAGAAAATAGAAGTTTTCTACATTGCCAAAAACAAATAATTTATACCATCCAAAACTCTAAAAGTCAGCAATACAGAATTGGAGGTCAAACAAGAAGTTCAATGCCTGGGCATAACACTGGACCAAAATTGAAACTTCATGGCATGCATTAACAAGACTACTAGAGCCAAAAATAAGGATCCAACAGAACTTAAGGCCTCTCCTAATAACAAATTTATTTACATTCTCTTATATACCATGCTATTCTGCATCAATGCGGTTTACATTGAACAAACTGAAATTACATTGAACAGGGCATTATAACTTGGAGATAACTATTTTACAGGGAACATGGGCTACGGAGAGTTAAGTGGCTTGCCCAAGACCACAAGGAGCACCTGTGGGACTAGAAACCCCAGTCCTTCTGGCCCAAGGTTTCTGTTCTCTAGTGGGATTTGAACCCCCAACCTTCCAGCCTGAAGTATCTTGCCCCAACCACTAGGCCACTCCTCCACTCCACTCCAAATGACTTCTGATCAGTATTCCAGGCCCTAATCTTCCCACATCTTGATTTCTGTAATAACCTACTCCAAGGTCTTTCCAAATACATCCTAAACCAGTTACAATTGGCTAAACATACTTCAGCAAGAATCATAATGGGAGCAAAAAACTTTGACCCCATCATGCCAGTACTCAAACACTTATATTGGTTACCCCTAACAAGCTGGATTCAGTACAAAATACTAATAATCATATTCAAGATCATACACAACTTATCGGCACCATGCTTGAAGTCCACAATACAAGAAACAACCAATAACAGGGATAAAAGACAATGCATGCAGAACATGCTAGCCCTGCCAGTAGAGCTAACAAAAAGTAATCAGGAAACACAAAAAAGGGCCTTCTCATAGTATGCCCCAGACCTCTGGAATACTCTCCCTGCAAAACTAAGAGGTATCATTGAACTCTCAACCTTCCACAAAGAATTGAAAACCCACTTATTCAGCGACAACTTCAAAGGCTGAATAATTCCCAATCTCCCCTTGCCCCAGTGAGCAGCCCCAAATTGTATATAGATCCATAAATAGCAAATTATACACACTTTAGAATTGTTCACTTAAGTTCATCTATAATTTGTATCTAAAGTTATACTGAGTTCCAAGTTCTGTAACAAAGTTTATGTTATATTGGGAGCGAAATATAACATAAACTTTGTTACAGAACTTGGAACTCAGTATAACTTTAGATACAAATTACAGATGAACTTAAGTGAACAATTCTAAAGTGTGTTTCGCTCCTAAACCCCTTGCGCAGTCTTCCCCAGATGGAGCCTCTCTAAGTTCTGGTGAGAGGTCTCCCCCTCCTCTACCTGTGCCTTCACAGTCTTTTTTGGTATCTGGAGAGTCTTCAGAATTGGCAAGTAGCTCCACTGTTCCTGTTATGTTTCCTTTACCTGTGCAATTTGCTGCTTTCGGTAGTATAGTTGAGTTGCCATCTAAACTTCCAGATGCTGAGATTACATTAAAAGATATTTGGAGTGCTTTGCTTACTATAGATAAGAAAATGTCCTCTACTTTGAATGCATTATGTACCTTCTCTCAAGAGGCTGTCGCGTCATTACGACAACTTGATGAGAAGGTTACTGTGGTTGATAGGGCAGTAGTTAAATTCAGCTCTCAGGTACTTCCGCTGACTGTTGCTAGTACAGCTGGGGTTAAGAACTCCTTGATATTATTTTCAAGAGTGGAGGCCCTTGAGAACTCTGTCCGTTCCTGTAATCTTCGTTTTCTAAATTTCCCTCATACCTCATTGCTTTCATCAAGGTTTCTTCTGGATAAGTATTTTAGGGAAATATTAGATATCCAGGAACCTGTTGTTATTTTACATGCCTATTACCTTTTGTCTAGTACAAAAAATGTGAAGCCCATCGAAGGAGGTATGGATGAAATTACTCCGGCTATTCCTAACTTGACTGCGTTCTTAGAAGACTCTTCGGATACTATTTCCTCGCGTTCCACATTATTGACTTCGGTATCGTCTGTTGAAGTAAAGCAGCGTATTTTACATGCCTTCTTTAAAGTTAAGTCAGCCAAATTCTGTGGTCAACCTATAAATATTTTTCCTGATGTCTCTCATGAGACTCAGCTTAAACGCCACCACTTTTTCCAGTTGAAGCCCAAAGTTCTAGCGTTGGGAGCGACGTTTTTTCTACGTTTCCCCTGTAAATGTGTTGTTAATTATGTGGGGGGACCTGTATGTTTTCGCTGATGTCTCACAATTAGAAAAATTCATTATTGATCGTTCTAGCACATTGTCGGGGAATAAACCTGGGTGAATAAGATCCTCCTGAGTAGTAGGCTTTTCTGGCCTTGTTTACTATTTTAGTTTCTCTACTTATGTGTATTAGTCTCTGCTTGCATCTCTAGATGTGGACTTTATCAGTTGTAATTTTGCTTATTTGTTTTCCTTTTGACAGCGTATTCTGTATTAATGATTTTACCTTTTCTTTTTTGGTTATTGTAATTTAACTGAAAATCAATTTAAAAAAAAGTTTGTTATATTGTTCTATGTAAACCACTTTGATTTCTTGACTAAGCGGTATAGAAAAAACGTTAAATAAATAAATAAGTACTCTCACCTTCAGAAGATTGTGAGGAGGGTGGTGTGATTTGCCTATTCTGGAAGAGGAACTGGCGGCATTGATTGCCAGGTTCTCATCCGCCTTGAACTTGGTGGATGCTTCTGGAACAGAGCAGGACCCATATGTAAACCCACTCCTTCAAGGGATGCGAAAATCCACTACTGTCTTCCCATTTCTGGGTGTGATCAAGCATATGTTCCGGTTGGAGTGGGACTCTCCTGACTACCTGCCTAAAGGGTTAAGGGTGTAAGAAGATCTTTGCTCTTCTGGAAGAGGAGTGTGTTGAGTGGTTTGGCATTCCCAAGGTGGATGCGCAGGTCACAGCATTTACCAGATGAACCATCGTTCCCGTGGAAGGCAGATAGGCGTTAAACGGTTTTCTGGACCTTAAGGAGGATTCGTGGTTGAGGAGCCAGTTTTGCCATGGCTGTGGCTATTCTGCAGCTGGCAGTATGCACAAGCCTGATATCTCGAGCCTTGCTCCAGTGGATTCATTCTCTTATGCCGGATAATAATGCCCTTCTTTAGGAGTCGGCTACGGCCTTCCTTTCTTATGCCATGTATGACCTGATACTTTTGGCGGCCATGGATGCTGTCCTGATGATGGTGTCACGGTGTTGGATTTGGCTCCGGCACTGGGCAGCAGACACATCTTCCAAAGCCCGGTTGGCCCAACTGGTTTTTAAGGGGAAGTTTGTTTGGAGCCAATTTGGAGAACCTGGTGAAAGACCTGGATGAGACAAAATCTACCGCCTTCTAGAAGATGAGTCCAAGAGGCCTGTGAAGCGAGCTGATGCCCCTTCTCGTCAGCCTTCATCCGTCTACTGAGGATGTGCTGGCTGGATTCCTGGGGAGGGGGGGGGGGTGGTCTTGGGACTCTCGTCATTACCAACCTGGACTTTGGGCTCTTTCTCAATCCTTTTGTGGAGTACATGGCCCAGGAATTTGGTCCCTTTGAGAGGAGGACTATCACGGTCTGTGTAGTGAAGATTTTGGGGCCCATTCCTTGGTTCCACCAGTTGGAGGCAGGCTTCACCTGTTCTTTCAGGAATTGGCCTGGGTTACCAAGGATCTCTGGTTACTAGATGCCATTCAGTTCAACTGTGTCCTGGAATATAAAGAGCCAATTCCAGATGTTTTCGTCATCTGTCCTTGTGGGTCTGTGATCAAAAGTGCTGCTATGCAAATCACCTTGGACAAGTTACTGCGCCTAAAGGCGGTGATACCCTCCCTGCCTGATGAGTGGAACTAGGGCAGATATTCCATCTGTTTTGTGGTGCCCAAAAGGATGATTCCATCCAGCCCATTCTGGACCTCAAGGGGGTCGACGAGAACTTATGCATCCTGCGTTTCCAGAAGGAAAAACTTGCGCTCCGTGATTCAAGCAGTGCGCCAAGGACAGTTCTTTGCTTCTCGGATCCGGCCGAGGCATATTTTCATATCCCAGTCTGGGTGGATCAGCAAAAGTATCTGTGTGTTGCCATGCTTGGCTTTCACTTTTGGTTCACTGTCCTTCCTTTTGGGCTTTCCACCGCCCTGAAGATGTTTTCTCAGTTCATAGTAGTGACAGCTGTGGCACTGCGGTGCCAAGGGATGGTGTCCTTCTTAGAAAGCCATGGCTAGAGTTTCTGGGAGCACGTTTCGACTTTCGTGTGGACATTTTTCCTGCCAGAGGAGAACGTCCAAATCTGTTGGATACCTGGCACTGTTCTGCGCGCAGCAGGCTTTCAGAGTCTGGGATTCTCTTCAGCTCCTTGGATTGATGGTGGAGACCATAGAGATGGTGCTGTGAACGCAAGCTCACTTGCGACTGCTCCAGCGGTCCTTGTTGATTTGGTGGTCCCAGATTTTTCCAGAGACAAGTAGGGAGATGCAGACAAACTCGATTGGTGATGTTCCCTGTAAAATAGTTATCTCCAAGTTATAATGCCCTGTTCAATGTAATTTCAGTTTGTTCAATGTAAACGCACTGATGCAGAATAGCGCGGTATATAAGAGAATGTAAATAAATAAATACATAAATAAATGTTTGATGACAGAACCAGTGCCGGCTTTCCCCTAGCTCAGAGAAGTCTTTTGGACTTCTCTAACCATGCGCATACCTTCCCACCTCGCGTTCCTCCTCCTCTTCAGTCTATCTGCCTGCAGACTAGTCAGCCATGGCTCTCCCCTCTTCCGTCAGAGTTTTTCAGGGGTTCTCTTTATTTTCATTGTTTTTTACTTTTTCCCTACAACGAAAGTCTCCACATCGTTGACAATGCTGTGAACTGTGCTTAAATTTTTTTTTTAAAAAGCGGCTTCCACAATCGCGCTGCAGGGGGAAACATCTCTGTTACTCTCCCAGTCGCCCAGCACATGCTTGTAAAAAGAGCTTCAAGCAAACTGAAAGCAAACAAAAAAAGGCAAAATGGCAGCAGCGTTGAAGACTCACAGAAACAGCATCAGTTGCTACTTCACACAGTTCTCTTCAGCACATGGTGGCTTCTGCTCCTTTAAGTGCCTCAGTCCCATCGGGCCCAGACAAGGCATGGTCGGGGACAGAGGTGGCTACTATGCAGCTGGAGGCAGATCTTCTCCCGGCACTGGCACTGTGAAAGATAGCCCAGAGTCTTAAAACTCAGGCCAGGGGCTCCACTCCTTCTCCTACTAAACCAGAATCAGTGGGTCTCTCTCCACGGGCCAACCCATCCCCCCACCCCCCACCCCCGCAGGGAGAACAAAATCTAAACACATTAGGAGGGATGCATCTGGCAGCTCAAACAATCCACAGGACGTACGAGCTCATAAAAGGAAGGCTGCTGAGGACCCACTCGAACCTTGAACAGACAGGTCTAAGCAGGGGAGATTTCAGGCTGTCTCCATGCCTGCCCTCTCCTCCTCTTTGTCTGCAACAGGTGCTAGGTCTTCTCCAGTGACCTCTTACTGTAGCTGCTTAGGTGGTTCGTCCAGGATAGTGCAACCCTGCTAGGGGCCATCCCACCCGGGGACTGGATCCCTTCCACACCTCAACAGGACATGACCATCATGCCCCCAATCACCAGGTATCAGGACCCTCCTCCCCTAATTGACTGGAAGACTCCCCAATCCCTGGGTGATGATGCCTGTTCCTCAGCTAGTGTGTCATGCTCACAATGCTGGGACCCGGAATCATCCCTCATAAGAGACAATGACATATCTCCTTCTCTGGACCACCTGACCATGGAGGAGCACTTGGAAGACTTCTCCAACCCCATATTTTTATAGAAGATATGCCATGCCTTGTGCTTAGTGATTCGCAAACTCCCACCAACCAGAGGGATTTTCAATCCATCCTTCATGCTTGTAGCACCCACAAGGAGATCCTGTCTCTACTGGTTCCTCAGATCTTACAGAATCTCCTAACATCCAACTGGAAAATTCCGGCCTTGGTCCATGCCACCTTCAGGCCCCTCGACCTCAATGCCGTGTTTCAACATCAACAACTTCCTCACCAGACTGTCATCTCCAAAGCTGTACTCAAGAAGTCCAAGAGCACCAAGTTGATTGCCCAGATCCCGCCAGGGAAAGACCAGCATACCCTGGACTCTATTGGTATGAAATCCAGAGCAGAGTTCTGGCTATGAAAATTCTGGCCCATCAGCTCCAAATACTCCAGTACCTTCATGACCTCCTCCTACAAATGGAGGATCTCGGTACCTTCGCAAGACAGGATAAACATCAGCTCCAGGATAATCTCCAAAAGTCCTCAAACAATATCATTAATGCTACCTATGATGCCTATGACTCGGTTGCCAAATCCACAGCCTCGGCAGTTTTTGCTCGACACACAGTGTGACTCTGGGTTTCGGGTCTTCAAGAGGACCTCCATGATCGCCTAGCTAATTCCCCCTGTCAGGGCGATAGTCTCTTTGGGTCCAAGGTACAGGAAGTGGTCTCTGAAATGAAAGACCATTCCTCCACAGTGAGAGAGCTGTCGGCTCAGCCGCAAGAGCCTGCCCAGCAATCCCGCCACCCTCAATAACCTCAGTACCGATGGGTGTATCACTACCAGTACTTCCAACAGTTCTATCCTCGTCGGCATTTTCATCCTTACCCTAGAGCATCTGCCCAACATGCTCCAAAAACCAACTATGGGCAATGACCTAGGCAATGCAAAAGGAAGTCGGTCAAGGCAGCCCCCAGTTTTTGACTCTCTATCAGTGGGAGGCCAAGTCCAGCACTTCCAGGAGGCCTGGTGATCATAACAGACCAATATCATCACAATGGGCTAAAAACTCAGTTTTACGATGCTCGCTCCACCCAGGCTGTCTTTGGCCAGCAACCTCTCTGTGCATCACCTCACTCTCCTGTATTGGCACAGGAACACAACCAGGATTTCTACTCCTGGTTCTTCCTCATCCCCAAAAGGTCTAGGGTCCTTCACCCAATCCTTGACCTCTGAGAGCTCAATCTGCACAACAAACAAAGAAAAATTCAAAATGACTTCTCTCGCCACTATTCTTCCTCTTCTATGACAGGACAACTAGCTGGCCTCCCTGGATTTGAAGGACGCTTATACTCATATTCTCCAGGAACAAGTAGGAAGTCAATCCTCAGATATGGGTGACGTCGGCACTGATGAAGCCCTCACGGAAGCATTCCCCCAGCTTTCAAAGAAAGCCTTTGGGATATGCCACCATGCATGTGTGATCCCCTTCCTGTCCAAGGGTACCATCTTGCTCAGTCTCCTTTTTTCCGCGGAGCCCTTCAGACATTCGTCTGGCTTGTCCCCGGAAAAAGATGATTTTTCTTTCTCTGAGTTTCATACTTGCCTCTGGAATCACACCGGTACTCTTCCCGCAACCCGACCTCGCTATCTTGGCATCGAGTTCAGGTCTTTCTTGCAGTTTTTCTTTGTCTTTATTTTCTGGAGAAAGCTTTGAAGGCGATGTCCTTGGACGGATCTGACTGGCCAGGTGCTCCCTGAGCTAGGTCCCGCAGTCTGAAACGCTTGTCCGATGGATCAGAGAAGGAGTGGCCTGCAAAGATCCCCCGGAAGGACTCGATCTCAGACTGGCCTCAGTCCCCAGACACTATCCTCATCGAGGATTCCCCTTCGGGGGAGCTGGTGGTGGGCCCGAGTCCCTTGGTGCCTGCGCCGAAGGCTGAGGAGCCTTCTGGCCTGGAGTCCAGAATGGTGGTCATGGAGCGCAGTTTGTCTGCCTTCATGGACCAGCAGTGGGCGCTGTTGTCCGGTACAACTGGTTCATCCATCCTGACCACCGGGCCCTCGACATCGAAGCCGTCCCCAGAGGCCAAGCCGATCCTTGGCCGAGGTCTCGATCCGATTCCTGCTCGATGGGACAGTGATCATCACTGGCAAGTGTACTTGGCACTGGCCATGGAGCATTGGGAGGCCATGGGCCGGGGTTATCCCTGAGGCCCATGGACCATCCCTCCTATGAGTCCTTGATGAACTACTCCAAGTGGGAGATGGAGGATGAGGAATCCCCTGATACCCGTCACCACCATGACGACCCCTCCGACTCTCCCTCCTCGGAGCACTGGCGGCGGACCCCGCTGGAGGATATGGGCTTCCTTGATTTGGTCAAGGATATGTCTAAGGCCCTGGCATTCCCTACGGAGTTGAGGAGGACCTTCGGGCGGATGAATTGGAAATCCTCCAGTACGAGGCTCCTCCGAGAGAATTCCTCACGGTAGCCATCCCTCCCATCCTAGAGCGTCTGATCCTCTGTATGTGGGAAACACCAGCATCAGTACCGGTGGTGAGCAAGCGGCTTGACTCGATGTATTGGGTCCGCCGGAGCCCAAGCTTCCAGAAATCACAGCTGCCCTACAACTCCATGGTGGTGGAGTTGGCCATGCATCTACTGAAGAGTCAGAAGACGCACTCCTCGGTGCTCCCCGGCAGGGAGGCACGTACCTTGGACACCCTCGGCAGAAAATGTTACCAGGGCTTGATGCTCATCAGCCGCATTCAGGCCTACCAGCTGTACATGGGCATGTACCTGAGAGACCTGGCGAAGGAACTCGCCGGGTTCTCAGCTGGTCTGTTCAAGGAACCCCTGCAGCGGTTCAAGAACCTGGCTAAGGCCGTCTGTGAGTGCTCCAAGTTTATGTCTCAGGCAGCTTATGACGGGTTTGAGTCGGCGGCTTGAGTAGCGGTGGTGGGCATCAGTGCATGACACCAAGCTTGGCTACAGTTGTCCGACCTTGAGCAATGGGTTCAGGACAAATTGGTCGATGTCCCATGCCAAGGAGAGAACCTCTTTGGCAAAACCATGACTGACAAGACTGACAAGCTGGAGACCGAGTTCATGACGAGGACCAGTCTCTCAAAAAAGACCACTGCCCCTCCCCGACGGAAGGACTCGCGTAAAAAGCCCTTCTACCTGAGGAAAGGGTCTACTTGCAGAAATTAACCACCTTTCCAGGCCTCCCTAGCTCCCCAACAGGGTTAGCAGGCCAAGAAACATGGGCATGGCCCTCGTAAGCAGAAGGCTCACAAACCCCAGGCACCGACCCCATCCCAGCCAGGGGGGAGTTTTTGACTCCTTGGGCATAGCCTCTCTACTCCAAGGAGGTCTGCAGCCCACAGGGGGACATCTCACCTACTATGCCCAGAGGTGGTTGACCATCACCAATGATTCTTGGGCACTCCGGGTGGTCAAGGAGGATTATCTCCTCTGTCTGACTCAGACACCTTTCCCTTTTTTCCCAGGAAGAGCCCCTCAAGTCTCCCCTCCACCGGGATCTTCTACTGAAGGAGTTGGCAGGTATTCTCGAGGACAAAACGGTAGAACCGGTGCCCCACCATCTCAAGGGCAAGGGATTCTACTCCAGGTACTTCCCATGCCAAAAAGGACAGGGGGCCTAAGGCCCATCATTGACCTGTGCATCCTCAACAAGTTCCTGATGAGGGAGAAGTTCAAGATGTTCTCCCTAGGAACATTGCTGCCCTGTCTCCTGCAGGGAGATTGGCTATTCTCCTTAGACCTAAAGGATGCCTGTACCCACATCCTTATTCACCCCAACCACAAGCAGTACCTGCAGTTCATCGTAGGGCAGACACTATCAGTACATGGTTCTGCCTTTTGGCTTGGCCTCCGCCCCAAGGGTCTTCACAAAATGTCTGGCGGTTATGGCTACCTTCTTCCACCTCCAGGTGTTTTTGTCTTCCCCTATCTGGACGACTGGCTCATAAAAGGAGGCACAGCCTCAGAGGTGCAGCAGGCGACTGCATGCATCATCCAGGTCCTACAGTACTTGGGCTTTGTAATAAACTACCCCAAGTCACACCTTTTCCCGACTCAATGTCTGCAGTTCATTGGAGCAAGACTGCAGTCAAAAGCCTCCAGTCAAAAGCCTTTCTGCCTGGGAACCAGGCCACTCGTCTCAGGACCCTGGCACGGGACATACAGCACCATCCCTCTGTGCTCGCTCTGCTCCTCTTGCGCCTTCTCAGACACATGGCCTCCACAGTCCACGTCACCCCAGATGCCTGTCTCCACATTAGGTCTGCACAGTGGTGCCTTCAGGACCAGTGGACACAGACCACGGGATGCCTCCGAGACAAAATCTCCATAACCTGCCGATTGGCGGACCCTCTGACCTGGTGGCAGACCCCCCCAGTATCTCGAAGCGGGCATGTCTTTTCAGGCCCCGAGCCCCTCAATGGTCCTTACCACGGATGCCTCTCTGCTCAGCTGGGGAGCCCACTGCGAGGAACTGCGCACCCAGGGCAACTGATCGCCGGACAAAAGCACCCAGCAGATCAACCTCCTGGAACTGCGGGTGATATTTAGCCCAGTGCTAGTTCAGACAGACAACCAGGTGGCAATGTTTTACGTGAATAAATGGGGGCATGGGGTCTCGTGCCCTCTGCCAGGAGGCGGTGCTCATTTGCTCGTACGCAATTTGACAGGGTATCCTCCTGCGGGCAGTATACCTACCGGGCCAGAACAACTTACTGGCCAACAGATTGAGCAGGGTCCTCCAGCCACATGAGGAGCAGCTGGACCCCAGTGTGGTCGATTGGCTCTTCCAGATCTGGGGGAAACCCGTGATTTATTTATTTATTTGGTTCTTCTTTACCGCCCCTTCCAGAGATCAGGGGCGGTTTACAATGAACAGAACGAAACAGAACAAGTTACATGGAACAGTGGTTAAACTATTAGTAGAGCTATGTAGATCTACTGTTGACTATTTACACAAGTACAAAGTTTATTTTGTATTTTTATCAAATAGAGCTATGTAGATCTACTGTTGACTATTTACACAAGTACAAAGTTTATTTTGTATTTTTATCAACTACTACATTGCAGTTGTGCGATGGAACCTTTGTTTTTGATATTACATAATTCCCTGATTGTAGATGTCTAAGGAGAGTAGGTGATTGGATGTGAGAGGGTAGCGGTGGATGTGAGAGGGTAGCGGAGGGGGAGTTTAGTGGCTTGTTCCTTAAGTGTGTTGTGTGTCTGTTGAATTTCCAAAATGTTCAGTGAATAGGAACGTTTTGAGTCCTTTTCTGAATAGCTGCAGGTCTTTGGTCATGCGAAGTGGTAGTGGTAGATTATTCCAGAGGCTGGGTGCAATGAATGAGAAGGCTCTAGAGCTTGTATTTTGTTTCATCCTACGAATGTCATTGGGTATCATAAGGGAGTGGTTTGCGTTTTTTCTGCGTGTCCTGGATTCAGGTGGTGTATGTATGAAGTTGGTTAGGTAGGAAGGGGAAATGCCTTGAATCATTTTGAATGTTGTTATAAGTATTTTATATTTTATCTGGCTCAGTACTGGGAGCCAGTGTAAGTCTTGTAGGATAGGGGTAATGTGTTCGGTTAGGCAGGCTTTGGTGACAACCCTGGCAGTGATGTTTTGGGCTCTCTGGAGTATGTTTATGTTTTTGACTTGTAGTCCTTGTAGGAGACTATTACAATAGTCAAAGTGAGGGGTAATTAAGGCGTGGACTACTGACTTAGTCACAGGTGTCGTGGAGGGGTCGAAGATGCTGCACGGTTTTTAGCTTAAAGAATATGGTTTTTACTGTTTGTTTTATATAGGGGAGCATGCTGAGGGTGTGATCTAATATTATACCTAGGTATTTCACGTTTTGTTTAACAGGAAGGATTATATTGTTGATCGTGATGGTTTTTGGAGGGACGGCATTTTGGTTTCTCGATATAAACATTGCTTCGGATTTTTTAAAATTGATATTAAGTTGGTTGATTTTTAACCAATATTTGGTTTCTCTTATGCATTCTGATAGATTGAGATAAAAGGGGTTGTTTGTACCTATGGGGAGGGACAGCATTATGCGTCGACATAGATGTAATGACTAATGTTGAATTTCCTGAATATGTCTGTGATGGGTTGCAAATATATGTTAAAAAGTAAAGCTGAGAGCGCCAAGCCTTGTGGGATCCCTTGATCTTGGCAGAATGTCTCTGAGGTTTCTTGGCTCAGTTGGGCATGCAGCTTGTGGTTTGTTATGTAAGACTTAAATCAATGAAGGACAGTACCTCCTATGCCTAGTTGTGCCAGTTTCCCGATGAGTATGTTATGACTGATATTGTCAAATGCTGATGCTATATCTATAATGAGTAGAATAAATCCTCGCTTATGGTCATCTGTACCTCTGATGAGACAGTCCATTAGTGTTATAAGTAAGGTTTCAACTCCATGAAAGGGACAAAAGCTGAATTGGTGAGGGTACAAGGGGGCATAGAGGTCAATGTAATCTGTAATTGGATGATTTTTTTCTATTAGTTTTGCAACAAATGGTATGCTGGCTATGGGTTTGTATGAGCTCGTCTCTTTTGGGTCAAGTGTGTTATTCTTCAGTATGGGGCGGATGGAAGTAAGTTTAAGGGCATCAGGCATGATGCCTTGTGAGAGGGAGTGGTTGGTTATGTGTAGGAGTTGTGGGACCAGTTTAGTTTTGGTGGACTTGATCCAGGGTACAGGGCAGGGATCCAGGGGAGAGGTTGTGGTGTTGATCATTGTTATAATCTTAAGAAGGTGTTTTTGGTCGATTAAGTGGAAGTTATCCCATTTGTTGGGGTTTGTTGAACCTAGGTGGGAAGGGGTGCAAGGGTTGTAGGGTTTATGTTTTAGCTTATCTGTGAAATGGGTGGCTAGTATCTGCATGTATATTCTAGCAGGTTCTGATTCTGCTTTGCAGGTTGTTGTCAGGGATCTAACAATAGCGAATAGTTCCCTGGGTCGACTAATAGACAGATTTAAGATCTTTGTGTGATAGTCTCTTTTAGATTTGTTAATTGCATTTTTATGTGTTGAAGATATTAAGGTATTGTAATTTGTTTTCATGTGTTTTAGTCAGTCTCCATCTTTTTTTCTTGCTTTCTCAGTTGTCTTTTTAATTTTGTGAGTTCATGGGTGAACCACTTTTCAGATCTTTTTAGGTTTTTTTTTAGGGGTGTCAATAGTGGGGGAGGCAGCTTTTTGAATGACTTGGTTCCATTGAGCTATGGATGCGTTAATGTCTAGGGAGTTTGTTGTTAGCTGGGGTAGTACGTTATCTAGTAAGGTATCTTTATTGAAGTGTGCAAATCTCCTGTTTTTTGGTTTTGGGTTAGG
Source organism: Ichthyophis bannanicus (assembly GCA_033557465.1). NCBI lineage: Eukaryota > Metazoa > Chordata > Amphibia > Gymnophiona > Ichthyophiidae > Ichthyophis > Ichthyophis bannanicus. The sequence goes on along the minus strand of CM066034.1, from coordinate 955,270,840 downwards.
AGTAGGGTTGGTAGGTGTATGAGTGGGTATATAGAAGGTCACTAGGTGGTGGTCCGATCAAGGGACATCAGTTATGGAAGAGGTGGTACACAATTGGTGGTTCGAGAATGGGGTAGGGAGGAAGACTAAGTCAAGGGTGTTTCCTTTTATGTGTGTGGGAGCATGTATGATTTGTTTGAGTCCCATTTCAGTCATTGTATCTAGGAAGTTTGCTGTGTGGGATGGGTAAAGAGATGGGAGGTCCTGATCACCTAGTATGATTTGTGTTTTTTTGAGTGAGGCAGTGCATTCTAATTCAAGGATTGGGGTAAGATTATTGTGATCAGGTGAAGGTGGTCTGTAGATGAGGCAGAGAGAGAGAAAGTCTTGAGGATATCCATACCATCTACATTGTTAACATTTGACAGGGTAAATTTGAGCTCCTTTTTGGCCAGAATAAGTGCCCCCCCTCTTTTGGAGTCACGGTGGCATACTAATGGGCCTACCAAAGCAAAGCATCCGCCTGCTTCAGCTAGCTCAAAACACAGCGGCTAGAGTAATCTCGCAAGTCCCAATCAAAGATAACATTACCCCAATATTAAAACAGCTGCACTGGTTACCAGTTGAGAGCAGAATAAAATTCAAAGTTATTCACACTATATTCAAAGCCATCCAAGCAGAACCATCCACGACTGAAAGCTTTTATTCGAATCAATCCAGAAAACAGACCATGAAGAAGTAACAATAAAAATTCTCTCGAGGTACACACTGAATTCAGAAGCTACAACTCAACAACATTCAAGAGAGCCTTCTCACTTTACGCCCCACTCTAATGGAATTCACTTCCTGCCTTCATAAGAGACACTAAGGATCCTAAATCTTTCCGTAAACTTTTAAAAACATTTTTGTTTGGCGAACTAATCACTTAGTTCTAAATTCACCTAGTAAAGCAATAATCCTGCTCACAGTTGAATATGCTTTCAAGTTCATTGTACGTAAACAACATGATTAATTCTCTGTACATAGTTATTGCATAAATCAACCAATTGCTGTTTTAAGTTATTCTTCCCTTAATTCCCATCACTCCTTGTTCACATTGTTACATGTATTTTTTGTTAAATGTACTGTTCAATTCTTTGAGTTCATTGTAAACTGCTTTGATTCACGAAAGGTGGTAAATAAGCACAAATAAATAAATATTATTGTATTTGTAGTTGGTTTAACAGTATTCTATCAGTAGGTGTAAGCCATGTCTCTGTGACACAGAGTATGTCGGGTTTCTCATCTGTAACCAGGTCTATGATGGTTGGTATTTTGTTTCTTATTGATCTTATGTTGATGAGGATGCATTTTTGAGGGGAAGGGGTGTTAGAGGTGTCTTGTGTTGTATTTGGCTGGAGGAGGGGGTGGATTTGTTGTAATCTGCTACGAGATCGGTTGCTTTTTTTTTTTGCTTTTTCAATGTCACTTTCCATGAGTCCATTCCCAGCACTTCTGAGTCCTGCAATTCCATCTCTGATTTTCCTCCTCTCCCGAATATACCTGAAGAAAGTTTTGTTGCCACACTTCACACCTTTAGCTATCTTTTCCTCTGTCTTTGATTTTGCTTTCCTTATTTCTCTTTTTGTCTCTTTTAGTTTGATCTTGTATTCCTTTCTGTGTTCCTCTGTTTGCAAGTTTTGAATTTTCTGAAAGCTGTGCTTTTTGCCTTTATTTGAGCAGCCACTTCTTTGGAGAACCAAATAGGTTTCCTTCTCCTCTTGTTTTTATTTACTTTCCTTACATATTTATCTGTTGCTCCTTTTATTGCTACCTTTAGTTTAGCCCATTGCAATTCCACTTCCCTTATCCCCTCCCACCCTGCTAACTCCTCCTTCAGGTACTTGGCCATTTTGCTGAAGTCAGTGTTTTTGAAGTTTAGGACTTTGAACTTGCTATGATTGGACTGCACCTTGGATTTTTCTCAAACAACAACGTGTGATGATCGCTGCTACTCACAGGGGCAACCACCGGACATTTGACACGCTATCACCGTTGGTGAGCACTAAATCCAGCATTGAGCTTTCCCTGTTGGTTCCATCACCATTTGTCTAAGTAACGCATCTTGGAAAGCATCCACAATTTTTTTGCTTTTTCCAGATTCGCAGAAGGAGTAATCCATTCCACATCGGGTTGATTAAAGTCACCCAATATGATCACTTCCCCCTTTGTGGCTATCTTGGCAATATCTATAATCAATTCGTTATCTATTTCTTCGATTTGAGTCAGAGGCCTGTAGACTACAGCAGTATGGATGAACGTGCCATCTCTTCTTTCCAACACAATCCAGAGCACTTCTTCTTTTCCCCATGCCCCCTGCATTTCAGTAGCTTTAATATTGCTTTTGACATACAAGGCTACTCCTCCTTTTCCACTTTCTCTGTCTCTTCTGAATCGATTATAGCCAGCTATGGCTATATCCCATTCATGCATTTCATTAAAAACCATGTTTCTGTAATGGCCACAATGTCCAAGTCCATTTCCACCATTAGGGCTTCCAGGTCCGGAACTTTGCTTTGGTATGGTTTGTGATTTTGTGAATAGTAGGATAGTTGGGAGTGTAGGGTGTTTCTGTATGTATTGTGTATGGTGGGAATGGGATTATAGAGGCTTGGATCAGGCATCTACAGGAGAACCTTTGATATTTGAAGTGTTAGTAGTAGGAGGAGGAGGAAGATGGCATGGGCTTTTGTAGAGGCCATTGTAGGAGGATGTGATCAGGCTATAGTTATTTTGCAGATTGGTGTTGGATTGCTCCATTAATGGAGCTGATGTGTGACAGAGGTTGATCAGTTGTAAGCAATGCAAACTATTTAGTTAATCACTATATTCACAGGGAAGAACACAGCCCATTAAGCAGAGCAGTATGACTATAGTTAGATAGTGATATGTATTATCTAAATAGTACCTTTCATTTGCATATGTTCTTTGCAGTATATCTGTGTTCTACTGCTGGTGTTCCCCGCCTAAGGGCCATGCCAAAGGTGATGGACCTGTTTGCCAGTCTGGACAACTTTCAGTTGTCCCCCTTCTGTTCCCGGCAGGCCCATCCCTCCAGGATGGCAGCGGATGCATTCCTCATCTCATGGTCGGGAGTTCTTATATATGTCTTCCCTCCCACTCCGCTGATTGCCAAAACCTTGTTCAAGACCCTCTGCGAAAGGTCCTTGCCCATTCTGATAGCCCCTCGGTGGCCTTGGCAACTGTGGGTTCCGCTACTCCTCCGACTTTCGGTGGAGACCCCATCCCATTGGGGAACTCTCTGGGCCTCCTGTCTCAGGAAGACGGCTCTCTTCTGCACCCCAACTTGGAGTCCCCTGTTTTTGACAGCGCTGCTGCTGAAAGGGTGACCCTAGCCCCTTTCAACCTCTTGAGTGAGATAGAGGAGATCCCGCTGGCCTCTCGCAAGGCCTCTACTAGGAATGCTTATGCTCTCAAAAGGCACAGGTTTTCAACCTGGTGTGCCGAGCATGGGACTGACCTGTTCTCCTGGCCGGTGGGGCTGGTGTTACAGTACCTTCTCCGCCTATCGCAATCCTGGCTTAAATCTAACTCCATCCGGGTACACCTCAGTGCTTTGGCGGCGCACCACTACCCGGTGGATGGCAAACCCCTTTCAGTCCAGCCTCTGGTGACCCACTTTCTGAGAGGTCTGCTCTTATCAAAACCCCTGGTCTGTCCTCTGACTGAGTGGGACCTTAATGTGATATTGGGGCAGCTCACTCGTCCGCCCTTCGAGCCCTGGCTACTTCCCTCCTACGATACCTCTCATGGGAGGTGGCGTTCCTGGTTGTGCTCACCCCTACTCTCAGAGTTAGCAAGTTTCAGTCCTTGGTGGCTGAGGCATCTTATACCTGGTTCTACAAAAACAGGGTGGTGCTCTACATGCATCCTAAATTTCTTCCGAAGGTGGTATCGTCCTTCCATCTGAACCAGGAAGTGGTACTTCCCATCTTCTTTCCGAGACCTCACACCAGTAGGGATGAGATGGTCCTTCACACTCTGGACTGCAAGAGGGCCTTGTCCTTCTACATCCATCGCACTCAGGGTCACCTCAAAGCTGCTCAGCTCTTTGTCTTCTATGACCCCAGTCATCTGGGGGAGGCAGTGACCAAATGTACACTGTCTACCTTGATGGTGGACTTTATCGCCCTCACCTATGAGCAGGTGGGTCTCCCGCTGGAAGGCTGAGTCATGGCGCACCATGTCAGGGCCATGGTGGCCTCAGTAGCAAATCTGTGCTCCATTCCTATGGCAGACATCTGTCGGGCTGCCACCGGGTCTTCAGTCCATACCTTCGCAGCCCATTACTGCCTGGAAAGGGAGTCCCAACGGACAGTGCCTTCGGCTAGGCTGTGCTCCTTAATCTTTTCGGGGTTTAGGCAACTCCTACTCTCTGACCCTTCTGTGTTCAGGCTACTGGAGTGCTGGTTTTCATTGGACACAGGGATCCTACTGTAATCTGTGGACACAGACTTCATTGCTGCTACTCGTGGCTCCTCCTAAGGGAGTCTGTATTTTCACTAAAGGTTTTTGGTAGCCTATAGCTGGGGAGTCCCATATGTGAGGACTGACTTCCTGCTTGTTCCTGGAGAAAGCGTAGTTACAAACCTGTAACAGGTGTTTTCTGGGGACAGCAGGAATCAGTCCTCACAACCCTCCCTCCTCCCCTTGGAGTTGCTCCTTTACCATCTTTTATTGCTGTCTTTTAGCCAAGTCATCTGACTGAGGAAGATGGCACATTTGGGCAGGAAAGGGACCACACATGCGTGGTAGCATCTCCCAAAGCCTTTCTTTGAAAGTTGGGGGATGCTTCCGTGAGGGCTCTGTCGGTGCCGACATCATCCATATGTGAGGACTGATTCCTGCTGTCCCCGGATAACACCTGTTACAGGTGAGTAACTATGCTTTCCCATTTACCCCTGCAATGGGAAATACCTCTGGTTCCAGTTCAAGACTGACCACTATCAGTACAAGGTGCTTCGCTTTGGACTGTCCTCTGCTCCACGAGTTTTTTGCAAAATGCCTAGCAGTGGCAGTCTCTCATCTCCATTGGCAAGGGTTCTGCATTTATCCCCACCTTGATGACTCGCTCATCTCAGGCTCCACCAGGATCACACGACTCAGTCTGCAGCATGGCAGACCTCTTACAACAACCAGAATTCATCATCAGTTTCCAAAAGTCATGGTGTGAGCCTAATCAAGTACTCGACTTCATAGGAGTTTGCTTAGACACTAAGACTTCCCGAGCGTTCTTGCCCGACAATAGAGCAGCCATCCTCTGGCAGCTCAGTACCAAACTCTGTCAGCTCTGGAGCGCCTCAGTCCACATAATCCTTCTGCTCCTAGGGCACATGGCAGCTTTGGTACATGTTGTTCCATTAACATGCCTCTATATGCTTCCTCTCCGGTGGCATCTCAAGCTCAATTGGAATCAACACACACAATCCCTTCAACATCAGATTCCCTTGAGGAGCCCCAATCAACAAAAGCTGCGACAATCCCTCCATTGGTGAACCGCCCCCTCCAGCCTCGTAGGAGGCCATCCCTTCCTGGAACGACTGCAACAGCTTTCTTTGATCATAGATGCCTCTCGGGTGGGCTGGGGTGCCCATCTCTTGCACTTTACCACCCAAGGGAGTTGGTCCCTGGCAGGAGCCTAGTTACACATAAACCTACTCGAACTCTGGGTGGTCCTTTAGACTGTCAACACATTCCGGCTTTGGGCCTGCAACAAATCCCTGTTGGTGCAGACTGACAACCAGGTCACCATGATCTACATCAACAGGCAGGGGGGATCCGAATCTCTTCACCTCTGCTGCGAACAGACCCACCTCTGACTATTGGCACAATCTCTCAGAGTGTCCCTATGTGCAACTTATCTCCCTGGATCTCACAGCCAACTAGCAGATTCTCTTAGCCCCTGCTTCACCCTGCACGAATGGTCTCTTGACCCCAGCGTCCTAGCATGCATATTCGAGACGTGGGGAATCCTGGACGTGGGCTCTTTGACTTGGATGAGAATGCAGTCAATTGAATGTTATTTAACAAAATACAGAAAATAAGCCATATCTTGTTTGCTTCTGTTTTGGCTCATGAGCTCCCTGCTGACCAACTGACCCCTAATATAATGTTCCCTCCTCTCCTGATTGTACACATGACCAGCAGCCTCAGTTGTCATTTTTACACACCTTTCTATGGACTGGGTGTGTGATGGCCATCTGGAACCGCCATGGTCTTGCTCAGAAATGCCTTGATCTCTGCTGTTGTCATGGTACAGGTAAGAGGAGACTCAGACTCCAGAGCTTCAGTCAAGTAATTGGGTGAGTGTTGCTACTTCAGTGCTGATGGATGGTGTTTTCCGGGGTCTCACACTGCTGTCTCCAAATTGAGTCTTCTCATCTCTTTCACCTCTAATCTTCCATATCTTCTCCACTGCATCTCCTCTCTCCTGTTTCTCTTCACTGCACAACATAGCTTGCAGAACAGACTCTCTGGACCATACCAAGCTGACCTTCTCACTGTAGGCATGACAATCTTCCTTACCTCTTCACACTGTTCTTTCAACAGTTGCAGCTGGAAAAGGAGATGCCTAGGACGTTGTGTCCAATTGCTATTTATTTTTATATTGAACCAGTTCACATGTAAACCCCAACACAAAACTCTACAATCATTCTTAAGTTTTCCAGATTCTTTCCTTTCAGATTATGCTTGGAAATCCATATTCTCATGAACCTTAGAGCCATCTACTAAGGGAGGAGTGGCCTAGTGGTTAGGACAAGGTACTTCAGGCCGGAGGGCCGGGGGTTCAAGTCCCACCTGGGGACAGCAATCTCAGGCCGGAGGGACTGGGATTTCTAGTCCTATAGGCACTCCTTGTGGTCTTGGGCAAGCCACTTAACCCTCCATTGCCCATGTTCCCTGTAAGTATTAGCATATGTGTGTCATATCCCCTCATGTTAAATGTATCTCCCAATTGACCGCTTTGACCCGGTGAAAAGCAGGATATAAATACAGCTAAATAAATAAAATAAAAATAAATAAATAAATCTACTATGTGAAACAGTTCCTATTTCCAACAGAGCCAGATCCTTTGGCAAGACATCTGTTCTAATGACAGTTACAATTCTATAAGAAACACAGAGAGTGAGACGTAGAACAAAAAAGTCCTTTATTGAAATCCAGCGACCCCGACACACCCGCTTTTCAGAATGAGCCTTTGTCAGGGGGTGAACTGAACAATAATACATTTTCGTTGTATGAGTCCAAAGCCACAACAATGGCTATAGTCTTATCCGCAAGAGATCCGATACCATTCACGGATCTCATGTGGATAAGACTATAGCCATTGGACTCATTCAACAAAAATTTGTTATTGTTCAGTTCAGTAGCTGGATTCCTATAAAGGACTTTTTTGTTCTATGTCTTGCTCTCTGTGTTTCTTGGTGTTTTCTGTGAGTATGGTGTGTTCCCTGAGGACTAGTTACAAATCATAAGAACATAAGATATGCCATACTGGGTCAGACCAAGGTCCATCAAGCCCAGTATTCTGTTTCCAACAGTGGCCAATCTAGGTCATACGTACCTAGCAGTTTCCCCAAGGGACACAGGTTCCACAATGCTTGTATTGGTTCAAGCATTGATATCCTGGGTCTCTTCTTAATAATGGTTTATGGACCTTTCCTCCAGGAACTTGTCCAAACCTTTTTTAAACCCAGCTACACTAACAGCCTTTACTACATCCGGTAACAAATTCCAGAGTTTGATTACACGTTGAGTGAAAAAATATTTTCTTTTATTAGTCTTAAATAGTTTACTCTGTAGCTTCATTGCATGTCCCCTAGTCTTTCTATATTCTGATAACATAAACAATCGATCTACGTTTACCCGTTCCACTCCGTTCATTAATTTATAGACTTCTATCATATCTCCCCTCAGCCGTCTCTTTTCCAGGTTAAAGAGCCCCAACCTTTTTGGCCTTTCTTCATAGGAGTATCCTTCCATCCCCTTTACCATTTTGGTGGCTCTTCTCTGAACCTTTTCTAAAATCGCTATATCCTTTTTAAGGTACGGCGACCAGAATTGCACACAATATTCAAGGTGCGGTCTCACCATGGAACGATATAGAGGCATTATAATATCTTTTGTTTTATTTTCCATTCCTTTCCTTATCATACCTAGCATTCTATTTGCTCTCTTGGCCACTGCTGCACACTGGGCCGAGGGTTTTAACATTGTATCCACAATGACGCCTAAATCTTTTTCCTGGGTGGTGGTTCCTAATGTGGAACCTTGCATCGTGTAACCATAGTTTGGGTTGTTCTTCCCTAGGTGCATAGCCTTGCACTTGTCCACATTAAATTTCATCTGCCATTTTGATGCCCAGTCTTCCAATTTATCAAGATCCTCTTGCAATTTTCCACAATCCTCTTGGGTTTTAACAACTTTAAATAGTTTTGTGTCATCTGCAAATTTGATAACCTCACTCGTTATTCCACTTTCCAGGTCATTTATGAATATGTCAAAAAGCAGCTGACCCAGCACAGATCCCTGGGGTACACCACTATTCACCTTTCTCCATTGGGAAAATTGGCCATTTAGCCCTACCCTCTGCTTTCTATCTTTTAACCAGTTCCTGATCCACAATAGTACACTGCCTCATATCCCATGACTCTTTAGTTTTGCCAAAAGTCTCTGATGAGGGACCTTGTCAAAGGCTTTCTGAAAGTCCAGATACACAATATCAACCGACTCACCTTTGTCTACCTGATTATTCACTCCTTCAAAAAAACATAACAGATTAGTAAGACAAGATCTTCCTTGTCTGAAGCCATGTTGGCTGTCTCCCATTAGGTCATGACTATCTACATGCTGAGTAATTTTATTCTTTATGATGGCTTCTACCATTTTTCCCGGTACTGATGTCAGGCTCACTGGTCTGTAGTTTCCCGGATCACCCCTGGAACCCTTTTTAAAAATTGGTGTTACATTGGCGATCCTCCAATCTTCAGGTATTAGAGATGATTTTAATGATAGTTCACAGATTACTAATAGCAGGTCTGCAATCTCGTATTTCAGTTCTTTCAACACCCTTGGATGTATACCATCCGGCCCAGGTGATTTGCTACTCTTCAGTTTATCTAATAGTTGTAATACATCTTCCCGATGTATCAATATTTCCTTCAATTCTTCCGCACCTTTAAATACCACTTCAGTCATGGGTAACATCCCTACATCTTCCTCAGTAAAGACTGAAGCAAAGAATTCATTCAATCTCTCCGCTATCGCCTTGTCGCCTCTTAGTGCTCCTTTAACCCCTTTATCATCTAATGGACCAACTGACTCTCTCACAGGTTTTTTGCTACGAATGTACTTGAAAAGGTCTTTACTTCGCGTTTTTGCTTCCGCAGCAAGCTTCTTCTCAAATTCTCCCTTTGCCTGTCTTATCAATGCCTTGCATTTGACTTGCCAGTGCTTGTGCTGTTTCCAGGTTTCGTTGTTTGGCTCTTTTTTCCATTTCCTGAAAGATGCTTTTTTGGCAACAACAGCCTCTCTGACCTCACCTTTAAACCATGCTGGCAGGTTTTTGGACTTCCTTCCACTTTTCTTAAAGCGTGAAATACAGCTGGTCTGGGCTTCCAAGATAGTATTTTTCAACAACAGCCAAGCCTGATGTACGTCTTTAACCTTTGCAACTGCTCCTTTTAGTTTTTTCTTAACTGTTTTCCTCATTTTATCATAGTTTCCCTTTCGAAAGTTAAACGGTAGTACTGTGGATTTCCTTACTATCCCTCCTCCACTAATTAAATCAAAGGCGATCATGCTATGATCACTATTGCCAAGTGGCCCCAACAACCTTATCTCTTGCACTAGATCTGGTGTTCCACTAAGGACTAGGTCTGGCTTCCCCTCTGGTCGGTTCATGAACCAGCTGCTCCAAGAAGCAGTCATTTATTTCATCTAGGAACTTTATCTCCCTAGCATGTCCTGACGTGACACTGACCCAGTCGATACCAGGGTAGTTGAAATCACCCATTATTATTACTGCACTGTAACTTTTGTTAGCTTCCTTGATTTCTTTGAGCATTTCATCATCCACTTGGTCATTCTGGCAAGGCGCTCGATAGTACACCCCCACTGCCATTGCCTTCTCCCTTTTACATGGAATTTCAATCCATATAGATTCTACAGCAGATTTTGTTTCCTGCAAAACTTTAATCCTTTCTGACTCAATGCCCTCTCTAACATAGAGAGCAACCCCTCCACCAATTTGATCAGCTCTATCATTACGATATAGTTTGTACCCAGGTATCACAGTGTCCCACTGGTTGTCCTCCTTCCATCATGTCTCTGATATTCCAATGATATCTAACCTTTCATTTAGTGCTATATATTCTAACTCTCCCATCTTATTTTTTAGACTTCTAGCATTTGCATACAAGCATTTTAGAGAATGTATTTTACTCATATTAATTTGGCTATTGTTAGACATGGGTAATTTGGGATCTTTAAGCTCAGTCTGCTCCATACTTGAGGGCATTTGGGCTACTTTACTCTTTTGTGGAACCTCTCTGCTTTTGGTAGTATCCTTCAAAGATACATTCTTCCGAACCATCCGCTCTTGGGCGACTGTCGGCTTTCCCCTAATATCTAGTTTAAAAGCTGCTCTATCTCCTTTTTAAAGGTTAATGCCAGCAGCCTGGTTCTATCCTGGTTAAGGTGAAGCCCATCCCTTCGGAAGAGCCCCTCCTTTCCCCAGAATGTTCCCCAGTTCCTAACAAATCCAAAACCCTCATCTCTGCACCATTGTCTCATCCACGCATTGAGACTCCGGAGCTCTGCCTGCCTTTTGGGTCCTGCGCGTGCAACAGGAAGCATTTCGGAGAATGCTACCCTGGAAGTTCTGGATTTCAACTTCTTACCTAAAAGCCTAAATTTAGCCTCCAGAACCTCCCTACCACATTTTCCTATGTCATTGGTACCGACATGTGGCAAGACAGCAGACTCCTCCCTAGCACTATCTAAGACCTTATCTAGGTGGCGCGTGAGGTCCGCTACCTTCGCACCAGGGAGGCATGTTACCAGGCGATCCTCACGTCCACCAGCCACCCAGCTATCTACATGCCTAATGATCGAATCACCAACTATAACGGCTGTCCTAACCCTTCCCTCATGGGCACATGGCCCTGGAGAAACTTCCTCGGTGCGAGAGGGTTTTACATCACCTGGAGGACAGGTCCTAGTTACAGGATCACTTCCTGCCACACCAGGGTGATGCTCTCCTGTCACGTGACCTCACTCCTCCATGGCAACAGCGATGCTGCCAGAATGGAGGTGGGACTTCAGGACTATATCCCTGTAGGTCTCGTCTATGTACCTCTCTGTCTGTCTTATGCTTTCCAAGTCTGCTACTTTAGCCTCTAGAGAACGGACTCGTTCCCTGAGAGCAAAGAGCTCCTTGCACCTAGTGCACACGTAAGACCTCTCACCAACTGGGAGAAAATCATACATGTGACACTCAATGCAAAAGACTGGAAAGTCCCCATCCCGCTGCTGGACTGCTGTCTGCATCTTAGTTTTAAGTTTGTGTTTAGATCTAAGTTCTTTACTTACTAAGGGTTGCTATGGATATTTATACTAATAAAACTGTACCTAGTACGTGTAATATACCTTGTTCACCTGAAGCTTAACTAATCTCAGGTCCTTAGTGTATGACTGATTTGGGTAATGAGCTTCACCTGAGAGCACCTCCTGTCTTTTAAGATGTGTAAGTACCTATAAAGCTACGATTATCCCAGGGGAGGGAGGGAGGGAAATAACACTTATTAAAAGAGGGCTGCTACACAGTACCCTGTCTTGTGCTGCTGAGGTAAGCTAAATTCTGATTTGATTTAAATTATAGCTCTTAGCTGCTGCTAGGCTCTAACTTCTTATGAAATTTAAACTACAAGCTCTCTGCTGGGTTCTAAATTTAACCAGAAAGCTCTCTTCTGTGTTTTAAATTTAAGCTACAAGTACTTTGCTGATGCCAAGCCCTGAGTGACTATTAAATTTAGATTACAAGCTCTCTGCTGGGTTCCAAATGTAACCAGAAAGCTCTCTTCTGTGTTTTAAATTTAAACTAAAAGTACTTTGCTGTTACTAGGCCCTGAGTGACTATTAAATTTAAACTACAAGGTCTCTGCTGGGTATGAAATGTAACCAGAAAGTTCTCCTCTGTGTTTTATATTTAAACTTAAACTGCTGCTACTAGGCCCTGACTGTTTTAACAAAAAATAGTGGGTTCACAGATTAATTAGCTTTAATACAAAGAATTCCTTTTAGAAAATTACCAGAAGTATATACTCACAGTTGCAGATCTCTCTTCAGAAGTAACAGTCCCTTTTTCTAGTCCTTCAAGACTAGACTGTTGTCATAGTCTTTGATCACTTCATCACTGAGCTGAGGAAGATTGGGGTCAACAGAGATCTTAGTAAAATCAGGATTTATTTCCAGTTCAGTAGCAGAATCCACCATTTTTCCTATGGAACCTGCCCATTTGTTGTTGTTTAATTTCTTGCCATCTAAAGCAATCACCAAATGCCTCAATAGTAGTTTGCCTGCGTGCAGGTTACAGACAATCCACACCAGCTTCCTTTGTAGCTTCTGATCAACATAATGCATCACTCCTCCCTCCCAACCATTGTTTATATAACAGGAATCATCTCCAACAGCTTGAAGAGTTTTGTCTGTTCCTCTTTCTTTCAGCCATGCAACCAAATTATCAGCAATTATTTCTGCATGAGTTTTCTCTTTAATTAGAAACATAGAAAAATGACGACAGAAAAAGACCACATGGCCTATCTAGTCTGTCCTTCCATATCAACAATTACAACAGTCCCCTTTTTTTCCTTTAGAGATCCTCTGTGTTTGTTCCATGCTTTTTTGAATTCAGATAATGTCCTCGTCTCTACGACCTCCACTGGTTGACTATTCCACGGATCTACCACTCTTTCCATAAAGAAATATTTCCGCATATCACTTCTGAATCTATTCCCTTTTACCCTCATCCCATGTCCCCTCATAGCAGAACTTGCTTTCAATCAAAAGAGGCTCTTCCCCTGTGTATTTATGACTCGGAGGTATTTAAACGTCTCAATCATATCACCTCTATCCCGCCTTTCCTCTAAGGTGTACATATTAAGATCCTTAAGTCTGTCCTCATATGCTTTATAATGAAGATCACTAACCATTTTAGTAGCTACCCTCTGTACTGACTCCATCCTGTTTATATCCTTTTGAAGGTGCAGTCTTCAGAATTGCACACAATACTCTAAATGAGGTCACACCAAAGACTTATACAGAGGCACTATCACCTCTTTTTTCTGCTAACCATTCCTCTCCCTATGCACCCTTGCATCCTTCTAGCTTTTGCTGTTGCCTTTTCTACCTGTTTAGTTACTTTAAGATTCATCAGACACAACCACGCCTAGGTCCCGCTCTTCTTTAGTGGACAAAAGTACTTCACCCACTATAGTGGAGGAGTGGCCTAGTGGTTGGGGCAAGGTACTTCAGGCCAGAAGGTCAGGGGTTCAAATCCCACTAGAGGACAGTAACCTTGGGCCAGTAGGACTGGGGTTTCTAGTCCCACAGGTGCTCCTTGTGGTCTTGGGCAAACCACTTAACCCTCCATAGCCCATGTTCCCTGTAAAATAGTTATCTCTAAGTTATAATGTCCTGTTCAATGTAATTTCAGTTTGTTCAATGTAAACCACACTGATGCAGAATAGCACGGTATATAAGAGAATATAAATAAATAAATACTATATTGTTCCCTTGGATTGTTGCAGCCCAAATGCATGACCTTGCCTTTTTTAACATTAAATCCCATCTGCCAAATTCTAGACGATTCTTCAAGCTTAGCTAGATCCCTCCTCATGTTATCTACACCTTCCTGGGTGTCTACTCTATTTCAGATTTTGGTATCATCTGCAAAGAGGCAAACCTTACCCGACAGCCATTTTGCTATATCACTAACAAAGATGTTAAAAAGAATCGGACCAAGGACAGATCCCTGGGGCACATCACTGGTAACTTCTCCTCAGAGTGAGCTCCATTTACCTGTACCCTTTGTCGCCTCCCACTCAACCAATTTCTAACCCAAGCAGTAACTTTAGGGTCCATCCCTAGGGTGCTCAGTTTGTTTGTATGTCACCTGTGAGGAACGGTGTCAAAGGCTTTATTGAAATCGAAATACACCACATCTAGGGCTCTCCCTCGGTCCAACTCCCTAGTCACCCAGTCAAAGAAATCAATCAGATTTGTCTGACAAGACTTGCCTCTGGTGTATCCATGCTGCCTCGGATCCTGTAATCCGCTGGACTCCAGAAACCTCACTATTTTCTTTTTCAGCGGCGTTTCCAATAATTTACTCACCACCGAAGTTAAACTAACCGGCCTGTAGTTTTCAACCACATCCTTACTTCCGTTTTTCTGTAAAGGGACCACATGAGCCTCTCTCCAGTCCTTTAGCACCACTCCCGACTCCAACAAGGCATTGAAAAGGTCAGTCAGTGGAGCTGCTAGAATGTCCCCAAGTTCCCTCAGTATTCTAGGGTGTATCCCATCCAGTCTCATCACTTTGTCTACTTTAAGTTTAGCTAGTTTCTCACAAACACAGTCTTCTGAAAATTGTCCAAGATGCCCTTCACTTCTGTTCCTGTTTGTGGGTGTTTTCTGAGGTCCTGCTCCTGGTTCTTCATCTGTGAACACAGAACAGAAATATTTGTTAAGCGATTCCTCTTTATCCTCATCATCTTCTACAAATTCCTCCCCTTCACCCTTGAGTCTGACAATACCACTTTTGCCCTTCCTCTTCTCACTAACATATCTGAAAAATGTCTTATCCCCCCATTTTATTGCATTGGCTATTTCTTCCTCTTTTTGAATCTTTGCTTTCCTGACTTCTTTGCTAGCTTCTCTAAGTTTATCCAATTATAGATGCCAGTCTTCCTCTTTCTGTGATCTCTTGTATTTCATGAAGGCCTCCCTCTTTTTCTTCACCTTTTCAGCTACTTCTTTCGAAAACCATAGTGGTCTCCTTTTCCTTTTACTGTTATTTACCATTTTAACAAAAAGGTTTGTTGCCCTTAAAATATCCCCTTTCAGTTTTGCCCACTGTTTTTCTACATCCCCCAGCTGTTCCCATCCTGCTAACGACTCACTGAGGTATTGGCCCATTTTGGCAAATTTGGTTTTCCTAAAGTCTAAGAACCTTGCTTTTGAATGGATTCTTACAGCCCTAGTCCTAATACTGAACTACACCATGGTGATCACTGGAGGCAAAATGATCTCCCACTATAACATCAGAAACACTTTCACCATTGGTAAGCACCAAGTCCAGTATGGCCCCTTCACATGTGGGGTCTGTTACCAATTGCCTGAACAGTTATCCCTGTAGAGAATCCAGGATCTTACTTTTAGATGACACTGCAGCAGGAATGGTCCAATCAAGATCTGGCATATTGAAATCCCCTATCAGTAGCACTTCCCCATTCCTAGCAATGCTGCGTATGTCTTCAATTAACTCTCCATCCACCTCTTCCTCTTGTGAAGGGAGGTCTGTATATCACGCCAATGCAAATAGATTTCTCTTTCCGTCTTTCTAGTT
Source organism: Ichthyophis bannanicus (assembly GCA_033557465.1). Lineage (NCBI taxonomy): Eukaryota > Metazoa > Chordata > Amphibia > Gymnophiona > Ichthyophiidae > Ichthyophis > Ichthyophis bannanicus. Next base: position 955,255,173 of record CM066034.1, on the reverse strand, counting down.
TAACCCACAGTGCTTCCTCTCTCCTTTTTAAGCTCTGTAATTCCAAAGCTTTAATATTATTTTTTACATATAGTGCCACTCCTTCTCTGCTTCTTCCTACCCTGTTCTTTCTGAATAAAGTATAGCCTGGTATAGTTACATCCCAGTCATGGTTTTCTGTGAACCATGTTTCTGTAACTGCCACTAAATCCAAGTCGGCCACTCCCATTAAAACTTCAACATCTGGGATCTTATTTCCCATGCTACGGGCATTTATACATACCGCTTGCCATATGTTGCCCCTTTTACCCATTTCCATAAAGGTATTTAATGTTTCACATACCTGGGGGCTTCCACTTACCTGGGGGCTTTCTTCATCCATCCCCAATGAATCTTGTTTAAAGCCCTCTTCAGTAGATTAGCCAGTCTGCTACTGAGGACACGTCAACCTTTCTTGGACAGATGGACACCATCTCTGCTCTGCAACCCTTGGAACAGCATCCCATGGTCGAAGAAACCAAAATGCTCTCAATCACACCATCGATGCAGCCATGCATTTATCTCCAGGATGCGAGTTTCTCTGCCTTGGCCTTTACCCTCAACAGGGAGGATTGAAGAGAACATCACCTGTGCACCTATCTGCTTCACCCTCTGTCCCAGAGCCATGAAGTCACTTTTGCTACTCTCAGAGGGATACCTGGCAGTATCATTTGTGCTGACATGGATTAGCAACATTGGGTAATAGTCAGTGGGCTTGACGAGTCTTGGCAAACTCTCTGTAGCATCTCAGATTTTGGCACCAGGCAGACAGCATACCTCTCTGGACATCAAGTCTGGTCGGCAGATGGATGCTTCATTACCCCTCAGAATAGAGTCACCAACCACCACTACCCTTCGCTTCCTTGTGGTCACTGATTCTGCAACTTTGGAGTACTTGAGCTCTGGTTCTTCCCTTTCCAGTGATGCTTTCACCTCCTCCACTTCCAGGGCTGCATAATGGTTCTTCTGTTCAAGGGCTGGAGAAATTGGATTGGTGATTCTGCAGGCCCTGGTGACTTGTGTCCAACCTTCGTTATTCTGTAGGCAGCCATCTTCTCCTCTGCCGTAGAGCTTGGATGTTGCAAGAAGCATCTCATCAATGTAATTCTCACTGTCTTGCATGCTCCTCAGCCTCGCCACCTCCTCTCTCAGTTCCTCCACTTGTTTCCTGAGAGCTTCAGCATGCAGGCACCCTGCACATGGAACTGGTCTTCCAACTGGCATTGGGACCTCTGTCTGGACAGAGGTAGAAGCGTAACTTAGACAGCTTACGCAAAAGTGGGCTTTGAGGAAGTAATTTTATAAAGTCATTGTCGCATATGTGGCCTTATACATGTAAATGAACTCTTATAAAATATTGATCAGCTTAAGAGTTTGCACTTTGGCATGATGATGCATACTTTGCTATGGTGTGTGCACATGGACAGAGTTTTGGTAGAGCATTCAAGTGCATATGTAGCTTAAAAAATACAGTAATCTATACCCACTATATCGCTTACTCTAGTATTTTATAAAGACACATAGGCACCTCTGTGTCTTTATAAACTTGCACGTAAATAGGCTCCTACTTTCATGCTAAAAGTTGGTGCCTCCTTATAAAATTACCCTTCTTGTATCCTACACATTCATATGCAAAGTAATTCTCCGTGTGTGTGTGTGGAGAATGGCTCGTTTATACTCTTGGCATTTAACAACTATTAATTTTACAAATAAAGTTTAAAACTATTTGTTGGACATTTAAATAGACTGAAGATTTAGTTACTCCGAAATAGCACAAACTCAAACTCCATTTCTGTGGATTACTAGCATCTGTTCCATGAAACATTACAGTATTATAACAGTGTAAGTAAATTACTTGGGGAAAAGGTTTGTTTAAGTCAGAGATCAGAATGGTTGTTTGCCTTAAGTTTGTAAAAAAGGTTCACCCTGATGGTTAAGTGTTTCAGAACATTTACCTTCAATTGTTGGTTTTCTTTGGTTTGAAATAAAGCTCTCCCAAATTACAGAGCAAAATAACAGAATGAATTAGGTTTTTCAATTAAAACTCTTTTTAATCAAGTGGTCTGTATTTCCTGTTTAAATACAGTGTTTAATTTTGCTGATAATAGTTGTTTAGTCTGAGCAAGAGTACATATTATAGAAAAACTGAACTTTAAACTTTCAGGTAGACTGAATATGCTAGTTAAGCAGTATAGTAACATAGTAAATAAAAGCTGATAAAAACCAGCATGTCCCATCCAGTCTGCCCAATAAGGTGCTTTTACTTTGGGTTGTAACTGCTGCTCTGTGCTTTTAAAATTACTCTCCACATGGTAAATGGACATTTGAAAATTACCCATTCCTTCTGCATGTAAAATTATGGGGTATGTTTACTAAACCGTCCTAAGGCGCACAGGTACCATATCGTGCGATAACGCGTGCTGCGGCGCAAACGAGCGCTGAAGGCGGGGAAAGGCTCCCGGAGGGTGGAGGAAGGCTCCCCAGGGGCGGAGAGAAGGGGTCAATGGGTGGAGAGTGGGAGTGGAGGGGCTCCCCGCACACTAACGATGTGAAATCCGAGGCCAAAACTAACGCCAGTGAAAACCTCGCGTTAGAGCTGATTTAAAGGGAAAAGAAACCATTTCTGTCAGCAATGTACAGCAAAACCAGGGAAACCAACAAAAAAGTGATAAGTGTGATACATGTGCACGGAACAAAAGTGCAAATAAACAGTGAAAATGACCCCAACAAAATAAAAAAAAAACATAACCAAGCTGGGCAATAGTGATATTAATGGGAAACATCAAGAAGCACTCCTGAGAAAGCTCCAAAAAAAAGATATGAATCTTCAAAGGGTCTACGCTCCATCCCCATACAAGGTGACTGATCCCACAGTGCAATTGCGCTCATCAGGGTTTCCCTCTCCATTGGACAGGTTACCTATGGCATGCACATGTTCCACCACAGCAGGGCGGGCATGTCGGAATGGGCAACTGGACAGATGCTGGGAAAGGGGATACAGAGGGCTGCAGGCGGCACATGCTGTGGTGCAGCTGGGGCACAGTGCAGACTAGGCAGATGCCTAGGTGGCACCTAGGAATGCTGAAACTGTACAGCAGCCAGACAGCACCTGATGAGGGCCCATCATGGGCATGAGAGTGTTTATCACAGTGTCACAGGGGATAGTACCCAGCAGGTACCTCCAAGGGCACAGAACATTGGCAGGCGGTGTTGGGGGGAAGCGTGGACGCCTATCCAGGCACCCCTACCCCAGAACACGCACCATAGGCAGCCGCCTACCTGCACACTGGACGGCTTGAGACTGCACACCACCAGCACCACCAGCAGAAGGGCATGTCAGCATGGTGGCAGAGGGGTACTGGTGGTGGAGGGGGGCAGTGGCAGCTGCCCAGAGCAGACCATGGCCTAGCCCTGTGTAGGTGGGTGCCATGCACTGCAACAGACAGGCCCTGCTGGACAAACAGTCATGGTATCACCAGGGATTGCACTGTCTCTGTGGCAACATGGTGGTGCAGTGCACACAACCAGTGTGTTTGGAGGTAGAAGGTCACAGGTTCAAGTCCCAGCTATGGTGCTTGCCAACCCAGTCCCCATATTTTACCCACTACTACAATGTGCTAATACAGACAGAACCTTTATTGAAGATGACGTAAACATGCCAAAAACACCTACATTTTACCCTACAGAGCAAAGAAACCATAAACAGGCGCATTACCTAGAGCAGAGTCTCCCAAATGCAGTCCTGGAGGGCCAAACACCATTCAGGTTCCATGCTGCCTCTAATAAAGATGCCTTTGCTGCATAATAATGCACCACCCCCATGGTATGCAGATGTATCTCATGCATATTCATGAGGGACAGCATGAAAACCCAAACAGTGTTTGGCACACCAGGACTGGAGTTGGGAACCTCTGCCGTAAAGCAGCAGCCAACAGGGGCAGACACACCCACACCCACAGGCTCCATTAGCCAATGCCCCCTGGAGAGGCAGGACATTGGGCCCTGCGTGCTTCTCCCAATACTAGAACTTGCATACCTTAGCAATGCCACCCTACACCTGGGAATACGGTACACAGCTATCAAAAGGTTGCTATGATTACTGGGAGATAGCAATTCCTACGTTAAGCACAGTTTGCTGATTGAGCTCCATCATAGCAACCTTTCTGATGTCTGTGGAGTGTGCTTCAGGTCTGGTCTCTGACAGTGTTTACCACCCTGGGGAGTGACTCCCAACAGTTTTGCGTACCATATCCATGCCTGCACTGTGCCCAGGACTGGTGTGGTGGCCAGGGCTGCTAAACACCTCTATAGTAGCACAATGCTGGCATAGGTGTGGGAGTGTGTGTCTGTCTATCCAGTGTGTGGTGGTTGCAAACACCCTCCACAGCCACACTGCCAGCACTGTTGCCAGTATTGGCCTGCCAATGTGCATAATGAGGAGCAAGGTACCATTTATTTTATTTATTTATTTATTTAACAGTTTCTTATATACCGCCCCTTCCAGAGATCAGGGGCGGTTCACATCAAACAAAAATCAATATACTTCTGTATATTTTACATGGAACTTGTGTTAACTATGTACACGTTTAGTTACATTGAACATGGGTATAGCCCGGACAGGGTGGCCTGGCCAGGATGCATCTGCACAGGGCATAGGGCAATGGCTGGGACATTGTAGTGCCCGGCCACCACCTGCACAGACAGGGTGGCCACAGTATGTCCTGCTGGGAGTTCACTCTCACCCTGACTGGGCAGTGACCACGGCATGGCTAGGTTCCCCCATAGTGCCCTATAATATTTTTTTCATGTGATATTTCTGGGTTCCCTTTTGGGGCCCAATCACTGACTTATCTGCTTGGTGTGTATGCTGATATCCCAGTTCTGGGTGCATGCATCTCCTCCAGGAACATGCCCTATGGACTAGCTAGCAGACCGTCTGCGTCTCGCTGGAGCACCTTGCAGGGTGCCGTGGCTGCAGGCTTGCTGCAGGAGAATATCAGATTGTGGTGGGGTGCTGCTTAGCATATCCAGGCCTAATGTCTGCCTGCTATTGCTTTATGGATGTGTACAGAGCTGCATTGACTGCCCTGTAGGGTGTCTGTTCCCCAGCAGGACTGGGGTTGATGGTCCCCTCTACTGCCAGCATTGCAGGGAGGTAGAATGTGGATCTGTTGATGGGAGACCCTGTTTCCCACCCTCAGCCCCAGAAGGTGGGGTGGGGTGGGGTGGGTTGGGTGGTGGTACATAATCTGCCTATGGGTCCATAAGGGTTAAACCTGACTGAGAAATACAGATGTATCCAAAGTGTGTCTGCAGGAACTACCTATCTCACACACTAGCACTGCTTGGGACCTACAGCATGGCCTATTTCTGCCATGGAAGGTGCTGTGGACCTGGTGCTGGGCGCCCCACCGCACCCTCAGGGTGAGCACAGTACCCGCACAATGTGACGGTGTGTAGCTACTCTGTGCCAGTAACACACATGGTCAGTTCCCCCTACCAGGCCGAGGTGCTGTGGGGGTGCATACCCCATCTTGTGTTCATCTGTAGACGGCTGATTTGCATGTGCAGTGCATCATGGGTACGGGTGGGCTAACCCTATCCTGGTGACCACAGCAGACTGTTTGTGTGGTGACGTGCAGTCCTTCTGCAGCCAGCCGGGGGTTGCTAGCAGCTATAGAGCTGTAGCCCACTGGTTACTTCACTGCCTGTGGAGCCAGAGGTCATGGGTTCAAGCCCACAGTGGGGTTATTTGATAGGGCTGCCAGTAAAAACACCCTCAGCGTACTGTACCCATAAGGTGCCTCAGAGAGTGCTTTATAGGGCGCCCTATAGGGCACCTTATGGTTACCGTCAATATAAGGTGCACTATACGGTATCCTATGGAGTGACTTATAGGGTGCCCTATGGGGACATTATAGGGTGCCGTGGCGGAGTGCACTTTATAATGTGCCCTATGGAGTGCCTTATAGGGTGCCTTATGTGGCACCTTAGGTTACAGAACGTGAGGGTGTGTTTGCTGGCAGCAATTAATAAAATACAAATAAAGTGCCACAGGAAACAATACTTACATGTCAAAGCTGATGCTTCAGCCAGCCTTAAGTATTAGGCACACTGGGGATCAAACTCATAACCCCTGTATCATCAGTCAGTGTCTTAACCATTGTGCTACACTGCTGTTCCTCCTTCCATGTCAGCGCACCTACTTAAGATTTTTATGCGTTAAAATGCACAGTGCTGCCATCAAAAACAGTGCTATGACCTTGCCGTGCCTCATAGGGCACCCTATATGGCGCCCTATAGGCCACCCTTTAAGCAACATTGTAGGGTGCCTTGGCGGACAGTGCACTTTCAAATGTGCCCTCTGGGGTACCTTATGAGGTGCCTTATGCAGCACCTTATGTTACAGCGCTTTGAGAGTGCGTTTGCTAGCAGCAGTAATTAAAATAAAATTAAAATGCCTCATAATGCAATATTAAACATAACAGGTAGTGCCTCAGCCAGCCTTATTCATTGGGCAAAGTGGGGGATTGCACCCATGACCCCTGCACCATCAGTCAGTGTCTTCACCATTGTACTGCAGCTCTGTTTGCACAACAGTGCGCCTGCTTATGCTTCCTGCGCGCGTTTCTCGTGCGCTACTGTGCGAGGCACACATTAGCGCGCGATAATCCCAGTTTGCTAAGTTAAGACTGAAACGCCCACTCCTTATATGGCATCCTACACATTAGCGCCGGGCGCACATTAGGACGGTTTAGTAAACATACCCCTATGTGTGTGAGAAGAGGCATTCCAAATTGAGCCAGCATTAGCATTCATCTGTGGTAAGGTTTAGCAGTGATTCCCTTCATATTACTGTTAGGGATTTCCTCAAATGATATGAGAAAATCTCAAAGCAGGGATGGCAGAATGCCCTTTTCTTTGGGGGACCAAGCTCCTATGTATCGATGCTGCGATTATTGGCCTGTCCCTCCTGCCTCCCCTGGGGATCCGATCTCTTGCAGGCAGACAGGAAGGGTTTTTGCTACGATCATGGTGTTCTACCTGCGGGGGGGATGTGATCCCCGCGGGCAGCCTGCTGCCTGCCGGGTTGCAATTGTGGCCTTTCTCTCCTGTCTGTCTGTGGGAGATCAGTTCCCCACAAGGCAGACAGGAGGGGGAAGGCCGGCAATTGTGGCAGCATGGTTTTTGTGGGGTCAGAGCCCATGTGGCCCACACCCTTCTCCATGGACAATCAGGAAGTAAATCCTCACATATAGCTGATGTCTCCGATGGAGCGTGTCGTGAGAATGCTCCACAGCTTTCAATGGAAGCTTTTTGGAGGCTCTGTCATGCATGCGTGCCTGCCTTCCCGTCTGCTACGGTGCCATCTTCTCCTGTCATCTTTATCTGCGGAGCTCCTAGGACATTTTCCTGCATGGTTGAAAAATACTTTTTGCTCTTATCCCCTTTGGGGACCATTTTTAATCTAGTTTTTACCACCAGTCATCAGTAGTGCCAGCCCCGGTTCTGTCTCTTTCATTTTTCATGTTTTTGTCCCATTTTTCCTCTTTTCCCACAGCTGGCAGAATCAAGCCATAAGAACATAAGATATGCTGTACTGGGTCAGACCAAGGTCCATCAAGCCCAGTATCCGATTTCCAACAGTGGCCAATCTAGGTCACAAGTACTTAGCAGTTTCTCCAAAAGACACAGGTTCCACAATGCTTGTATTGGGGCAAGCAGTGGATATTTTGGGTCCACATTAATAATGGTTTACGGACCTTTCCTCCAGGAACTTGTCCAAACCTTTTTTAAACCCGGCTACACTAACAGCTTTTACTACATCCTCTGGTAGAAAATTCCAGAGTTTGATTACACGTTTAGTGAAAAAATATTTTCTCTTCTTAGTCTTAAATAGATTACCCTGTAGCTTCATTGCATGCCCTCTAGTCTTTCTATATTTGATGGCATAAACAATTGATCTACGTTTACCTGTTCCACTCCATTCATTAATTTATAGACCTCTATCATATCTCCCCTCAGCCGTCTCTTTTCCGGGTTGAAGAGCCCTAACCTTTTTAGTCTCTCTTCATAGGGGTATCCTTCCATCCTCTTTACCATTTTGGTGGTTCTTCTCTGTACCTTTTCTAATAACGCTATATCCTTTTTAAGGTACGGCAACCAGAATTGCACACAATATTAAAGGTGCGGTCGCACCATGAAACCATACAGAGGTTTTATAATATCCTTTGTTTTATTCTCCATTAGTTTCCTTATGATTCCTAGCATTCTATTTGCTTTCTTGGCTGCCGCTGCACACTGGACGGAGGGTTTCAACATGTTATCCACGATGACACCTAAATCCTTTTCCTGGGTGGTGGTTCCTAATGTGGAACCTTGCATCGTGTATCCATAATTTGGGTTGTTCTTTCCTAGGTGCATAACTTTGCACTTGTCCACATTAAATTTCATCTGCCATTTTGATGCCAGGCCTTTAAATTTATCAAGGTCCTGCAATTTTTCACAATCCTCTTGGGTTTTAACAACTTTGAAATTTTTTGTCCTCTACAAATTTTATTACTTCACTTGCTATTCCCATTTCTATGTTATTTATGAATATGTTAAAAAGCAGCGAATCCACCACGGATCCCGGGGGTACTCCACTATTTACCTTTCTCTATTGGGAAAATGGTCATTTAGCTCTTCCCTCTGCTTTCTATCTTTTAACCAGTTCCTCATCCACGATAGTATATTGCCTCCTATTCCATGACTTTTTAATTTCACCAAGAATATCTCTTGAGGGACCTTGTCAAAGGCTTTCAGAAAATCCAGCTACACTGTATCAACCAACTCACCTTTGTCTATCTGTTTATTCACACCTTCAAAAAAAACATAGATTAGTAAGACAGGTTCTTCCTTGGCTAAAGCCATGTTGGCTGTCTCCCATTAAGCCATGACTTTCTACATATTCAGTAATTTTGTTCTTTATAATGGTTTCTCCATTTTTCCCGGTACTGACATCATTGACTGGCAGGTGAAGAGCTGTAAGCAGGCTACTGCTGCTCCTGCTACTTGCGGTGGTGACAACTCAGCACTTAAAGCACTGGTTCCCAGTTTCTTCTTCTGGTGGGTCTTGGGATCTATTCCAGCAAATGTACATGGTGTCTAGAATTCTGGATTGAAAAGATGCACGAGGGGAGAGCATGTGATGCTGGTAGAATGAAAGGAGAGATTTAAGGGGAGTGGTTTCTGGGAAAGCCTGAGTAAAAGCAACAGAGAAAATGATGGGGTACTGTAAAAGGTGCAGGAGAAAAGACACTGGGAATTAAGGGTTGAGGGAAGACTAGGGAGTCAGGGTTTCAGAGAGCAGAAAGATGACAAATTAATATATTGGGAATTGGTAGAATAATTAGAGTCTCAAGATATGGGTGGTGATTGAATGGGTAAGGTGGGAAAGTGGGCACTTGGAAATTAGATTGAGGAAGAGTGAGGAGGGAGGATTAAGCAATTGGGTTGGAGTACTAGAATGAGCTCTGAGGTGTATGACAAGGTGAAGAAAGGTGGGGAAATAGTGTAAAGGACCTGGAGGCACTGATGGGGAGTTAGAAAGCAATAGAAAGGGACCAGGGCCAGTGGAAGGAGTTGCATAAAGAAGAAGGTTTTGGGATGAAATAGGTGGAAATTGAGGAGGTGAAAAGAGGAATGGGAGGCTGGATAGGGGGTAAGTCACAGGAAATAGACCCAGGACAAGGATAGTGATGAGTAATAGAAAGTTTCTCATAAGTCGCAACACATTTTCTATTGCTCACTATTTTCTATTACTCATCTCATGAGAGGCAGCAGAAGATGGATAAGAGCTGGAGAGGGTGAGTATAATGATTAGAAATAGGGGAATAAGAATGGGGGAATAAGAAGAGCATGAATTGAAGATTGGGGAAGAAGTGAAAGGCAAGAAAATGGAAAGGGGGAGCTGAGCGTGGGAGACAGAAAGTTGCTATGTAGTTGAAAAGTAAAAAGAGGAAAATTGAAGACCAAAGTATAAAGAGAATGGGGGAAGGAGGAGTAAAACCTTGTAATGAGTAGAAAGAGACAGACTAGAGAAATGAAACCAAAACAAGTGGGGAAAGTATACAGAACATGGCTCATGGAATTCTTTCCAACCTCTCTATGTGTGTATGTGCATGCACACACCTGTCTTGTTTATATCTGCATTGCCTGTATGTATGTGTGTGTGTGTGTATGGGTATATATGTAGTTTGTGTAAGCGTTGTGTCTCTGTCCATGTGCCTATCTGTTCTGTAGATTTATCTGTAGTATGTGTCTATGTATATCTCTATTTTGTGTGTTTCTGTGTAGTTGTAGGCTGGTATGTGTCTTTGTATATGTATCTGTTCATGCTTGAATGTGTGTGCATGGATGCTTGTTTGTCCATGTATGTACCTATTAGTTATGCACATTTATTTGTCTGTGTCTCTGTGTCTGTGACCGGGAGAGAAGATGAGAGCTGTTTGACAGGTATAATTCCATAATTTCTATGTTACTGTGAATCAGTGTTTGTATGCTGTAGCTATTGGAAAGTTTCTCCTATAGAAATGCATTTAGGCATTTTTTAGGAGGGGGTGATGGTTCTCCATGGACAAACAGGAAATAAGTCCTCATGTATGGGTGATATCATCCAACAGAAGCTTTTGGGAGACTCCTCTGCACATGCATGTCATCTTCCCGCCCACCATCGCAGCGCCATCTTTCCTCAGTCTTCATTTTTCCGCAGAGCCCAATGGATGCGTCATTGCTACCACTTCGTTTAGTAAAATGTGGTACCTTTTCCAGTATTTTTTTCCAGTGTTTCACTCATCTGTCATTGCAGTTTTTCTCCCTTTTAGAATCCTTAGCTAGAATTTTCTGTTGTTTAAAGTTTTCTTTATTTTCTTTGGCACTGTTGTCCCCTTAGGCATAGGTGCTTTGGCCGCGTATTTAAATTAATTTCTCCTTCTCAAAACTGAGCCATTTGATTTCACTGTGGCTGTTTTTCTGGCCGATATGTCACAAAAACTTGCCAGCGGATTTAAGAAGTGTTCCAGATGCTGAAGGACCATATCCGTCATGGATACTCATAGCTGGTGCCTTCAGTGCCTGGAACCCGATCATCAGCCCTCTTCTTGTAATTTATGTTTGCAGATGACCCAAAGAGGGCTCAAGGGTCAAGAGAAGCCACCTTCAGTGCCTGGGGACCTCAATGTGGTTCTTGTGCAACTGATGAAAGCTCCTTTGGAACTGCTCAATTCCAGTCCTCTGAAGTTCTTGACCTGGAAGGTATTATTTCTAGTAGCAGTCATTTCAGCGCACAGAGTGAGCGAGCGTCAGACTCTACTAGTCCATCCTCCTTACACTAAATTCCATCACAATAGAGTAGTCCTCTGTACTTTTCCCAAATTCCTTCCAAAGGTGGTATCAGATTTCCATCTTAATCTGTCGGTTCTACAAACATTTTCCCCAAAACCTCATGCTCATAAAGGGGAAACTGTGCTGCAGCTGTTGGACTGCAAACGAGCCTTCGCTTTCTTCTTGGAGTGGACAGAAGTCCATAGAAAGATCATCCAGATTTTTGTTTCTTTTGATCCCAACAAGCTAAGGGTTGCCATCTCCAAATGCTCACTTTCAAATTGGCTAGCCAACTGCATCTCTTTCACTTATACCCAAGCAGGCCTAAACCTTGAGGGGCATGTCACTGCTCATAATGTCAGGGCCATGGCAGCGTTATGGCCCACTTGCGCTTGATCTCCATGGAAGAGATTTGCAAAGTTGCATCGTGGACATCAGTCCACATATTTATATCTCACTATTGGCTGGAGGGGGATTCCTGACACATCAGCTTCTGACAATCAGTACTACGGAATATGTTTGGGGAGTAGAATCCTCGTAAATCTCCTCTAGACCCATTTTGATTTCTGCTAAGGCTATCTAAAAAAAGTATACATAAAATATAAAAGGCATGTTGCCAACAAAAAAATTCTGAGATTGCTCCTGTTGGGCAATGTCTGTTCCCCTTTATTGTTTGAGGTAGCCTGTAGCTAGGGAGTCCCATATGTGAGGACTGAAGTCCTGCTTGTCCATGGAGAAAAGATATTTATGCAGCTGTAGTGAGTGTTCTCCATAAACAGCAGGAGATGTCCTTACAATCCCACCCATCTCCCTAGGAGTTGTATTCTACTTTAGCTATAGGATAAGACGGTGCTGTGATAGCAGATGGAAAGATAACATGCATATGCAGAGGAGTCTCACAAAAGCTTCTAGAAGGAGATGGGGATTACTCACACATGAGCTCTTTCAGATGACATCACCCATAGGCAGGGCTCGACAAAGCCCAGACAACATGTCTCCTTGGTGACCAGAAATTTGTAGCTGGCACCTGGGATTTGCATCAAATATCCCCCTGTTCTGCCAGTGGAAGATCGGATCCCCGCAGGTAGAACAGGAACAGTCTTTTCCATGATCATGACAAAGATCCCTCCTTTTGGGGATCGGAGCCTTCAGAAAAAACAGAAATAAGATGGGAGAGAGGCAGCAAAAATCTAAAGGGGCAGTACTTTTGGGGGAAAAAAAGAAAAAATGGAGGATGGGGGAATGGAGGGCAGAGGGTGGGAAAAGAGGAGAGAATCTGGAAGGACAGCAGAGAGTGGGGAGGTGTTGAAGTGAGGAAGGAAGAGCACAAGGTGGAGGCTACAGGGATGAATGCATGGGGACAAAAATTACAATCTGTATAAACATAGTCCTTTTCCAGTCAGTTGGCCATGATGTTGTCTTCCAAATTTCCCGGCAGAGCCTTGTAAGTATGGTAACAGCTGCATCCGATTTCTGTAATACTTCAGTGGGAATGCCATCAATACCAGGTGCTTTGTTCTTTGATAACAAAAAATTAAACCCCTAATAGTCAATGACTACAAAATAGTAGAACAAAAAACTGAAAGTCATTGGGAAAGCCACAAGGATACCCCCAATACTTATAGTCAGCTTGTGAAACAAGATGTTTTTGTCGGGACCTGACTGGCAAGAGGGGGGAGGGGAAAAACTCCCGCCTTGACGCCAGACGGGCCCGTTTTATTCAAACAAGCAAACAAGCATTAATAGTGAGAATAGTGTAGACACACTTATCTGTGAAACAAGGCGAAGAAACTTCAAATTGGTTCAAAAAGCACGACATGCATGTTTCGGGCGTCAGCAGCAGCCCTGTATCAAGTGCCCAATAGTGAACTGAAAAGTCGCCTTCAAAAGAAAACCAAAATCCCCGGCATATTTAAACATGGCAAAATGACAGCTGATTGGACACATAAGTCACGTGTGAGGAAATCCCAAAAGATGATACCACAGATGTCAGAGAACACTCCACCAATCACATTCCAAGTTGAGACCCGAAGGCTCCACAGTGTGTAGTCGGAAGATCCATCGCTGTTCTCGCAACTGAAGCCGATGTTCCCGATCACCCCCCCGCAAACTAACTGGCGCGGAATCAATGATTCGCCAGCGCAAATCAGAAAAAACATGGCCCGTAGCCAGGCAATGTGTTACAATCGGTGCTGAAAGGACTTGGTTGCGCAATCTGGAAGCATGCTCACTCAGTCGAATGCGGACTGGTCGGACAGTACGGCCAATGTAAGAAAGACCACAGGGGCAGGATATCATGTAAACGACATAGGATGATTGACACGTGAAACTCCCCAAAATTGTGTAGGTTCTACCCATTAAGGGAAAAGTCCATTGAGTCCCCTCCATAGTAATAGAACAATACTTGCAATTATGACAAGCCCAATGCCCCTGTCTCCTGTCCTTCGAAGGAGGTACAGTGGGGAGAAGAGGGGGACATAAAGAATGAACCAACCGGTCGCGAAGATTAGACCCCCTGGTGTAGGCAAAACGTAAAGACTTTCTAAAGCATGAATGCAATTGCAAAATGTGCCAATGCTTCCTCAGCAGACTTGTGACCTGAGCAGCGTCAGTCATAAACGGTAGTACTCCAGTAATAACCGGTGAATCCCCCTCCGTTGGTGTCACCTGAGAAGTAAGGGGGGGATCCAACAACCACTCACGATGAGAAAACCGGGCCTGCAGGTACGCCCAATGAACCACCTTCCGCGGGTACCCCCTGTCAAGAAGACGGGACTGGAGGGCTTTTGCTTGAAACTTAAAATCTGATAGGGAAGAACAAATGCGGCGTAACCGCAAGAATTGTCCATAAGGTAGCCCCCGGCGCAAAGGAGCAGGGTGGTGACTATGATAGCGCAACAGGCTGTTCCTTTGGGTTGGTTTGCGAAAAAGCGTTGTAGAGAAACTGCCGGCTGACTTGAACACTACAACATCAAGAAATTCCAGCCGCTGATGATCCACATGAGCTGTAAATTGAATGTTGGGCTTAAGGGTGTTCAACCAAGACAAAAACTCCCATAAATGTGGTTCGGTGGATGACCATAGCAAAAAATGTCATCCAAAAAACGCAACCACAGGGTAACATGGAGAAAATAATCAGCAGGATAAATGTATTGCTCTTCCATAGCCGCCAAATACAGCGTGGCCACTGAGGGAGCTAAAGTGGCCCCCATTGCTTTTCCATAGCACTGCTGGTAAAACTGCCCCTGACAAAGGAAATAATTCTTGGTCAACACCAATCTAGTGTTGTCCAATAAAAAAGATTTTGGTATCCTTGACGGAGCCGTTGTAAAAGCGGATTCAAGAAGATGTAGAGCCTCTTCCTGATGGATGTTCGTGTATAAAGCGGTCACGTCTAAGGTGACTAAAATGAGATCATCCGATGTTGTTGTAAGGCCAGCAAGAATGGTAAGGAAGTGAGTAGTATCTCGGAGATATGAGCGAACCTTACAGGCCTCTTGACTTAGGAAAACATCACTAAACTTCGAAAGAGGCTCAAGCACAGAGCCCCTGCAGGAAACAATGGGACGGCCCGGGGGGGCCGATAAGGACTTATGTACCTTGGGAACCGTGTAAATAACCGGTACCTTCGGGGGTACCGGATCCGACGGTTTCTACCTATCAAGCCTTGGTGCTACATGATTTATCACAGTGTGAGGAACGCTTTTCAAGATCTTTTTCGAACATTTCTACCACGCCCCGCCAAGCTGTCCAAGATTTAGCGACCAATCCGGCATAGTCATTCGGGGTGCTGACAAAGGGGGAGCGGTAGTACTACAATCAACATCAGCATATGTTCAGGAATTGTTGTCACAATTGAGTGATTTAAACTACTACCGGCCTTTGGCGGCGGATCCCACTGTTCCTCTACAAATTACCATTCGGTCTTTGGTACGGGAGGCTCAGGTGAAAGGTTGGGTCACTTCTCGGGAGGCTCAGTTTTTGGTCCAACGCCATCCTGTTATACCGGTTATTTACTTTCTCTACAACGCTTTTTTGCAAACCAACCCAAAGGAACAGCCTGTTGCGCTATCATAGTCACCACCCTGCTCCTTTGCGCTGGGGGCTACCTTATGGACAATTCTTCCGGTTACGCCGCATTTGTTCTTCCCTATCAGATTTTAAGTTTCAAGCAAAAGCCCTCCAGTCCCGTCTTCTTGACAGGGGGTACCCGCGGAAGGTGGTTCATCGGGCGTACCTGCAGGCCCGGTTTTCTCATCGTGAGTGGTTGTTGGATCCCTCCCTTACTTCTCAGGTGACACCAACAGAGGGGGATTCACCGGTTATTACTGGAGTACTACCGTTTATGACTGACGCTGCTCAGGTCACAAGTCTGCTGAGGAAGCATTGGCACATTTTGCAATTGCATTCATGCTTTAGAAAGTCTTTACGTTTTGCCTACACCAGGGGGTCTAATCTTCGCGACCGGTTGGTTCATTCTTTATGTCCCCCTCTTCTCCCCACTGTACCTCCTTCGAAGGACAGGAGACAGGGGCATTGGGCTTGTCATAATTGCAAGTATTGTTCTATTACTATGGAGGGGACTCAATGGACTTTTCCCTTAACGGGTAGAACCTACACAATTTTGGGGAGTTTCACGTGTCAATCATCCTATGTCATTTACATGATATCCTGCCCCTGTGGTCTTTCTTACATTGGCCGTACTGTCCGACCAGTCCGCATTCGACTGAGTGAGCATGCTTCCAGATTGCGCAACCAAGTCCTTTCAGCACCGATTGTAACACATTGCCTGGCTACGGGCCATGTTTTTTCTGATTTGCGCTGGCGAATCATTGATTCTGCGCCAGTTAGTTTGCGGGGGGGTGATCGGGAACATCGGCTTCAGTTGCGAGAACAGCGATGGATCTTCCGACTACACACTGTGGAGCCTTCGGGTCTCAACTTGGAATGTGATTGGTGGCGTGTTCTCTGACATCTGTGGTATCATCTTTTGGGATTTCCTCACACGTGACTTATGTGTCCAATCAGCTGTCATTTTGCCATGTTTAAATATGCCGGGGATTTTGGTTTTCTTTTGAAGGCGACTTTTCAGTTCACTATTGGGCACTTGATACAGGGCTGCTGACGCCCGAAACATGCATGTCGTGCTTTTTGAACCAATTTGAAGTTTCTTCGCCTTGTTTCACAGATAAGTGTGTCTACACTATTCTCACTATTAATGCTTGTTTGCTTGTTTGAATAAAACGGGCCCGTCTGGCGTCGAGGCGGGAGTTTTTCCCCTCCCCCTTCTTGCCAGTCAGGTCCCGACAAAAACATCTTGTTTCACAAGCTGACTATAAGTATTGGGGGTATCCTTGTGGCTTTCCCAATGACTTTCAGTTTTTTGTTCTTTGATAAGGCTTTCAATGCTGCTTCAACTTCTTCTTTCATCATCAGTGGTTCCTGATCATAAGGTACAGGTTGAAACAGCTGTTGGTCCACTTGATCTTTATAGTATAATGACTCTGTATATTCTTTCCACCTTTTCTTGATCTTCTCAGAATCATTCAACATGGATCCTTGAGCATCTTGTAGCATTCCAATTCGAGGCTGGAATTTTTTCTTTAACTCTCGTAGCTTTAGGAAGCTGATCCTGTTCTTCCTCTAATAGTTTCTGCTTCTATTTCATTGCATGCATCATTGAAGTACTTCTCCTTGTCATGTCTTGCTGCACTTTGGAAATCTCTGTTGAGTTCTGCAATTGCCTCTCTTTCTCCTCTGGCTTTAGCTTCTCTGCATTTCTGGCCAATTTTCAGAGTTTCTTCAGTCATCCATTTTGGTCATTTCTGCTTTTTTGCCTTTTCTAGAGACATCTCACTTTTTTCCAAACAAGCTTCTTGATGTCACCCCAAAACTCTTCTGGAGCTCTGTCATTTGTATCTAAAGCAGCAAATCGATTTTGCAGGCAGTCTTTAAATTCCTGTGGTATATTCTCAAGGTCATATTTTGCTACATTCATGAGTGGCTTGCTCTTTTTCAACTTTAGCTTGAGTTTGCATACTAGTAGTTGGTGATCTGTACCACAGTCAGCTCCAGAGTTTGTCGTTGTTGACTTTATAGAGCTTTTCCATCGTTGACTTCCACAGATGTAGTTCATTTGATTTTTGTACAATCCATTGGTGAAGTCCATGTGTACAGTCGCCACTTGTGTTGCTGGAAGGTGTTTTGAGATGAATAGATCGTTGGTCTTGCAGAATTCTATCAGTTTTTTTCCAGCTTTATTTCTTTTTCCAAGTCCATATTTTCCGACCACTTTGCCTTCTTTTTGTCACCAACATTTGCATTCCAGTCACCCACGACTATCAGAATATCCTGTTTGCATGTTCTGTCAATTTCAGTTGGTACTTGTTCATAGAACTCATCAACTTCGTCCTCTTCTGCAGCTGTTGTTGGGGCATATACTTGAATTATAGTTGTGTTGATGGGCATTCCTCATAGACAAATAGAAATTAAGTGTTCACTGATTGGATTGCATTTCATTACAGTTCTTGCAAGTTTCTTCTTAATTATAAATGCAATACCATTTCTTTTTTTGTCATTAATTTCCAGCATAGTAGACCATGTGATCATCAGATGCAGAGTGCCTGATGCCAGTCATTTCAGTTTGTTGATACCCAACAGATCGAGTTGTACACGTTCCATTTCATTCTTGACCACTTCCAACTTCCCTTGGTTCATGCTTCGTATGTTCCATGTCCCAATATATAAGACATCTTTGTAGTTTTTGACTCATTTCATGCGCAGCTACATCAGCAGTCAGACTTCCCGAGGGCTTTGATCCAACCACATCATAAGTGCTGGTTTTACTCTGAAAAGTCTTCAGTTCCTTCCCAGTAGCTAGTTGAGTGCCTTCCGACCTGGGGGTCTCATCTTCCAACACTATAATGCACATTTTTTTGTTGTGACTACCCATTGGGCTTTTGTGACAAGATATGGAAGTAGATTGCCAGGCCTTTCTTCAGTGCAGTTTAATTCTAGTGTTGCAGTTGTCACAGAAATCTGATCCTCTGCCGCCAACACCATCCCATTCTGCTGCTGCCCAGATGGGACATTTATACTTTAGACACATCATGCGAAGAGAGAGATCATTAGAGAAAGACATCATGCTTGGCAAGGTAGAAGGTCATTGCAGAAGAGGAAGGCCCGCAATGAGATGGATCGATACAATAACAGCAGCTATGGGTGCCACTCTGTCAACAATGAGTCGTCTGACTGAAGACCGAACACAGTTTAGGACAACTATCCAGAGGGTTGCCATGAGTCGACACCGACTCGATGTCACTTAACAACAACAACAACAACATATGCCAAAGGGTGCCTCTCTCCCCATCCCAGAATATACACACAAGCACTTCACTCCCCACTATACACACACACACGCATTCTACCTTCGCATGACAGACATACACACAGACACCACACATACACACATTCACACACCCATATATACTTCACCTACACACCACACATGAGATACATACACACACAAGCAACACACCTCTGTGCCACACATGCAGCTCTGCAGCACACACACACACGTGCACCACAGTACTGCGCCTCAGCCACACAAAGGCACCCACTGCCACATCCCACACACAGACAGGCACACCACCATTGCACCACATATCCACAGAGACACTTGCTATCTGAAGCTATAACTATTGCTACCTAAAGATGATGTATGGTGTAGGAACTCTGGCTGTGATCTCACGAGAACATGAGACCAGCTTGAGAGAACCAGAGGGGTGGGGGATGAGGCGGTCATAAGCACTGGCTCCTAAACTTTTGGCCTGGTTCTTAAATCTGCACAATGTTTTGTCAAGGCCTGCCCATATGTGAGGACTTTTCCTGCTGTCCACAGAAAACACCAGCTACAGGTGAGTAACTACCTTCTTCATTTCTCTTCCATCTCCAGCCACAGACAGAATCTTAATTTGTACATCACATGAACTTCCTCCAGCTCACCAGCTCCTTTCCTGTGATTAGAGCAGCAGTCCAATGGTCTGCCCCCATAGTCCTCCCATCGGCCAGCTCCTACCCACAGTTTCTGCTGCTAGTTACATTGGAAGCAGGAAGGCAGGTTCACTCACAGAGGAGGGAGAATTAGGGAACCATAGAAAAAAGTTTCAAACTATGAAAAATATGCAGACATATTAGCTATCCTTAGCGTCCAGACATAATATAAAAATCAGTAGAATCCTGAAAAAAACACAGACAGTTGAAAATCCTAACCACTTGACTACAGAGCCCATTTGACAGGGCCTCGCTAAGCTTTCTAGCTTGCCAGTTCATTAATCTTACTCTGCCCATGGCAACAAAAGTATTTGCCAGTACACATAGCAACCAGTAAGAAAGCAATGAAATTCAGTCAGCTTTTACAGTAAAAATAACCACAAATAAAATGAAATATTTATGTGAAT
The DNA here is from genome assembly GCA_033557465.1 of Ichthyophis bannanicus. NCBI lineage: Eukaryota > Metazoa > Chordata > Amphibia > Gymnophiona > Ichthyophiidae > Ichthyophis > Ichthyophis bannanicus. Next base: position 955,235,332 of record CM066034.1, on the reverse strand, counting down.
AATTTAAAATGCAGTACATCCCATCTAGGGAATTGTTTAATCCCTGGATCTCTGTTGTGTGTTCTGGTATGTTGTGCATGTGTTGTGTCTGTGGTTACGGTAACTGTGTGTTGGCGGGGCATTTCTGAGTTACATAATTTTAGGAGAGAGGTCAGATGCTGGGAGGTAGTTTTGGGGGTGAAGGTAGTTTGTGTGGTGGGGTAGATGCACGTAGGACTTTTTGGAGATGAGGTAGTTTGCAGGGCAATGTGGCAGTCGCAAGGAAGTAATATTTGGGGGTGAGGTAATTTGTGAGAAAATAGGACAGTTGTTGAGGCAGTTTTTGGGGGTGGTCTAGTTTGTGGGGCAGTGGGGTAGTTGCAAAGGTAGTATTTGGGGTTGGGGTATTTTTTGGGGCAGTGAGATAGTTGCAGGGTGCTAATTTTAGGAGTGGGATGTTGGGGCAGCAGCTGCAGCTGGTTTTATTTTTTGGTGTGGGGTGGTTTCCAGGACAGTGGGTCATTTGCAGGGGTAGTTTTTGGGAGTGGAGGTAGTTTGCAAGATTGTGGGACAGTTGCAGGGGGCAGAGTTTGGGGATGGTGTAATTTGCAGAGTGGTAGGCAATTGCAGGGGATAGTTTTTGGGTGGGCATTTTGGGAGATGGTGGAGCAATTGGGGTGTGGTATTTTTGAGGGTGAGGTAGTTTTTAGAGGGGAAGGACTTTTAGGGCAGGAAAGTTTTAGGGGATTTGGATAGCTTGTAGGGTGGTGGGGCAGTTTTGGGAAGGTAATTTTGGGGGTGGGTTAGTTGGAGGGGTGGTGGGGAAGTTTTTGGGGATGACAGTAGTTTGTGGGACGTTGGAACTATTGGGGTGGGGTAGCTTTTGCAGGTGGGGCAGTTGAAGCAGTTGTGGCAGGGTAGTTTTTGGGGGTGGGGCATTTTATAGGGTGGTGGAACAATTACAGAGAGGTAGTTTTTTGGGGTAGGTGTGATTGACAAGGTTGTAAGACAGACACAGGAAGGGGCAGTTTGCAGGGCAGTGGGGCAGTTGTGATGGGGTAATTTTGGGAGGTGGGGCATTTTGCAGGATAGTGACACAGTTGCAGGAAGCAGTTTTTGGGATGGGGAAGTTGAGAGGGTGATGAGGCAATGCAGGAGGTGTTAGGTTTTCCCAGTGGGACAGTTTTTTGGGTGGCATGCAGTTGTGGGATTGTTTTTTTGGTAGTGGGACAATGGTGGGGTATACATTTTGGTGATAGGGCAGTTTGTAGGGTGGTGAGACATAGGAGATTGTGTTTTATTTTTTTTTGAGTGATGTAGTTTGCGATATAGTAGGCAGTTGCTAGGGAGTATTTTTAGGAAGTGGCGCAATTAGAGTGATGAGGCAGTTGTAGGAGGTCTTTTTTCATGGTGGGACTATTTGGGGTGTTGGTGGGACAGTTGTGAGAGAGTATATTTTGAGGGTGGGCCAGTGTTTGTAGTGGTGGTGCAAATTTTTTTTGGGGGGGGGGATGTTTTTAGTGGTGAGAACATTTTGAAGGGTTGGGAGAGTAAAGAACAGGGAGTGGATGTTTGAAAAGAACAATTTCCTAATTGCTGTGTTTCACTAAATGTTTATGCTACAGAAGCTAGAACTCCTTCTCCCATAGAAATACGTTGGGCTTGTTTTTTGGGGAGGAGGGCATATATCTTTGGAACCCCCAATTTGATTTGGAACATTTTCTAACTTGATGTGTCTTTGTACTAGTTTTTCACATTTGCAAAGTTTCATCTGAGTCCGTGAAAATTTTCAGAGGGTTATTCCCCCCCCCCCCCAATCAGATGGACAAGCAAATTCTTTCCAACTTTCATTGGGTTGAAAAGCATAAAAATTAAAGATCACTGTAGAAATAAATGGAAGAGAGGAAAAAATAAGACAGAGTGAGAAGAAACCGAAAATGGAACAGTCTCTGGAATAGGAAAAGATTAACAAGGAAAAAATGGAAAAGAGGCCAGGACCATTAGAAGAACTAAAAGGATCAGACAATAAAGATAAAAAGAAAGTATTTTAATTCCAGTTATTATTTATTGAAATATTATCGGTCCAATGGATCGGCACCTTCAGCCGATTGCCTTGGATGCTTCCACCCCAAGTGCTGATTTATCTTCTGGAACTGTGAGTACTTTCTTGGGTGCATCCCTTCCAATGCATCTGGGTCTTACCCCACCCTACCAGGTAGTAGTTAAAGGACCAGGCTCCCCCTCAGCTATGTTGGGAGGGGGGGAGTCTCGTCTCCAGATTCCTAGACTGTGTCTTCGAAGTTGGACTTTGGTGTGACTAGTGTCTTCAATGTTAAAATTTCTGAATCTTTAAGCTTTTCTGCTTGCTTAGAGAAAATAAGAGAGCCGAAGGATATTTCATTGCGGGACATATGGGAGGCTGTGACACGCACGGAGGTTTCACTGTGGTCATCTTTATCCCAGATCTCACATTTTTCTACTGATGTGGTGGCAAAGACTTCTGAACAAGACACTCGTCTTGCTAATTGTAACTGTGATTTTGAAATTGGAGGGGCAAATGGCTGTTGCCCAAGCTGCTCTCTCTTCTTCTGTTTGTGATAGTTTGATTCACCATAATTTAGAATTGCTTGAGAATGCAGCTTGGGCAAAGAATTTAAGGTTTATTAATTTTCCCCGTACTCATTATTTGTCTCCTCTTATCTTGTTTCAAAAGTACTTAAAAGAGATTTTGTTAATTAATGATGTGGAGATGATAAATTTTTCTAATCTTTTATTATTTACTCCAAGGGTGTAAATAATTTATGGAAATGGGTAACAGGGGTAACATATGGAAAGCAGTGTGTATTAATGCCCGTAGCATGGGAAATAAGATCCCTGAAGTTGAAGCTTTGGTGGGAGTGGCTGACTTGGATTTAGTGGCAGTTACAGAAACATGGTTCACAGAAAACCATGACTGGGATGTAACTATACCTGGCTATACTTTATTCAGAAAGGACAGGGTAGGAAGAAGGGGAGGAGGAGTGGCACTATATGTAAAAAATAATATTAAAGCTTTGGAATTACAGAGCTTAAAAGGGAGAGAGGAGGCATTGTGGATTAAACTAGAAAGAGGGAAAGAGAAATCTATTTGCATTGGTGTGATATACAGACCTCCCTCACAAGAGGAAGAGGTGGACAGAGAGTTAATTGAAGACATACACAGCATTGCTAGGAAAGGGGAAGTGCTACTGATAGGAGATTTCAATATGCCAGATGTTGATTGGCACATTCCTGCTGCAGTATCATCTAGAAGTAAGGAGATCCTGGATTCTCTACAGGGAGAACTATTCAGGCAATTGGTAACAGACCCCACACGTGAAGGGGCCATACTGGACTTGGTGCTTACCAATGGTGAAAGTGTTTCTGATGTTGTAGTGGGAGATCATTTTGCATCCAGTGATCACCAGATGGTGTGGTTCAGTATTAGGACTAGGGATGTTAGAATCCATTCCAAGGTGAGGATCTTAGACTTTAGGAAGACTAACTTTGCGAAGATGGGCCAATACCTCAGGGAGTCGTTAGTGGGATGGGAACAGTTGGGGGATGTAGAAAAACAGTGGGCAAAACTGAAAGGGGGTATTTTAAGGGCAACCAACCTTTATGTTAAAATGGTAAATAAACGCAAAAGGAAAAGGAGACCGCTATGGTTTTCGAAGGAAGTAGCTGAAAAAGTGAAGGAAAAGAGGGAGGCCTTCATGAAATACAAGAGATCACAGAGAGAGGAAGACAGGCATCTGTATTTGGAAAAATTTAGAGAAGCTAGCAAAGTAGTCAAGAAGGCAAAGATTCAAAAGGAGGAGGAAATAGCCAATGCAATAAAATGGGGGGATAAGACATTTTTCAGATATATTAGTGAGAAGAGGAAGGGCAAAAGTGGTATTGTCAGACTCAAGGGTGCAGGGGGGGAATATGTAGAAGCTGATAAGGATAAAGCGGAATTGCTTAGCAAATATTTTTGTTCTGTGTTCACAGATGAAGAACCAGGAGCAGGACCTCAGAAAACACCCACAAATAAGAACAGAAGCGAGGGACATCTTGAACAATTTTCAGAAGACTGTGTTCGTGAGAAACTAGCTCAACTTAAAGTAGACAAAGCGATGGGACCGGATGGGATACACTCTAGAATACTGAGGGAACTTGGGGACGTTCTAGCAACTCCACCGACTGACCTTTCCAATGCCTCATTGGAGTCGGGAGTGGTGCCAAAGGACAGGAGAGAGGCTCATGTGGTGCCTTTACACAAAAGCGGAAGTAAGGATGCGGTTGAAAACTACAGGCCGGTTAGTTTAACTTCGGTGGTGAGTAAATTATTGGAAACGCTGCTGAAGGAGAAAATAGTGAGGTTTCTGGAGTCCAGCGGATTACAGGATCCGAGGCAGCATGGATTCACCAGAGGCAGGTCTTGTCAGACAAATCTGATTGATTTCTTTGACTGGGTGACCAGGGAGTTGGACCGAGGGAGAGCTCTAGATGTGGTGTATTTAGATTTCAGTAAAGCCTTTGACACTGTTCCTCACAGGCGACTTATAAACAAACTGAGCACCCTAGGGATGGACCCTAAAGTTACTGCTTGGGTTAGAAATTGGTTGGGTGGGAGGCGACAAAGAGTACAAGTAAATGGAGCTCACTCTGAGGAGAAGGATGTTACCAGTGGTGTGCCCCAGGGAACTGTCCTTGGTCCGATTCTTTTTAACATCTTTGTTAGTGATATAGCGGAAGGGCTGTCGGGTAAGGTTTGCCTCTTTGCAGATGATACCAAAATCTGCAATAGAGTAGACACCCAGGAAGGTGTAGATAACATGAGGAGGGATCTAGCTAAGCTTGAAGAATGGTCTAGAATTTGGCAGCTGGGATTTAATGTTAAAAAATGTAAGGTTTGGGCTGCAGCAATCCAAGGGAGCAATACAGTATAGGAGGTGAAGTACTTTTGTCCACTAAAGAAGAGCGGGACCTAGGTGTGGTTGTGTCTGATGATCTTATAGTAGCTAAATAGGTAGAAAAGGCGACGGCAAAAGCTAGAAGGATGCTTGGGTGCATACGGAGAGGAATGGCTAGCAGAAAAAAGGAGGTGATAATGCCTCTGTATAAGTCTTTGGTGCGACCTCATTTGGAGTATGGTGTGCAATTCTGGAGACCGCACCTTCAAAAGGATGTGAACAGGATGGAGTCGGTGCAGAGGGTGGCTACTAAAATGATTAGTGGGCTTCATTATAAAGCATATGAGGACAGACTTAAGGATCTTAATATGTACACCTTAGAGGAAAGGCGGGATAGAGGTGATATGATTGAGATGTTTAAATACCTCCGTGGTATAAATGTTCAGGGAGAGAGCCTCTTTCAATTGAAAGCAAGTTCTGCTACGAGGAGACATGGGATGAGGGTGAAGGGAGATAGATTCAGGAGTGATATGCGGAAATATTTCTTTACAGAAAGAGTAGTGGATCCATGGAATAGTCTCCCAGTGGAGGTGGTAGAGATGAGGACAGTAACTGAATTCAAAAAAGCATGGGACCAACACATAGGATCTCTAAATGTAAAAAATGTACTGTTGTAGTTGTTGTTATGGAAGGACAGACTAGATAGGTCATGTGGTCTTTTTCTGTCATCATGTTTCTATGTTTCTAAGGGGTCAAGGCTGAGGCACAGGCTGATGACGAATTGGACTGTTAAGCTTCTAATGAGACTTTGGATGTCTCAGCTTTCTTAGAGTCTTCGAAGGATGCTATTCCAACTCGCGCTATCTTAGTTGTTTTCATCTATTTCGTTAGTTGATAAAAAAAGGTGATGCGATTATATTTTACTAAGAAAAATATATCTTTTTGTAGTAGGGTGATTCAAGTGTTTCTCAATGTTTGTAAAATTATTCAGAAGCATTGTCAGGCATTCTTAAATCTGAAACCTCAGGTCTTGGCCCTGGGGCTTCTTTTTTTTAATATCTATGTAAGTGCCTTGTAAATTATGTGAATGATAAAAATGTATTTGTTGATCCAGTCCAACTTGAGGCCTTTCTTTCTGGGAAGAAATCAGATAGTTAAATTAACCTTCTTAATTTTTATTACCTAGGCCTCATAGTTTGTTAATGTGGGTATTCTTATACGTTTGATCAGGAGTTCTGAATTTTCTTGCTTTACTTATAAATTGATTAATGTTTTGTTTCTTGCAGTAATTTTTTCAGCTTTTGTGATTATCAGGTGGACCTCCCTCTTGATGGGGACTTTATTGTATTTCCTACTTTATTATTAATAAAGCATTTTGAAACTTGAAAAAAAGGAATATTTCAAATAAACCAGAAACTTGAAACTTCAGTTTTGGAAATGTGCCTTTCTTGTGTCTTTGTATTTTGCTCAGTACAGGAAAGTATGCATTTCTTTTTTATTCTTTCCAACCCAATGGTAGTCAGAAAGAGTTCTATAAAAGTGGTTGATAAATGTCTGTCTGGAGACAAATTAACTCATCAAAAAATGTAACAGAATAGGATGAAAATTGGCATGCAGGAAAAACTAGTAAAAGTTTGAAAATGGTAACGGTATTGGGGGTTCCAGAGAAGTAAGCCCTCACAAAAACTAGCCCAATGTAGTTCTATGGGAGAAAGACTTCTGGCTTCTGTAGCATAGAACGTTTACATCCACTGAAATATAGCAGTTAGGGAACTATTCCTTTCAAATTCCCTCTCCCTGATCTCTATTCTCCCCGCCAAACTGTCCCACCCCAAAAATACTTCCTTCCAACTGGCTACCAACCCGCCAAATACCGCCACCACAAAGAAATCTATCCCACACAATTGCCTTACCACCCTGCAAACTGTCTCCAAAAACTACAGCCCCACAACTGCCCTACCACATTGGTAACTGTCCCTACCCGAAACACAGTTCTCACAACTGCCTTACTATTCTGAAAACTGCCTCTCTGCATCTGACCTTATCTCCAAAACTATGTAGCCTGGAAATCCTCCACCACAGGCACAACACATGCTGAACACACACAACGGAGATGCAAGGATTTTATTTTTTACTATTATTTCTACTGTGAAAATTGACTGATTTTTACTGCTTTCTTCTTCTTTGCTATGTATACTGACAAATAATTCTGTTTCAATGGGAGGAGCTAGATTAACATACTGGCAAGCAAGGAACATACCTATGTTCCAAATTTAGGGGGGGGGGTGCCTTGTCAAATGTGCTCCATACTCAGGGGGTTAGGGTTAATAACTGTGGATTACTTCTCTCTGTCCTCTTTTCTTCTACTGCCAACTCCAGACTCTGATCTTTTCACCTTGAAAGAGTAAGCAGCATAGCGTGCACCGCACACGTTTACTTATACTTCACTACGCGACATAACTGTGTTTCTCTTTTTAAATACCCCCTGAAAAAGGCTTTGTAGTCGAAACACGTTGGGGTCCATTAAAGCATTCATTCCGAACCTATTTGTCACCAGTCTTTGTACCTGCTTGGTTGGTGCTTACACATAGTGTGCAGGTACTTGTTACTCTCCTTGGTACCGTTGCCATAGTAGTCTACATGGATAGTGCAAATAAAACTCAACAAGCAAGTTGTAGAGGATACATGTTTATTGAACTAGCTTAATATATTTAAGACAAACTTTCAAGAGCTATATTCTCTTCAGGTCTATGAAGGCATAATGCAGTTACACTGGATTGAAACTCATCTATGTTGTAGGTAGTTTGCATATGTAGGGGAAGGTAACTCTGGTGCTGCGGTGCCATTTTTAAAAGTATTGCTGCCATCGCATGTCCCAGAGAGGAGCAGCAGTGACAGCAATGGGAGCGGGAGGTGGAGCCAGGGAGGTGTGCTGAGAATGAGGTTCACCTAGGGTGCCTCATATCCTTGCACTAACTCTGCTTACATACAGTGAAACATAGCAATTAGGGAATTGCAGCTTTCAAACTCCCTCTCCCTGTTTTCTACCCCCAACCTCCCAAACTACTCCAAAAAACTGCCTTCCCACAATTGCCCCACCACTTCACATTCTGCCCAACCCCAAAAATACTCCCTCACAACTGTCCTACCAACCCGCAAAATGTCTTGCCACAAAAAAATACCCCCACACAACTGCCTCATCATCTGTAAACTGCCCCACTCCAAGATACTACATCCCCACAACTACTTTACCACACTGCAAACTGTCCCCACCTTAAAAAAACAACCTCCTGTAACTGTCTCACCTGTACTAACTACCCCAACCCTAAAAACAACATTCTTGTAACTGCCCAACCATACCAAAAATTGCCTCCACCCAAACAACTGCAAGCAAATGCCCCATCCTCATATACTACCCCTTGTATAACTGTTGCACTATCCTACAGACTGCTTCACTCGCAAATCCTACTCCCTGTAACACCCGCACCACTCCACAAACTATTCCCAGCCCCATACAATGCCCCCCGAACTGCCCCCACTCTGGAAATTGCCCCACTCCAAAAACTACCCCTGCAGCTGCCCCATCACCCTGCAAATTGCCCTATCTCTAAAAAAAAAAAAAAATACCCCCCACAATTGTCTCATCAACATTCAACCTGCCCCATTCCTTAAAAGATACCCCCACATCTGCTCCCCTACCTCCAAAAACTACCATGTCCTAACTGCCCCATCGACTTGCACATTACCACACTTCTAAAAAACACTCTCTTGCAAATGCTCTACCCCCTGAAACTCTCCAACACTAAAAAATGCCCCCCCTCAACTTTCCTAGCATCTCAGAAAACACCTCATCCCAAAAACTGCCCTCCACAACTGTCCCACCATTTTACCAATTTCTCCCTGGATCTCCCACACCACCGCAAAAACTGTTACAATTCCTAAAAGCTACTGCCCTGCACTGACATACGTGTGCACACACGCGCACACACACACATGCACACACAGAGGTTGGAAAGAATTCTATGAGCCATGCTTTGCATGTTTTTCTTCTTGTTTTGTTTTCTGCCATTGGAAAAGTGACATATAAAATACTTTGGGGCCCTTTTACTGAAGTGCACAAAACAGTTAATGGGCATTTCATGTGCGGTAACTGTGTGAAAGGGGTAACCTGCTCAAAAAAGCAGGTACAACCCTAAACAAAAGCATAGAGGGGGTTAGTCTACAAAGGACAGCAGATACAACTCTAGCCACCTTAAAACTGAAACAAAGTAATTTGTTGGGAGAAATGGGGAGGGGTGTGTTTGTATCAAGAAGAAAGGAAGTTTATCCTTGTATTGCCTCTGTGTTAAAAGGGACAATTAAATCATTAGCACTCTTGGCAGGAGGCACTGACTTCAAAAGGCTTTCTAAATCTTGGCTCTGGAGGCAAGTGCCTCTGTTGCCTATGTATAAATCAGTGGTTCTCAACCTTTTTTGTACCGTGACCCCTTTTACCGTTGGTCAACTTGTGGTGACCCCCAATGATAAAATCAAATGCGTCTCTCTTCCTTTACCGTTAACGCATTGTCGCTGTAATCATTTGTTGAATTATTAATATATTATAGGCCTTTGCAATATGTTTTTATTTATAAAATACTTATTTAAACCACAATAATTAATCACAACAAGTAACAATATTTGATTTCAAAATTATGATGATTTTGTAGTCAAATCACTAATATGAAATAAAATTATTTTTTCTACCTTTGTTGTCTGACCAATTTATTCTCTGATCATGCTGCTCCCGATCTGAGGCTTCTGCTTTCCTGTCTTCTCTTAGCTCTCTTTCTGTGGTCTATGGTCCATCTGCCATTTCTTATCTCTTTCGTTTTCTTCACTTCTTTCCATCAGCCTATTTCCAGTCCCAGTAACCCTCCCCAGTATCAGCCCCTTTCCAGTCCTCACTCCCAGTACCTTCCAATGTCAACTTGCATTCCCATGACTGCCACTGGTGTCCATTCCCTTCCAGACCCCCTCCTTCCCCACTGACAAGTCCCTTCTAGTACAAATACCATGGCAGCCCCTCTCACATCCACTCCCTTCCAGTTCCATTCTCCCATCCCCTTGTATCAGCCCACTTGTAGCCTTAGCCCCCAGTTTTCTTCCAGGGCCAGCAGCTCTATCCTCCCCTCCCCACAATCAGCACATTCCCAGTCAAAGCCCCCCAATCAGCTCACTTCTAGTGCTAATCCTCCCTCAACCCCATTACCAGTACTAGCCTCCCCTAATCAGCCCAATACCAGTCCTACCCCCCCATCAGCTCATTACCAGTCCTAGTCTCCACTAATCAGCTCATTTCCAGTCATAGCCCCCCCGCCCATTCAGCTCATTTCCAATGCTAGCCTCCCATCAGTCCATTACCAGTCCTACCCCACCCAATCAGCCCATTACCAGTCCTAGCCTCCCCTAATCAGCTCATTTCCAGTGCTAGTCCCCCCCTCAACCCCATTACCAGTGCTAGGCTCCCCTAATCAGCCCATTTCCAGTCCTAACCTCACCAATCAGCTCATTTCCAATGCTAGACCCCCATCAGTCCATTACCAGTCCTACCCCCCCTTGATAAGTCCATTCCCAGTCCTAGCCTTCCCTAATCAACCCATTACCAGTCCTAGCCCCCCCCATCTGCCCATTACCAGTGCTAGTTCCCCCATCAGCCCATTATAATCCTAACCCGCACTGTCTCTCGCTTCTGTCCAGCATTTATCCCGTCTGTCCAGTATGTCCCCCTGTCTCTCCCCTTTGTCCATGCCAGCCCCCTCCCTCCCTCCCCCCATGTCAGCCCCCATCCTTCCATCTGTCCATGTCAGCCCCTCCCTCCATCCGTCCATGTCAGCCCCTCCCTCCATCCATCCATATCAGCCCCCTCCCTCCCTCCATGTCAGCCCCCAGCCCCCAAGGAAGCTAACAAAAGCCACAACAGAGTAGTAATAATGGGTGATTTCAATTACCCCGGTATCGACTGGGACAGTGTCACAGCAGGACAAGCTAAAGAGATAAAGTTTCTAGATGAAATAAATGACTGCTTCTTGGAGCAGCTGATTCATGAACCAACCAGAGGGGAAGCCATACTGGACCTAGTCCTTAGTGGAACGCCAGATCTGGTGCAAGAAATAAGGGTGTTGGGACCACTTGGCAATAGTGATCATAGTATGATCATGTTTGATTTAATCAGTGGAGGACAGATAGTAAAGGAATCCACAGTACTACCTTTTAACTTTCAAAAGGGAGACTATGATAGAATGAGGAATATAGTTCGGAAAAAACTAAAAGGAGCGGTTCCAAAGGTTAAAGACTTACAGCAAGCTTGGGTGTTATTTAAAAATACTATCCTCGAAGCCCAGACCAGCTGTATTCCACGCATTAAGAAAAGTGTAAGAAAGTCCAAAAAACTGCCAGCATGGTTTAAAGGTGAGGTCAGAGAGGCTGTTGCTGCCAAAAGAGCAACCTTCAGGAAATGGAAAAAAGAGCCAAATGATGAAAACTGGAAACAGCACAAGCACTGGCAAGTTAAATGCAAAGCATTGATAAGGCAGGCAAAGCGGGAATTTGAGAAGAAACTTGCTACGGAAGCAAAAACACGAAATAAAGACTTTTTCAAGTACATTCGTAGCAAAAGGCCTGTGAGAGAGTCAATTGGACCATTAGATGATAGAGGGGTAAAAGGGGCAGTAAGAGGAGACAAGGCTATAGCAGAGAGACTGAATGAATTCTTTGCTTCGGTCTTTACTGAGGAAGATGTAGGGATGTTACCCAAGACTGAAGTGGTATTTAAAGGTGATACTGCAGAGGAATTGAGAGAAATATCGCTACACCGGGAAGATATATTACAACTATTTGATAAACTGAATAGTAGCAAATCACCTGGACCGGATGGTATACATCCCAGAGTGTTGAAAGAACTGAAATATGAGATTGCAGACCTGCTATTGGTAATCTGTGAACTTTCATTAAAATCATCTGTAATACCTGAAGATTGGAGGGTCGCCAACGTAACACCAATTTTTAAAAAGGGTTCCAGGGGTGACCCGGGAAATTACAGACCGGTGAGCCTGACGTCAGTACCAGGGAAAATGGTAGAAACCATCATAAAGAACAAAATTACACAGCATGTAGATAGTCATGGCCTAATGGGAGACAGCCAACATGGCTTTAGACAAGGAAGATCTTGTCTTACTAATCTGATCTGTTTTTTTTGAAGGTGTGCATAAACAGGTAGACAAAGGTGAGTCGGTTGATATAGTGTATCTGGACTTTCAGAAAGCTTTTGACAAGGTCCCCCATCAGAGACTTTTGGCAAAGCTAAAAAGTCATGGGATAGGAGGCAGTGTACTATTGTGGATCGGGAACTGGTTAAAAGATAGAAAGCAGAGGGTAGGGCTAAATGGCCAATATTCCCAATGGAAAAAGGTGAATAGTGGAGTACCCCAGGGATCTGTACTGGGTCCGCTACTTTTTGACATATTCATAAATGACCTGGAAAAGGGAATAACTAGTGAGGTTATCAAATTTGCAGATGACACAAAACTGTTTAAAGTTGTTAAAACCCAAGAGGATTGTGGAAAACTGCAGGAGGATCTGGATAAATTGGAAGACTGGGCATCCAAATGGCAGATGAAATTTAATGTGGACAAGTGCAAAGTTATGCACCTAGGAAAGAACAACCCACACTATAGTTACACGATGCAAGGCTCCACATTAGAAACCACCACCCAGGAAAAAGATTTAGGAGTCATCGTGGATAACATGTTAAAACCCTCCGCCCAGTGTGCAGCGGCAGCCAAGAAAGCAAATAGAATGCTAGGTATCATAAGGAAAGGGATGGAGAATAAAACAAAGGATATTATAATGCCTCTGTATCGCTCCATGGTACGACCGCACCTTGAATATTGTGTGCAGTTCTGGTCACCGTATCTTAAAAAGGACATAGAGTTATTAGAAAAAGTACAGAGAAGAGCCACCAAATTGGTGAAGGGGATGGAAGGCTACTCCTATGAAGAGAGGCTAAAAAGGTTAGGGCTCTTTAACCTGGAAAAGAGACTGCTGAGGGGAGATATGATAGAGGTCTATAAATTAATGAATGGAGTGGAACGGATAAACGTGGATCAATTGTTTACGCTATCAGAATATAGAAGGACTAGGGGACATGTAATGAAGCTACGGGGTAAACTATTTAAGACAAATAAGAGAAAATATTTCTTCACTCAACGTGTAATCAAACTCTGGAATCTGTTACCGGAGGATGTAGTAAGGGCTGTTAGTATAGCTGGGTTTAAAAAAGGTTTGGACAAGTTCCTGGAGGAAAGGTCCATAAACCGCTATTAAAAAGGGACCCAGGATATCAATGCTTGACCTAGTACATGCACTGCAGAACCTGTGTCTTGGGGAAACTGCTAGGTACGTATGACCTAGATTGGCCACTGTTGGAAACAGGATACTGGGCTTGATGGACCTCGGTCTGACCCAGTATGGCATTTCTTATGTTCTTATGTTCTTATCCTTCCATCTGTCCATGTCAGACCCCCTCCCTCCATCCATCCATATCAGCCCCCTCCCTCCCTCCATGTCAGCTCCCATCCTTCCATCTGTCCATGTCAGCCCCCTCCCTCCATCCATCCATCCATCATCAGCCCCTGCCCTCCCTCCCTCCCTCCATGTCAGCCTCATCCTTCCATCTGTCCATGTCAGCCTCATCCTTCCATCTGTCCATGTCAGCCTCATCCTTCCATCCGTCCATGTCAGCCCCCTCCCTCCATCCATCCATATCAGCCCCCATCCTTCCATCTGTCCATGTCAGCCCCCCTCCCTCCATCTGTCCATGTCAGCCCCCCTCCCTCCATCCGTCCATGTCATCACCCCCCCCTCCCTCCTTCCATCCATATAAGCCCCCCTCCCTCCATCCATCCATCCATGTCAGCCCACTCCCTCCCTCCATGTCAGCCCCCATCCTTCCATCTGTCCATGTCAGCCCCTCTCCCTCCCTCCATGTCAGCCCCCATCCTTCCATCTGTCCATGTCAGCCCCCTCCCTCCATCCATCCATCCATATCAGCCCCCCTCCCTCCATCCATCCTTCCATATCAGCCCCCTCCCTCCCTCCATGTCAGCCCCCATCCTTCCATCTGTCCATGTCAGCCCCTCTCCCTCCCTCCATGTCAGCCCCCATCCTTCCATCTGTCCATATCAGCCCCCCTCCCTCCCTCCCTCCCTCCATGTCAGCCCCCATCTTTCCATCTGTTCATGTCAGCCCCCCTCCCTCTCTCCATCCATCCATTTCTATCAGCTCCCTCCCTCCCTCCATGTCAGCCCCCATCCTTCCATCTGTCCATGTCAGCCCCCTCCCTCCATCCATCCATATCAGCCCCCTCCCTCCCTCCCTCCATGTCAGCCCCCATCCTTCCATCTGTCCATATCAGCTCCCTCCCTCCATGTCAGCCCTCCTCTGTCGATGTCAGCCATGTTGCAGATTCCCTGCCCCCTCATCCCCTCTCCCCATGTCTGCCTCCCTTCTAATGCAGCCGCGGCTCCCTGCCTCTTAGGGAACTGCGGCTGTACCTGTAAAATCGTTGCGGGGCCCTTCCTGTCTTGACGGGCTCCGTGCAGCATTGTTCCGCCTCCAAAGGAAGTGGTAAACAACTTCCTTTGGAGGCAGGACAATGCTGCACGGAGCCCGTCAAGACAGGAAGGGCTCTGCAACAATTTTACAGGTACAGCCGTGGTTCCCTAAGAGGCAGGGAGCCGCGGATGCAGAAGAAGGTGGTGAGTTTGCCGGAGTTTGCCGCTGCCGAGAAGCGGACTTGGCAGCGGCCGCAACTTGTGCGCGTCTTAATTTTTTTTTTTTTAACTTGGTGGAGGCTAAGCGACCCCCGCTAAATCCTGTGGCGACCCCCGTGGGGGTCGCGACCCACAGGTTGAGAACCGCTGGTATAAATCCAGGCCTGCTGTGGAGGCTTTACGTTTAAGGTACATTACGTGCAAAAACCTAAAACACCTTATTAAGAAGGCCCCATTGCTCTTTGCTTTATTACATGATTGGATATGATGGAGAAGATATTCAAAGGGATTAACGTGGTTAGCAGACCTGCTAAGCTTGTTAGTGCCGCCAGATATCCGCGGGTGTTGCCGCTGCATGCCCCAGTGCTAACTGTTTAGCATTAGGGCATTCTGGGCAGAATCTGTCAATGACCAGACAGTAGCGATATTGAGCCGCTGCCTAGTTATCGATACATGGCAAAAGTCAGACGTAGTAAAGGCTGGCCTAACTTTTGCTACAGAAGCTAATCGGGTAGCATCTGAATATTGCTGCTTCCTGGTTAGCTTCCCGGCAATCTGAGCAACCTGAATATTCAATGCTGGGGCCCAGATACAGCCCTGGATTGAATATTTGAGTTTAAGGTTTGGCGGCAGTGGCTAGCTGCTTTAACAGTGCTAACTGCGGCTGCTGAATATCGGGCCCGATGTTTTTATAATGTGCTTTTTGTTTGCATTTAATGCTTGCGTATTTATAAATTTCAGTCTATATAAATAGAAGAAAACATTTCAGAGATATTTATATAGATTAATAAGTCATTTATTTGTAATAAAACAAAGTTGAATAGTATGCACTGAATTCTATATTTATTTATTTTATTTATTTAAAGGGTTTTCTATATCACCTTATCATAAATTCATAATTGTTTATATTAAACTCAAAGTGTAACTTACATTGTAACAGGGGCAGAAAACGTGGACGTAAACAATGTAATAGGGGATAGGACTTTGAGTAAACTGAACATGTGGGGTAATCTTAACATATGGTTTACATCGTCTCATGCGTTTCAGTTTGTATCGGGTACTTGGGTAGGAGAGGGATAACAGCAGATGATTTTATAGGTAGTGAGGTAGCCAGTGGAAGGTATTGTGTAGACAAAAGAGTGGAATGGGTATGTTCACGTGTAGTGTGTCCATAATGTTCTGTGGAAAGGAGTGTTTTAAGCATCCTTCTGAAGTCCCATAAGTCCTTGATGACTCTCATGCTTTCTGGAAGGGGATTTCATAGGGATGGATTGTATTAGGATAATGCTCTGTTGTAGGTCAATTGTATATAATTTAGTGTTAATATAATTGCAGGTTGATGTGTATATAATTTAGTGTTAGAACATAAGAGCATAAGAAATGCCATACTGGGTCAGACCAAGGTCCATCAAACCCAGTATCCTGTTTCCTGTGCTAGTAAGTGCTTGAAATAATTAGTTTAAAATATTTAAAGTGTTACCCATAATACATGACAGCTGTTGCAGATTACGTAGAAATCCATTGTCAGGTGCATTCCGAGGCATTATTTGTCAGTAAGAGTATAACTGGTATGGCTTGGATCTGCATGTCTAGTGATCATCAATGTTATTCTTGGGTTTCCCCCCAAAAAATAATTTCTTGCTACACCAGTGCCACAGAGAAACCTCATTATTGTGCATACAAGAGTATAAAAGAGAGACTGGGCTACATCTCGCTTTCTTTTACCATATTGGTTTCTACTGAATAGTGTGGAACTAGTAGTGATTGTGATTAAGGTTACCAGATTTATTTTTTTTGGGGGGGGGCGGTGGTGGGGAGAGAGGAAGAGACACCTTATTTCTAGGTTTGAGCAACAAGATATGGAGGAGGGAAGGAGTCATTGCCTTATCAACACCCCATCCATCCCATGATAGCCTAATGGTTAAAGCACTAGCTTAGAAGCCAAGAGAACAGGGTTTAGTTCCCACTAGTATTTCTTATGGTCTTGACCAGTCACTTAACCCTCAATTGCCTCAGAAAAATCCATATTATTGATGTCCCTGTTTGATGTACATTACCAGGTTTAAGTTACAATGTAAACCACTTTAACTGAAATGATAAAGTGGTATAAAAAACCTGTTAAATAAATGATAACAACAATATCACTTCCAAGCAGACAACAGAGAAATAGAAACAGTGATGCATTTCCCCCCTTACTGTGCATAGTATTAAGTTAATGGATGTAAATTCTAAAACTGGCATATTCAAATCACTAAATTTAAAATGGTGTATTTTTCAATGTCCTCTGTCCCCATTGCTGGAATTGGAGACAGGAGGCTGGCAAACAGGTGGGAGTCAGGGACACAGCTCTAAAATCGGAGACAATCCCCAAAAATCTGAGACATCTGATAGCTTTACTAGAAATTATAGATGGAGATGTTTATTTTTAACTATTTTAAGTTCTGCTTTATTAAGCTTTTTCCTGCAGACAAAGATTGGGAGAAAAATTCCTAGTAAATCATTCTCTGAGAATTTTATATAGATACATAAATCTTCTTATTCTGAGTTTTTCCTCCTTAATTGTAGATCTCCACCATGTTCTCAAGCTCTGTTTGCTCATTTTGTACCCCCACACAGATGGGAACAGCTGTGCATTGGAGCCAGTGAAAGGAGGGGGAAAGAAGCCCATCAACTGATAAGAACTTTGTAGCTAAGGAGCTATAAATGTAGAAAAGATTCAAAGACTAAGCAATGAGTGGAAGAAAGGCAAGGGGAGTGAGCTGAGAGAGTACTGAGGGGGCACTATTTTTGGTTTGTTTTAGTGGTTAAAATCTAAAAACATAAACCTTAATTATGATATAAAGTACCATGAGAATGTTCATTCAGAAAAATAAAAAATACAATATAGGACAGCAGACAAGATGAAGGGCCAGGAGCACAACCTCAAACACCCAAAAATAGGAGCAAAAGGAAAAGGGCTCTTGAACGATTTTCAGAAGACTGTGTTCGTGAGGAACTAGCTAAACTAAAAGTAGACAAAGCGATGGGGCTGGATGGGATACATCCAAGAATATTGAAGGAACTTTGGGATGTTCTAACGGCTCCACTGACTGACCTTTTCAATGCTTCTTTAGAGTCGGGAATGGTCCCAGAGGATTGGAGAAAGGCACATGTGGTCCTTTACACAAAAGTGGAAGTAAGGATGAGGTTGACAACTACATGCCGTTTAGTCTGACCTCTGTGGTGAGTAAATTAATGGAAACACTACTAAAACAGAGGATAGTGAGTCCAATGGATTGTAGGATCTGATGCAGCATGGGTTTACTAGAGGCAGGTCTTGTCTGACAAATCTGATTGATTTCTTTGACTGGGTGACCAGAGAGTCGGACCGAGGGAGAGCCTTAGATGTGGTGTACATGGATTTCAGTAAAGCCTTTGACACTTTTCCACACAGGCAACTTATTAATAAACTGAGTGCCCTAGGGATGGACCCTAAAGTGACTGACTGGGTAAGACATTGGCTGAGTGTGAGGCGACGAAATGTACAGGTAAATGGAGCTCACTCTAAAGAGAAGGATGTTACCAGTGGTGTGCCACAGGGATAGGTTCTTGGTCTGATTCTTTTTACATCTTTGTTAGTGATATTGCGGAAGGGCTGTCGAGTAAGGTTTATGTCTTTGGGGTTGATGACAAAATCTGCAATAGTGTAGACTCCCAAGAAGGTGTAGACAACATGAAGAGGGATCTAGCTAAGCTTGAAGAATGGTCAAGAATTTGGCAGCTGAGATTTAATTCTAAAAAATGCAGGGTTATGCATTTGGGCTGCAAAAATCAAAGGGAGCAGGACAGTGTAGGGGGCAGGCTACTTCTTTCCACGAAAAAAGGGCGGGACCTGGGCATGATTGTTTCTGATGATCTTAAAGTGGCTAAGCAGGTAGAAAAGGTGATGGCGAAACCCAGAAGGATGCTTTGATGCATAGGGAGAGGAATGGCCAGCAGAAAAATGGAGGTGATAGTGCCTCTGTATAAGTCTCTCATGTGACTTCATTTGGAGTATTGTGTGAAATTCTGGAGACCACACCTTCAAAAGGATATAAACAGGATGGAGTTGGTGCAAAAGATGGCTACTGAAATGGTTAGTGGTCTTTTTTTTTAAATTTTATTTATAAGCTTTCCATAACAGTTACATACACAAAAGAAATACAAAAATACTATAACCATCACAACGAGAACAGTAATAATACAACAGCACACTTAGCCCACCCACCCAACCCCTTTGTTCCAGTAACTGGTGTAAATAGCAATGTTCTCACCCCATCAGAAGAACAGTCCAACACTTTCTACACATTAATCCCAATAGGGGGCCATCATCCATTGGCGATCTTCATACTGGATCATTAGGGCAATGCTTCTAACAAGGGAGATCCTAAGGAGACTGGAGAGACCGATAGAATGCAGAGAATAAACGAGATGGAAAAAAAGGAAAAGTAGGGAACATAGGTATTCCACTAACACGCACGCAGGTTGAATTCATCTAATGCCTTCCATCTCTCCTTGCTGGGGGAGCGGAGAGTTACTGAGGCAGTTCGCAATCGTTCGTACTTGCTATATAGGCTCAATTGGTTCCACCAGAGGCACCAGCTCAGTTGAGAAGTGTCCTTCCAGTGTCTAAAAACTAAGGGGTATGTTTACTAAACCGTCTTAATGTGCGCCCGGCGATAGTGTGCAGGCTGCCATAAAAGGAGTGGGCGTTTCAGTCTTAAAGTAGCAAAACGGGATTATCGCGCGATAACACGCACTGCTGCGCACATTAACAGGCTAAGTGCCGCTGTAGCAGCTGATAAGCATGCAATAAATAAAACCAGGAGTCTGTTCAAAGATCCAAGCCAATTTACTGTGCATAGGCCCAGTCAGTCAAAGCTTCAAAAGGAACTGAGCAAAGTTTTTACAGAGACATACTCATTTATACCCTTTTCTTCTGTTTGATACATGAGAACTTTCTATTGGTTCCAGCTTGATACATGCAAACTTCCTATTGGTTCCAACGCCCCCTGCACCTGTCCAATTAGAAATCCCTCCGGGGCCTAGCAACCAGCCCCCTCCTTTAGGACTGTTCTAACAATGGTGCAGTTTCTAGGTTTGATACTTCTCTACTGCAAGGTTATCCCTAGCTCCAGGAATGCATGTATTGAAACATTTCTTTCTTTTGCACACAAGAGAATAATGAAAGACTTATGAATTCATGTAAAACTTCTTATTAAGCAGTTTAAAACAGTTTTCTCATTTTTCACAGATTTTTGGTTCTTTTCTAGCTATAATGGGGGTTGGGATCCAGGCCTAACTTACAGGCCTTTCATATTTGCAGACTACTCTAGGCCATAGCCTGCCACATTCCCCCATTTGATTATTCTCACCCGCAAGTGAGAAAGGGTGAGAATTAAATCACTCATTAGTCAATTAACACATTATACAGGTGTAATAGCATCATCGTGGGGTATAGGGTAATATTGCCACATAGCTAATATCTTTGTAGCTGCCTTCCTTTCTACATTGCTATCAATAGCTGCTGACTTTATTCAGCTGTGATGAATCCAGGGTTCGAGTTCTGCAACTTTAACTGCTGTTGGGGTTAACAAGAAGACAACATAAGGTCCCTTCCAATGCGGTGTCAACGGTGTCTTTCTCCACTCTTTGATCCACACCGAGACTCCAGGCTTGAGAGGATGCAGGGGTTCTGTTAGATGGATGAGCAGCTGGTCTTGTACCCACGTATGAAGACTCTGCAAAAGAAGAACTTAAAACCAATAGTTCTTGTCTAGTAATTTCAGATCTAATCTGTTCCATATCTCCCTTTATTTCCTATACAATAGGCGGGGGTCGCCCATACAGAATCTCAAAAGGAGAAACTCCTAAAGACTTAGCAGGGGCTAAGTTTATCCTAAGAAGGGCTATAGGAAGAACCTGGGGCCACTTCAGGTGAACCTCTTGGCAAAGTTCGGACAACTGAGATTTCAGGGTTCTATTCATACATTCTACTTTTCCTAAATTCTGAAATCTGTAGGCAGTATGCATCTGATAATGTCAATATCTCGGGGCCATACTTAATGGACTTGCTTCCTGAGGTTATCCACCCTCATTCTTTGTACAGGGCCCCATGTGCATGCAAGGTTGTAAGAGCGTACTTGGAATCTGGGTACACATTTAGACAGAGCCCCTTTTCCTATTGTCAGTGCTCTAGTAAGAGCTATCAGTTCAGCTTTCTGTGCTGAAGTTCCTGGGGCCAGGGCTGAGGACTCAACTACCAGATCAAGGGTCACCACTGCATATCTGGCACAACAATGTCCATTAATGATGACAAGACTGCTTCCATCTACAAAGAAAGCCCGTTCAGGGTTCTCCAAAGGAACATCAGTCAAATCCGGGCAGCTTGAGAATATAGTGTCCATAGTTTCTAGACAGTCATGATCGGGGGGGGGAGGGGGTTAACAACGTAGCAGGATTCAAAGCTTGACTGACCTTCAATTGTATCTGGGGGTTTTCACACAACATACTCTGATACTTCAACATTCGTGAATTAGCTAGAAGTTTCCTTTGTGTTTCATAATGGTTAGAACAGAGTGTGGTACAGTAACTTGAAGATTGCTCACTAGGAGGGCTGTAGCTGCAACAGCTCTCAAACAAGGGGGCCAGCCTTTTGCAATTACATCCAATTGTTTTGACAAATAGGCTACTGGTCATTGCCAAGATCCAATGAGATCGAGTCAACACTCCTAGAACATTTCCTTGTGACTCATGAACATAGAGACTGAAAGGTTTTCTGGATATCTGGTAGACCCAGAGCTGGTGATAACATCAGAGTGGTTTTCAAAGATCGAAAGGCTGCATCCTGTTCAAGTCCCCATTCCAATGGAGACTTTTCCATTTCTTTGGTAGCTTAATACAATGGTTTTGCTAGCAGCGCAAAATTGGGGATCCATATACGACCGTACTCTGCGGCACCCAAGAAGGCTCTCACTTGCCTCCTGGTGGTTGGAGTAGGAATACTGCATACAGCTTCTTTGCATTCTGGTCCCAGGCGTCTAATTCTGCTGGACAACTGGAATCCTAGGTATTTAACTTGTTTGACATAATTGTGCCTTGGCTCTTGAGACTTTGTATCCAGCCTCATTAAAAAGGTGAAAGAGTTCACTGGTGGCTTGTAGACATTCACTTTCTGAGTTGGTGGCTATGAGCAAGTTGTCCACATACTGGAGAAGAACCCTTTCTCCTGGGTTCACATAGTAGCTTGAAAAATCTTGATTTAAAATAGCACTGAAGAGAGTAGATGAATTCTTGAATCCTTGAAGTAATCTAGTCCAGGTGAGTTGGCCCCGCCTTCCTGTTGTGGGGTCTTGCCATTCAAAAGCAAACAAAAGTTGACTGGTGGGGGCTAGGCGTACACAGAAAAAGGCATCTTTCAGGTCCAGGACAGTGAAATGAGTAGCCTCAGCGGGGATCAGTCCCAAGAGAATATAAGGATTTGGTACCACAGGGTGTATAGTTTCAGCTGCATCATTCACTCGCCTCAGATCTTGTACTGGGCGGTAATCCCCTGTCCAGGTTTCTTAACTGGGAGAAGGGTGTGTTCCAAGGTGACTGGCACTCCTTGAGAAGTCCATACTTCAATAGTTTCATTAGCTGGTCGGGGAAAAGGATACTGCTTCACATGCACTGGTTCCGCTCCTGGCTTGAGGGTGACAATGACAGGGGCTATGTTCTTCGCTAGGCCAGGTGGATTATCTTCTGCCCATACTCCAGGTGGGGCTATAAGGTTGGTGGGTATACACGAACTAGCTGGCTTGATTGGAGATGCACTATAGAACCGCTACTCTTCTTCTTCTCGGGGAACAGTCAGCACCATCAATCCAGCAGGCTTTGGGTTCACAGTCATTTGCATTTCTCCCCCTTCAGCAAAGGATATTTGTGCCTGGAGCTTTGCAAGCAGATCTCGGCCCAAAAGTGGAATAGGGCACTTAGGCATATACAGGAACTGGTGCGTTATTTTCTGTCCCCCTAGTTCACACATGCGGTTCTGCAGGAGAGGCTTTGTGGCCTTAGCCCCAGTAGCTCTGACAATGGTGATGCATCGAGAAAACAAAGGGGCTACTGGCTTTTGTATTCTACTCCTGTATCCCCCATAAAGTCCATATATTGGTCCCCTATTTTCAGACTGACCATAGGCTCCTGGGGACCCAGGGAAACTTGGAGTCCGGTCTGGCCCAGTCTTCATCCATGCTGTAGCCCTCTTCGGCTGCCACTCACTCTATAGCTGCTTCCCTCTCTTGCTGGAACATTGTGCTCGGTTTATTCTTTCTAAAATCAAGTACTCCCTCCTCCCCTCCTGGGGGTGGAGTCAAGATACGGGCATTCATTTCTCTAGTGTCCTTCTTCTCTGCAATGGGCGCACTGATTCGCACCCAGTGGGGGCCGATCATTTTCATGACCCCTTTCACTTCCTCTGCTCCTTCGATTAGGAAAACCTCCTCCACATCATTCAACTAAAGTATCAGCAAGAAGATCTGTTTTCTTCTTTACATTCACTTTCTCTGTCACATTTATTTCCACAATTCACAAACTTTTTGAACAACTTCCATTAACTGTGCTGTATTCATGCCCGCAAATCCATCCAGTTTCTGCAATTTCTGTTTTATATCTCTCTGGGACTTACTGACAAAAATGCAAATTCTCCTGGGCTGCTGGATCGCATGGGGTATATAGTGAGGGCTGCCTGCGCTATTTGGATCCCACTTGGGGCCATCAAGGCTGATGGGTCTGCATAATACTGCTCATTAATTCAATCAAATCCTAAGGTTCCTCAGTGTAGGAGGCATAATGCAGCTTTCAGTTCAGCAAATCAGTGGCAGAAACAAAGCTGGTCAGCTGGTTAGTGCAAAGCTGGCCCTGGACCTAGTGCAATGGGATAACGTGACCCTCCCTTTTATTGGTAGTTGTACTTCTGAAGGCATATGGCAATCGGGACTGTCTGGGTTCCACTTCATGTTCTCGGGCGCTGGCTGTGAGTGACCCTGAACTGGCAAATGAATCCCTGCTTGTAGTGTCATCGGTGGACTGTGGCCTACTCTGAGTACTTTAAACTGTGCCGGGGCTTTCGGTCAAGAGGGGGTGTACGTTCTTCTGCTGTGGAGGTGGCTGGTGAACTACTTGGGGTACATTTGCAGGGAGATGTCCCCCCCCCCCCCCGCCCCAGGCTCTGCCCGGGGTGGTGGCAGAGCTGAGGGAACTGGCCTATAAAGATAATAAACGGGCAGGTTTTTTTTTTTTTTTCTCAAACATTTGACCAGGAGTCTATGTAGGGGAACTGATCAGGGAACATTCTCTGTATAATCTGATGAACACAGGAAACTACAGGGCCATGAAGTAGCTAACACTGGCCACCCCTTTCCACAGAGCATTTCTAATAGGGACAGAGACATTTTAAGTCTGTAGTCTTCAGCAAAGTCCTTGCTAAAATTCCTAGTCAT
The DNA here is from genome assembly GCA_033557465.1 of Ichthyophis bannanicus. Lineage (NCBI taxonomy): Eukaryota > Metazoa > Chordata > Amphibia > Gymnophiona > Ichthyophiidae > Ichthyophis > Ichthyophis bannanicus. The sequence goes on along the minus strand of CM066034.1, from coordinate 955,211,128 downwards.
ACATTTCAACAAAATCTGCGTGGACTCTGACCCCCCCCCCCCCACCAGTCAGGCTGCATTTTCCTGTGGACTAAGCATAATGGATGTGTGCTCATTCTAAATAAGTACAATTTAGATAAAGTCCTTAAAATATAAAACTATTATTTTGCAACATGTTATAATAACAATCCCAACAGAAAGAACTATAGCTCCTAACATGACAGCCACATATCTGTTACGTATGACTGGAATAAAATTACTTGGCATGAAAACTAACTGCCAGCCGTAATCAGCATGTCTCTGCAAAAGAAATTACTTTAAATCTTACAGTTTTAGGAAGCAGATATTCAAAAGACATTCCGAATACTTTTTCATAAAGTGGGTGGATATCTAGAATACATATACACCTTTTTTCTTCCTATTTTATTTTTATTAACAATAAGTATGTCTTCTATGAGGTGCTTGCCGCAGTATATCAGGAACTAGAATTCAAGCACGATGAACTCCTTATTCACTCAGGATTTAAATCACTTTCAAGTCGCGATCTGGTACTACTGGCTCGGGATGCTTCATAGTCCTGTAAGGGTTCTTAACCTCTACTTCGTAGGACAAAGGGAAAACAAAAGCAGTTTCCTGAATTTTTCTATCATTTCCTATTTAAACCATTACAGTGCTTACTTGAAGATATGAACATAAATTTACACAAAACAAGGCTAAGCCCACAAATGCATTATACCTATAGCCCTACAGAAATTCTTCTCACTTGGTCCGTTACAAGAACAGCTAAGGAACTCGAACGGGGTTAATAAGAACTTAACCCTTTCCAGGCTAAGCCCCAAACTGTCGGGATCCACAATCCTGACTAAACATTCTTATTAAATGATTATATAATACATGACCATAGCAGAAGGAACATCACTATTAAAACATATTGAATAAAACAGGTACAATTTTCCTGAAATAAGCACAAATTAACCCAGCTGCAAAGTGTTGAGATTAAGCCTTCACAGGATTAATAAGACACTGCACATTCCTTTCTCCAGACACGCCCCTTCTCTCCGCTAGCCAGTTTCATGCTGTGCGAAAGGAAAAAAACTGGAATGCATGAGACAGCTTCTTTACTGAAAAAGTGACAACTGAGTTTGTTTCCTTCTGTCTTCTTTTCTGCTTAATACTATTTCTTAATGGGTAAACTGTTGCACAAATTACCCAACAGAATAATCTCACATTTATACCAGAAGGGAAACTCGCAGTTTCAACAGATAACAAAAATCAGATACACAGTAAGGACAGACAAACACCAAATGCTTCCTCCTTTTCACGACCTGGGCACAGTCGCCTGGCCAGGAACTGCGCTACTCAGGAGTCCGCTCTTGCTCGGCCTGTATTTCAAGACCTCTCAATCACACAAGCAATCATATTTTAGCAAGAAATCATTTTTCAAGTGCCCAGGTTTTTCTGACTAACTGACTATTTCAAACAAGAAGGGTCGATGGCTTCGGCTTCCGCTTTCACTTATGCGGAGCGTACTAGGACCGCCCTTATGAGAGGTGATCGGGCTCTCTTGTCTCGTGCATACTCATGCGAAATTTTCCCAGTTAATCTATACCAAATCAGTCTTGCGCATACTCATGCAAGACTTTTTCCCCAGGCTGCACTGACTTTTAAACAAGAAAATATCTACTCACCGGATCCAGTTCCTGATACCAAACCAGTTTTTGGGTTGGACCCTGGACTCCCCTCGGGTTCTGAGGTGTTGGCCAGCTGGACCCAGTGGCCTGCCGAGGCAAGGCGGAACCCTCTCTGATACAAAGGGATCGGCGGCGCCTGAGAAGTTCCCCTGCGGTCGGACAGACATGGTTCCAACCGGACCAAACCTTTGAGGCGAGAAGTCGTGGTATATTCACTTGCATACCATCCCCTGCTCGCACATTCCCGGCCCAACGCACCAAGAATATGTAGCAGCTGATAAGCATGCAATAAATAAAACCAGGAGTCTGTTCAAAGATCCAAGCCAATTTATTGTGCACAGGCCCAGTCAGTCAAAGCTTCAAAAGGAACTGAGCAAAGTTTTTACAGAGACATACTCATTTATACCCTTTTCTTCTGTTTGATACATGAGAACTTTCTATTGGTTCCAGCTTGATACATGCAAACTTCCTATTGGTTCCAATGCCCCCTGCACCTGTCCAATTAGAAATCCCTCCGGGGCCTAGCAACCAGCCCCCTCCTTTAGGACTGTTCTAACAATGGTGCAGTTTCTAGGTTTGATACTTCTCTACTGCAAGGTTATCCCTAGCTCCAGGAATGCATGTATTGAAACATTTATTTCTTTTGCACACAAGAGAATAATGAAAGACTTATGAATTCATGTAAAACTTCTTATTAAGCAGTTTAAAACAGTTTTCTCATTTTTCACAGATTTTTGGTTCTTTTCTAGCTATAATGGGGGTTGGGATCCAGGCCTAACTTACAGGCCTTTCATATTTGCAGACTATTCTAGGCCATAGCCTGCCACACCGCTAAGCGCGTTAACGCGTGGTAATCTTAAGTAGGCGCCCAGACATGCAAACACAGAAGCAGAGGTGTAGTACAATGGTTAATACACTGACTGATGATACAGGGGTCATGAGTTTGATCCCCCAGTGTGCCTAATGCATAAGGCTGGCTGAGGCATCAGCTTTGACAAGTAAGTATTGTTTCTTGAGGCATTTTATTTGTATTTTAATTATTGCTGCCAGCAACCACACCCTCACGTGCCATAACCTAAGGTGCCACATAATGCACCCTATAAGGCACTCCATAGGACAACTTATAAGGCACCTTATATGGACTGTAACCATAAGGTGCCTCAGAAGGCGCTTTATAGGGCACCCTATAAAGCGCCTTCTGAGGCACCTTATGGTTACAGTACTCTGAGGGTGTTTTTGCTGGCAGCACTAATGTACATTAAAAATTGACAATGCTCTGGATAGCCCTATCAAATAATCCCACTGTGGGTTTGAACCCATGACCTCTGGCTCCACAGGCAGTGAAGTAACCAGTGGGCTACAGCTATTAACAAGCCCCTGGCTGGCTACAGAAGGACTGCATGTCACCACACAAACAGTCTACTGTGGTTACCAGGAAAGGGTTAACCCACCTTACCCATGATGCACTGCACATGCAAATCAGCAGTCTACAGATGATCACAAGATGGGGTATGCACCCCCACAGCACCTCGGCCTGGTAGGGGGAACTGACCGTGTGCACCCCCACAGCACCTCAGCCTGGTAGGGGGTACTGACCGTGTATGTTACTGGCACAGAATAGTTAGAGACCGTCACATTGTGCGGGTACTGTGCTCACCCTGAGGGTGAGGTGGGGCACCCAGCACCAGGTCCACAGCACCTTTCATGGCTGAAATAGGCTATGCTGCAGGTCCCCATCAGTGCTAGTGTGTGTGATAGGTAGTTCCTGTAGACACATCTGTATTTCTCAGTCATGTCTAGCCCTTATGGGCTATGATGCACCCAAAATAGTGCATATCCTGTGTTGGTACCATGGTCACATGATGTAGATGAAGGGGGGGGGTGTATTTGCACCCATAGGTAGATTATATGCTACCACCCATCCCACTCTCTGTGGCTCAGGGAGGGAAACAGGATCTCCCACCAACAGATCCATATTCTACCTCCCCGCAATGGTGGCAGTAGAGAGGAGCATCGACCCCAGACCTGCTGGGGAACAGACACCATACAGGGCAAGTAATGCAGATCTGTACACATCCATAAGGCAAGGCAGACAGAAGGCCTGGAAATGCTCAGCTGCCCCCCACCACTATCTGACATTCTCCAGCAACAAGCCTCCAGCTGCTGCACCCTGCAAGATGTTCCATCCAGACACATACTAGCTGCAGTCTGCTAGCTAATCCATAGTGCATGTTTCTGGAGGAGATGCATGTACCCAGAACTGGGATGTCAGCATACACACAAAGCAGATAAGTCAGTGATTGGGCCCCAAAAGGGAACCATAAACATCACATGAGAAAAACACTATATAGTACTATGGGGGAACCTAGCCATGCCGTGGTCACTACTCAGTCAGGGTGAGAGTGACCTCCCAGCAGGACATGCTGTGGCCACCCTGTCCGTGCAGGTGGTTGTCAGGCACTACAATGTCCGAGCCATTGCCCTATGCCCTGTGCAGATGCATCCTGGCCAGGCCACCCTGTCCGGGCTATACCCATGGTACCTTGCTCCTCATTATGCACATTGGCAGGCTTACACTGGCAACAGTGTGGGCTGAGGAAGGTGTTGGCAGACACCACACACTGGATAGACAAACACACGCTCCCACACCTATGCCAGCATTCTGCAAATATAGAGGCTCTTGGCAGCCCTGGCCACTGCACCAGTCCTGGGCACAGTGCAGGCATGGCTATGGTACGCAATACTGTTGGGGTCACTCCCCAGGGTGGTAAACACTGTCAGACATCAGACCTGAAGCACACTCCACAGACAGCAGAAAGGTTGCTATGATGCAGCTCAATCAGCAAATTGTGCTTAACTTAGGAATTGCTATCTGCCAGTAATCATAGCAACCGTTTGATAGGTGTGTACAATATTCCCAGGTTTAGGGTGGCATTGCTAAGGTATGCAAGTGCTAGTATTGGGAGATGCACGCAGGGCCCAACATCCTGCCTCTCCAGGAGGCTTTGGATAATGGAGCCTCTGGGTGAGGGTGTGTCTGCCCCTGTTGGCCGCTGCTCTAGGGCAGAGGTTCCCAACTCCAGTCCTGGTGGGCCAAACACTGTTCGGGTTTTCATGCTGTCCCTAATGAATATGCATGAGATACATCTGCATACCATGGGGGAGGTGCATAGACATGCAGCACAGCCGTGTTTATTAGAGGCAGCATGGAACCTGAATGGTGTTTGGCCCTCCAGGACTACATTTGGGAGACTCTGCTCTAGGTAATGTGCATGTTTATGGTGTCTGTGCTCTGTAGGGTAAAATGTAGGTTTATTGGGCATGTTTCTGTTATCTGCAATAAAGATTCTGTCTGTATTAGCAGTGGGTAAAATATGGGGACTGGGTTGGCAGGAAGCATAGCTGGGACTTGAACCTGTGACCTTCTGCTCCTGAACACACTGGCTGTGTTCACTGCACCACTGTGTTGCCACAGAGATAGTGCATTCCCTGGAGATACCATGACTGTTTGTCAGACAGAGCCTGTCTGTTGCAGTGCACGGCACCCACCTAAACAGGGCTAGGCCATGGTCTGCTCTGGGCAGCTGCCACTGCCCCCTCCACCACCAGTACCCCTCTGCCACCATGCTGACATGCCCTTCTGCTGGTGGTGCTGGTGCTGCGCAGTCTCAGGCCATCCAGTGTGCGGGTAGGTGGCTGCCTATGGTGCGGGTTCTGGGGTCGGGGTGCCTGCATAGCTGTCTACGCTTTCCCCCAGCACCGCCTGCCAATGTTCCGTGCCATTGGGGGTACCTGCTGGGTACTATTCCCTGTGACACCGTGGGAAGCACACTCTTGCCCATGTTGGGCCCTCAGCAGTTGCTGTCTGGCTGCTCTACTGTTTCAGCATTCCTATGGGCCAGCTAGGCATTACCCTAGTCCGCACTGTGCCCCAGCTGCACCACAGCATGTGCCGCCTGCAGCCCTCTGTGTCCCCTTTTCCAGCATCTGTCCAGTTGCCCATTCCGACATGCCCGCCTTGCTGTTGTGGAACATGTGCACACTATAGGAAACCTGTCCAATGGAGAGGAAAACCCTGATCAGCGCAATTTCACTGTGGGCTCATTCACCTTGTATGGGGACAGAGCATAGACCCTTCCAAAATTCATATCTTTTTTTTTGGAGCTTTCTTGGGGGTGTTTTTTGATGTTTCCCATTGATATCACTATTGCCCAGCTTGGTTATGTTTTTTTTACATTTTCTTCTGGTCATTTTCACTGTTTCTTTGCCCTTTTGTTCCGTGCACATGTATCACACTTATCACTTTTTTGTAGGTTTCCCTGGTTTTGCTGTACATTGCTGACGGAATGGTTTCTTTTCCCTTTAAATCAGCTCTAATGCCAGGGTTTCACTGGCGTTAGTTTTCAACCTCGGATTTCACAGCATTAGTGTGCAGGGAGCCTCTCCCCTCCCACTCTCCGCCCATTGACCCTCTCTCTCCGCCCCTGGGGAGCCTTCCTCCGCCCTCCGGGAGCCTTTCTCCGCCTTCAGCACTCGTTTGTGCCTTATCGCGCGCTAAGGCGCCATTATCGCGCGCTAAGGTGCCATTATCGCGCGCTAAGGCACCTTATCGTGCGATAACGTGGGAGAGCGCACGTTAAGACGGTTTAGTAAACATACCCCTAAGTTTAAAGCAACACCCAGCATGAAGTCTAGTAGAAGGCGATTTCCAGGTATTAGAGAGGGAATATCAGCAATAGAACGAAAAATAAGAACTCACCAAGTCAATGGGGCTTGAAAATTAAGAATATGCTGGATACATTCCCATACAGGGTCCCAGAACAACTGAACATTAGGGCAATCCAGTAGCATATGAAAAAAGGTACCCGGGGTAGTCTTGCAGGACCAACATGCATTGTCCGCCATGGTATTCCACTTAGCTAATTTAACTGGGGTTATGAAAGCCTTGTGCGCCAAGAAATATGATTGTGTTACAGAGGCAGACTGAGACACTCTTATTACTGAATCCCAAAACCTGGTCCGTAGCCGTGTTGTGCATGTCCTTGTATTAGTTTGTATATCTTTGAGGCTTCTCCGTCCCGCATTATCCTTTGCTTAACTGAATCCAGTACTGGGAGGGGAAGGGACCGCTCTGACTTAGTGACACAATGTTTTAGCTGAAGCCATTGGAAGAAGTAAGAGTTGGGCAAAGCGTATTCTGTTTTCAGTGCGGCAAATGGTTTCCAATTGGGACCTACGATAAGTTGGCTCAAGGACCAAATGCCCCAGGAATACCACCCCTTCCATTTTATAATTTTGCCCCCAATCTTAAATTTCGGGTTAAACCATAAAGGGAGTTTCTGAACCGTTTTAATACCCGTTTCCATTTTGTTGATTAGGAACCGATAAGCTCGTTGTGTATCCCTAATTATAACTGAGGATCCTTCAGAGTCCTGAAAAGACATTTCGGGAAGCAGCTTCATTGGGATGGGATTGACCAATCTATCTTCTATCTCCCTCCATCGTGTCCATTGTCCCTGATTGTTTTCCTGACCCCATTGCATACTCTGTCTCAACAGGAAGGCATGATGATACCAATTAAAGTCTGGAAAATGCACCCCTTCAGCCGCTCTGCTATGCTTTAGTTTCCATGCAGCAAGCCTGGGCGGTTTGTCCTTCCAAAGGTACCGACTCAGAGTCCGCTCTAACGCGACATATAATGAGTCTGGGAGAAAAAAGGGTAACATTGCTAATACATAGTTTATCTTAGGGGCTATAGACATTTTGATAGTCTCAAGCCTCCCCCACCAGGTCAGCCTCAGTGGTGTCCACTGCTCTGTCATGTCCCTTACCATTGATAGTAGTTTCCCTGTATTGTATTGCATTGTGTCTGCAAGTGTAGTCGCATAATATACTCCCAGATATTTGATCCCTTTTGGCTCCCACCTAAGGGCATTTAACTCAATCTCCGCTTTGTGTGTGAAGCAATTGAGTGGGAAAGCCACAGATTTGTTCCAATTAATTTTATATCCAGAAATCTGTGAGTATAATTTTATTTGCTCGAAAAGTTTGGGAATGGAGGCAGGAGTGGCGAACAGTAACAGATCATCGGCGTATGCAGACAGCTTCAGTTCCACATCTGCCAGTTGCAGGCCATGAATATCAGGGTTTTGATGGATTAAGAGAGCCAGGGGTTCCAATGCTATGTTGAATAGCAGAGGAGAAAGGGGGCACCCCTGTTTGGTACCTCTTTTAAGCAGGAACGCTGCTGATGAGATATTGTTTACTGCTATAACTGCCTTGGGATGTGTATACATTAGTTTAACCATTCTAATAAATCCTTCTCCAAAACCAAACCATTTGAGGGCATCTAGAAGGAATGGCCACTCTATCCTATCGAACGCCTTTCGGCATCCAGTGTTATCCCAACAAGTGGGCTTCCACACCTTTTGGCCTCCGCGAGCGCATGGCAAAGAACCCTTGCATTATCTGTGGTGGATCGTCCTGCTATAAATCCACATTGATCGGGATGGATTATTGAAGGGGCTACATCTGCCAGCCGGGCAGCCAATATTGATGCATATATCTTGTAATCTATATTTAGTAATGAGATAGGGTGGTAGTTACCCACTCTTTGAGGGTCTCTCCCTGGCTTTTCCAGTACAACCACTGTTGCTGCCGCAAACTCCCCTATTTGTGGTGACTGTTGACTTATTAACTCATAATACTGCAGCAGGAATGGGATAAGGTCCATTGCAAAGGCTTTATAAAATTCTGATGGGATTCCATCTGGGCCAGCTGCCTTACCCGGCAACAATGCCTTAATAGCACGCGAAATCTCCTTGCTAGTTAATGGATTGTCTAGTCGTTTAGACTCTTCCAATGTTAGAGTGGGCCACTCTACTTTATGTAGCAAATTTGTAAAGGCCTCCTCCTCATACTGTATCTCAGTGGAGTATAGGTTCGAATAAAAGGTACCAAAGCACCCTGCTATCTCCTCATCCTTCGTTACCAATCGCTGTGAAGTCTCTTTAACAATAGTTGTTATTCTAGATTTCCCCCTCCTACTTTTCAGGGTTTGAGCTAACAATTTCCCTGCTCTGTTGTCCTCCGTATAATATCTACCAGCTTGGCCCTGCAAGGTTTGCACTGCTTCTGCTGTTGCAAGGGAGTTATATTGAAAACGCAGTCTCTGTAACCTAAGGAGTATACAAGGGTCTTTTTTCCCTATCAGTATACGCTCACCTGCCTTAATTTGCTCATTCAGCCTATTCATCTCTTCGCCTCTCTGTTTTGCTAGTCTTATTGAATAACTAGTGATTTTCGCACAGATGGTGGCCTTGAATGCTTCCCACCAGGCCCACCCGGATGTCTCCGTGGGGTTATTAAACTGGAAGTATTCCTTAATCATTTCACGCATATCAGCACAGAATTGGGGGTCAGCCAATAGGGATCTGTGTAGTCTCCAGATGCTGGGAGGTCGTTCCTTAGAGCTAATGTCCAGTTTGAAGGATACTGCTGCATGATCTGACACGTGAGTGGCATGAATGTTAGAGCAGATTATATTGGGGATTAGGGACTTCCCGACCAATAAAAAATCTATTCGTGAGTGTGAGGAGTGTAGTGTGGAGAAGAACGTGTAGTCTCGCTCGGCAGGATGTTGGAGCCTCCAAATATCTACTGGGCCACTTTCCTTGCAGCAGGATTGAAGCGTTGTTTGTGCTTGGGAAATTTTATGTGAGCGGAAAGGCTGCCTGTCAATCAACTGATCCATAACTAAATTAAAGTCTCCACCCAATATTATTGGGTGCTGACTATTGCCCAGTATCTCTTCCCCAATATTACGAAAAAAGCTAGGGTCATCGGAATTGGGAGCATAAATATTTATTAGCGTCAATGTGCCTTGTTTTATTTGCATCACCGTCCTCGCCCATCTGCCCTCCTTATCAGATCCTGTATGAGTGAATAATGGCATCAGCGATTTGCGCACCAACGTAGCTACGCCGTTTTTTTTATGGACTGCCGGTGAGAAGGCCGCAAACATGTATACTCCATTTGACAGTTTCAGGGATTCTTCTGTGATTAAGTGCGTCTCTTGAAAATAGACTACATCTGCCTTCTCTTTCTGACAATACGTGAGGAGTTTTTTGCGTTTGATCGGATTATTTATGCCCTTAACGTTCAGTGATAGGATTTAAAGTTTGCTTGCCATTGCCTATACATTGTGAAGATGATACTACTCGTAACTCTCTGCATTCCATCCTACATGGTCTCCCCAATATATCCAACCGCCCATGCATTAGCTCCATTACTGAGAAAAAAATGACCATCCCTCCAAAAGGGGTTCTACATTTAACCGTTGGGTGAGCGCGCAAACTAACACCGCCCAATTGGGTGAGACTAGCCATCAGCTTAGGGGTACCGGAGGAGCTCACTTGGGTTCCTTTTTTTTTTCCCCTACCCTACTTTTCCTCTCATGTCCCACCCTTTAAGAAAGGGAGGGGGAGAAAGAATACAGAAGACGGTGTAGAAGGAGAAGAAAAGATATCAAATAATTATAGCAACTAAGAACATTATTAACTGAGAATATCCACTTTAAATAGTTTGATATTAGACAGCATTAACACTATACACATAATAACTCTGCTCTCCCACACATTTAACCACCCGCTATATGCTCTGCGCCTGCTGTGCATAAAGAAAATTTAAAAAGAAAAGGAGAGACAACCCCTGCACGATCAGACCTCCTTCCAGCCTTAATTACTCTGGAGGACGCCTACCATTTGTTTCATTTCCCTGAGCTGAACAAGTATACATCTAACAAATAAAAGCAGAAGCTGGAGGCAATCCAGAGGGGGGGAGGGGGGTAGTGACTGCGGATACCGATTGTATTCAGTTGCGCTAAGCAGCCACACCCAGGAATGCATCAACGGCGCCATCGGGTCATAAGTAGGATAGGAAGCAACAGTCACTAGGCCCCTCCTTAGCGCATAAGTGAAGATTCCTTTTCTTCCAGGAAAGCCCTTAAAGCGCTGGGCTCCTCAAAAGTACGTGTTTGGTTGTGAAGAGTGATCCGTAGTCTTGCTGGATAGTACATCCCATACTTGGCCTGCAGCTTCTGTAAACGTGGCTGGCATTCCAATAGTTGCCTCCTCTTATCAACTGTGGCTTTAGACAGATCAGGAAAGAACAGAATCTTATGACCCTCGTGCTCTGTTGGTGCCTGAACTTTGGCACCGTTCATGATCTTGACCGACCACCTGCTGATATCGCATAACTCTAAGCACTACGGGCCTCGGATATCTCCCCGGTGCTTTGGAGTATGTGGATACACGGTGGGCCCGGTCGATCTCCAATGGATAAGTCAGCTGCAAACCCAGCATTTTTGGCAGAAGCCCTTCCATAAATTTTGTTGGGTTAGCCCCTTCTATATCTTCCGGTAGGCCGAGAACACGAATGTTGTTTCTATGTGCTCTGTTGTTCATGTCTTCCAAGTTTCTTTCTAGTTGGGTGATCCTCTTAGCGTCTTGCTCGACTATGCGGATGCGTTCCTCATGGGCTGCCAGGGTATTATCGGCTTTGTCTGAGCATAGATTTAGTGCAACCAACTGATCTTTCATGTCTGTAAGATCAATTTGTAGAGCTCCCAGCGTATTAGCATTGAGCTGTACTAGCTCCTTTACTGCTCTGATCTCGGCGAGCAGCTCCGGCAGGCCCTCCATTTGATTTTTTGAAGGCGCCATCTTTTGAGGTGAAGGGGGTTCTTGTTTAAAGCGTTTTGCGCCCTTGGAAATATTATTCTGAAAGTCTAGCCGAGCTGGTTTTGTGGTGGACATTCTTTACTACCAGATGTCAAGGCTGGATATCGTCTTATCAGATTCACGAAGAGGGTAGTAGATTCTTGCAGGATTCCTCCGGAGCAAGCCTCTAGACCTCCATCTTACACCGTAGCTAGCTCCGCCTCTCTGAACCTCATGGTTAGTGGTCTTTATTATGACCTTATGGGGACAGACTTAAAGATCTTAATATGTTTACGTTAGAAGGAAGGCGGGATAGAGGAGATATGATAGAGACATTTAAATACCTCAGTGGCATAAATGCACAAGAGGAGAGCCACATATGATTGAAAATAAGTTCTGCAACAAGGAGGCATAGGATGAGGGTGAAATGGGATAGGAGTAATATGTGGAAATATTTCTTTACAGAAAGGGAGGTAGATGCATAGAATAGTCTCCCAGTGGAGGTAGTAGAGATGAGGACAGTATCTGAATTCAAGAAAGCATGGGACAAACACAGAAGATCTCTAAAGAAAAAAGGCAGACTAGATAGGCCATATGGTCTTTTTCTACTGACATGTTTCTATCTTTCTATTTCTGTCTTACTTTTAAACAAGCCTCAAGATTTTTTTATTGCTTTTAAGTTTAGTTAAGTGCAGACTTAACAAGCAAAGAGAGTACTGTGTGCAGTTCTAGAGACCACACCTTCAAAAGAATATAAGCAGGTTGGAGTTGGTGCAGAGGGTGGCTACTAAAATGGTTAGTGGTCTTCGTTATGAAGCATATGGGGACAGACTTAAAGATCTTAATATGTATACTTTAAAGGAAAGGCGGGCTAGGGGAGATATGATAGAGATGTTTTAATACCTCTATGGCATAAATGCACAGGGGGAGAATCTCTTCCGTTTGAAAGCAAGCTCTGCTGCGAGAGGACATAGGATGAGTGTGAAAGGGGATAGACTGAGGAGTAATATGTGGAAATATTTCTTTACAGAAAGAGTGCTAGATGCGTGTAATATCTCCCAGTGGAGGTGGTAGAGATGAGGACAGTATCTGAATTCAAAAAAGCATGGGCAAACACTGAGGATCTCTAAAGGAAAAGAAAGGCACTATTGTAGTTGATGGAAGGGCAGACTAGATAGGCCATGTGGTCTTTTTCTGCCATCATGTTTCTATGTTTCTATTACTTACAAGGAAACAAAACGAAAAGCAAAACTACAAAAATAAAAGCAAAATCAATGTAGTCCATAAAGTCTACACTATAAGAAGGGGAACCATTCAACTCCAGGAACAGGGTACTTACCAAGAAATAGGAAAAAAAACTACCAACAGAGAGAAGCAGCATCTTCTGTTACTCAGCTGCAATTAGTAATCAACTTAAGGACAGAACAAGTTAGCTATATTTTCTTATTATCTTAGAAAATCCTTAATTGACTGGCTTCAAAAAAGATCTATTTAACACTATCATATATTAGAATACATCTACAAAGAAATGCTATCATACAAGATATCTCTCAGGGCACAGTTTTTTCCTTCTGGCTTATGTCTCACAGCAAAGGTCAGGAAATAACCAAATTTTGAACCTATAAATAGGGCTTCTATTTCTGTGTTTTATAAATTGTAAATGCATGTGTTTATTTTCCAGCTAATTAAGGGACATATTTACTAAAGTGCTTTTACAATTAGCACAGTCTAGTGCACAGTAAGCTTTTAGCATAGGGCCATGGCAACTGTTACCATGTGCTAAAAATGTCAGTGTAGTAAAAATCCCATGCTAAGAGTTTAGCTTGCAATTGAGTGGGGGAATGGATAAGTTAGGGGCAGAGAGTGGGTATTATTCACATATTGTGATTATCATGGGTGTTAGCATGTGCTAATCATTATTATTGCAGTTGTCATGAGTGCACATACTGCCACTTCAATGGATGATGGTAAGTGCATCCATGTTAATTTCAGTTCTAGGTTTAGCACAGTGAAGTGCCTCCCACTATGCTAACTGCATGGGGACTTCAGGGGAATGCCCCGAACAGTTAGCCTGGGTTGACCACATCTTCCACACACATTTTTGGCATTAAACGCATTCTAAGATGCAGATTCTTAGCACAGTTTAGTAAATATGTTTTATTTAGGTGGATCTGAATTTTAATTTATTTTGTTTATTTTATTTTTATTTTTGTTTTCTTAAAGAAAAACTTTGGTTATTTTGATTTTTGTCTGTCCTTTTTACTGTGTCCTATGTTTGATTATAAAGAGCAGAACATGATTAAGATTTGTGGTATAAAAATGGCAAAATTAAATAAATAGGTGTATTTTGAGGATACAAAAAAATCAGAGATGTTAGCAGTGTTTTCATGCCAGATGTACTATTGCTGGGTAACTTTTCTGGTGTAGTCCAACATGAACATTTGTGCCAACTAGATGTAATTATTGCAGAAAAGATACAAAAACTGAGCGAAGTATACAAGACAAACCAGGAAAGTGATGTAAAAGTACGTACCTGGGTAAGAAGTGTATTATTGATGTTTATACAATAAACACCAATTTTAATATTTTTGTGTCAGATGTGTTTTATCGGTGTTTATCAGTTAAAACTTAGGTGGCCTTTTATTAAGGGGTGCTAGCTGTCAGTGCATGTTCTGGCATATGCTGAAGACGCGCTGGGACATGCATTGACAGCTAGTGTGGGACTATGACAGCACAATCGATTTCCACATTAACTGTCCATGGTGCATTAGGGAAGCAAGTGGTTGGGTTTGGGTTGGAGAGTTGGTAAGGAGAGCGCCTTGCAGTCATTATGACTATGCTAACTGCATGATGGCCAATAAGCACAGGTGCAATTACCACCCCCTCAGTAAGTGGATGTAAATGCACCTGCGCTAATGTGACAAGAGTTAAGGGACAGTGCTGCGCATTAACTGGTGGGAACATGCTTTTCATGCCCCAACAGTGAAAGTGGTGGCATTGCACCTAATGCACCTTGGTTTTGCATAGTATTGGTGCGTTAATCACAATGTACTTTAGTAAAAGGGGCCCTAAATAATTAGAAGCCATACTTATAATTTTTTATAAAATATGCCTATTCCTGAAATACAGTCACAAAATAGATTCACAATCCTGAGGAAATGTAAAAGTCAGTAATAACATGATATGATCAATTTCTCCAGCTGCTGGGCTGCCACGAAGTCTTGATAGGTCTAAATTGTCCACTGCATCCCCACGAACTGCCTCTCCATCATTGCCCCCCTTAAGGATCTTCCAGGTAGGAAAAAAAAATTAACTAATGGGGAACCCCTGTCCCAGGATTTTCAAGTCCTCCTTAATGAACAAATCTAACGGAGAGGATAACTGGAGGTGAGGAAAGTTAGCCTTCAATTCACCAAGTTATTATCCTGGAGCAAACTCAACTGCACCGCATCAGGGTTTGTACCGCTTGATCTGCTACCGCCCATGCCTGCCCTCGAATCCATCCCTGGTACCGGTGGTTCGCCCAGGCAAGTTCCCCGATTCGATACCAATTTTGATCGATACCGGGCCTTAGCAGAACACGGACATCATTCACGTCAATACTTTGAACCTTCTGATTCCGATTGATCCGATGATGAATCGATTGATATCCGAAGACTTCAAAGTATACTGGAGAATCCATTTGCCTTTCCAGAACGGTGCATATCCCCTCCTGAGGATATGTCTTTTCAAGAATTTATTCAGGACCTAGCCAGAGGCCTGTCCATAATGATAACATCCGAGAAAGAGCCTAGAGCAAAGGAATTGGAGATCCTCCAATACCCTAAGGTTCCTAAGGAAGCAGCCACTCTTCCAGTTCACCGCATTCTCTAGGATCTCATGCTCTGGATGTGGGAGACGCTCTTCACCATACTCCGCATACTCGATGACTCGATACCATGTATCGAGTACTGGAGTCTCCCGGTTTCCAAAAGACACAGTTGCCACATCAGTAGTGGAATCGGCAATGCATCGAATTAAAACTTCAAAGACACATCCTTCTAATCCTTCGGGTATAGAATTGAGAACTCTTGATGCTTTTGGGCATTGATTCTTTCAGGCCTCCATGCTTTCAGCCAGAATAAGTTCATATATACTCTAGATGGGTAAGTTCCTCAAGGAGGTTACTAGAGATCTTGAGTCAATGTCCCCTCTTCTCCCTGATGATAAGAGCGCTGACTACTTCACCTTGGTCAAATATGCCCAAAATGTTTCAAAGTTTGTAAATAGGGCAACTTTTGACTGCTTTGAATGCACCAGTAGAGCCACCTCAATCTGCTTTGGAGCACACAAGAGACCCTCCCCCAACATTGCAGGCAGACTCTGTCATTATGCTCACAAGGTGGCATCTCATCACTTCAAAGCAGTGAACTCTGACGATAGTGACAGAAGGCTACAGGCTTCACCTGGAAACTCTGCCTCCCTCCACACTAGTAGGGGACTACCTTCTCAGCCTCCTCTCACTGCTCTTTTGCTGCAAGATGTGACTTCTCTTCTATCAGAAGGCGCCATAGAGGAGGTCCCAACATCTCAACAAGGAAGGGGTTTCTACTCTCCGTACTTTCTCATGCCAAAGAAAACCGAGAGATACAGACCCATTCTGAATCTCAGAAACCTGAACAAGTTTCTCATCTGCAAGAAGTTCAAAATGGTTTCTCTAGGGATCCTTCTACCCTATCTACAGAGTCAGGACTGGCTCTGTTCTCTAGATCTCAAAGAAGTGTATACATATATCCTCATTCATCCTGAACACAGGAAATATCTACACTTCATGTTTCAGGGAGGACATTATCAATACAAAGTCCTGCCCTTTGGACTCGCCTCTGTCCCAAGAGACTTCGCAAAGTGCATGGTGGTCATAACCGCATTTCAAAGATCTCTAGGGATATTTGTTTTCCCTTACTTAGATGACTGGCTCATAAAGGCAGGCACCTTTCAAGAGGTCCACCTGTCTCTCTCCCATACCATGCAGATATTTCAATATTTGTGATTTGTGATAAATCTACCAAAGTCCCATCTCACTCCTTTGAACACTAGAGTTCATAGGAGCTCTCTTAAACACTCAGCAGTCAAGGGCATTTCTACCTCGGCCCCGTTGTTCTCATCTCATTTAGTTGGCATCTCAGTTATATCTCAAAGACCACCTGACTGCTCTCGAAATGCTGCAGCTTCTAGGTCATATGGCCTCAACAGTACATGTAGTACCATATGCCTGCCTGCATATATGCACAGCCCAATGGGCTTTGGCTTCCCAGCAGAAACAGGTTTCAGGCCATCTCATGGACAAAATCCAAGTGTCTGCCCCTCTGGCCACATCTCTTCTGTGGTAGTGTTCCCCAGAGAATCTCCTCATCGGCTCACTTTTCAGATGCCTCCACATCAGTGTACCCTGACGATGGATGCCTCCAAATTGGGCTGGGGAGCCCATCTAGAGTCCCTCTCCACTCAAGGCCTCTGCACGGAAGAGGAGTCCAGGCTTCAGATAAACTTACTGGAACTTTGGGCAATCTTCAATGCCCTCAAGGTCTTTGAGGGGCATCTATGCTTCCAGAGGATCCTGGTCCAGACGGACAATCAGGTAGCCATGTTCTTTGTGAATAAACAAGGAGGAACAGGATCTTGGCCTCTCTGCAGAGAGGCTCTCCATCTCTGGTCCTTTGCCATTACTCATCAGATACACCTCAAAGCGTTGTATCTCCCAGGGGAGCAAAATGTCTTTGCAGACAGATTGAGTCGGATCCTCCTTTCCCATGAATGGTCTCGCCACACGGAGACAGCATCCTTCATCTTTCAGACCTGGGGGACTCCAGGGATAGACCTGTTTGCCACTCTGCAGAATGCCAAACTTCCTCGCTTCTGCTCCAGGTGTCCCATGTCGGACATCCAGGAGGTGGATGCTTTTCACCTCCACTGGGGTCAGGAGTTTCTGTATGTCTTTCCTCTCATTCCCCTGATTCCCAAGATAATTTTCAAACTCCAAGCAGACAGGGGCTTCATGATACTCATAGCCCTGTGTTGGCCACATCAACTATGGTTTCCTCTCATACTATGTCTGTCTCAGATTCAACCCCTAGATCTCGGATCTGCTCCAGATCTCCTCTCTCAAGAGGGTATGAAGCTGCTCCATCCCAATCCACAGTCTTTCCACCTCACGGCATGGCTGCTGAAAGCATAGTATTGCAGAATCTGAACCTTACCCAGGAGTTTAAGAGATCCTGTTGGCCTCTAGAAAGCCATCCTCCAGACATTCTTATGCTTTCAAGTGGTGTAGATGTTTTCTCTGGTGTTCCCAGGAGGACCTTAATCCCTTCTCGGCTCAAGTGGAGGTGCTCCTCCAGTATCTCCTCCACTTATCCTCATCTGGTCTCAAGATCAACTCAGTATGAATTCACCTCAATGCAATTTCAGCCTCTTATCATCCTTTGGATGGACAGCCCATTTCCTCACAGCCTCTCATAGCGCACTTCAGAGGAACCTCTTGCTCACCAAACCTCCCATCAGACTACCACCAGTGGCATGGGATCTCAGTGTTGTTCTAGGGCAACTTCTTAAGCTGCCCTTTGAATCCTTAGCCACTAGTTTCTAACATGGAAGGTCATCTTCCTCATTGCACTCACTTCAGCTAGATGCATTAGTGAGCTTCAAGCTTTGGTGACAGACCCACCTTACACATGGTTCCACCATGACAAGATTGTTTCTAAGGACTCACCCCCACTTCATGATGAAGGTGGTGACTCCTTTCCATTTGAATCAGTCAATCTACCTTCCTGTCTTTTTTCCTAGACCACATTTGTCTAGGGCAGAGGTAACCCTCCATACCCTTGACTGCAAATGCGCCTTAGCATTCTATCTTCAAAGGACTTCAGAACACCGTAAAAATTCTCAGTTGTTCATCTCCATTGATCCCAGTCACTTGGGATTGCCAGTATCCAAACATACTCTTCCTAAATGGATAGCACATTGCATCTCATTTGCTTATGATAAAGCAGGACTATCCCTTGATGGTCATATCACTGCCTATAATGTTAGTGCCATGGCTATCTCGATGGCAAATCTATTCTCTGTAGCCATTGACAAAATCTGCAAAGTAGCAGCTTGGTCTTCAGTACATAACTTTGCTGCTCACAACTCTCTGGACAAGGACTCCCACTGGGATGCTGTGTTTGGTCAGGCTGTGCTCCTGCACCTCTTTTAGGGCAACTCCTGCCCTCCATCCCGGAACCTAATGATAACAGACATCCATGAAGGATCCAAGGCATCTTCAACTCTGCTCTGGGGAAAACTACCATTTATGAGGTCATTCTCTCTGGCATCTGGGAGCTAGGGAGTCCCATATGCGAAGACTACATTCCTGCTTGTTCCTGGAGATAGTGTAGTTAGTCACCTGTAACAGGTGATCTCTGGGAACAGCAGGAATTTAGTCTTCACAACCCACCCTCCTCTCCTAGGAGTTGTAAGTTTTCTTTTCTCTCCTTTTCTCTCAGCTACAAACTCAACTGAAGAGGGAGAGTTGGGAAGGCAGGAATGCAGCAACGCAGGTGCAGTGGGATGCTCTCAAAAGTCTTCCTATTGGACACTGGGGAGCGTTCCTGTGCGGGCTCCGTCAGTACCGTCACCCATATGTGAAGACTAAATTCCTGCTGTTCCCGGAGATCACCTGTTACAGGTGAGTAACTATGCTTTAGCAAAAAAAAAAAAAATCCCTCTTTACACTTATATAAGCCATAAATAGGAAAGATTTCTTTTGGTACAGTTTCCTCAGCTTCCAGAATTAATGCTCCTCGTGGATGGCAAAAGCAGGAAGAGAAGCATTCAGTAAATCATCAATTGAGATAATTAATAGTTCTGTTAAACAAAGCTTATTTCCTGCTGCTTTGAAAGCAGTCTCAATTCATCCATTACTTAAGAAACCCAAATTGAACTCTGTTGACTATAATTGTTGCCCTTTGGCGAATCTGTCATACTTGGGTAAATTGACTGAGAAAACAGTTGCTGTTCAATAGAATTTATTGAAGAGGCAAAATTGTTTATCCTTTTTGGTCCAATGTTGGATATGGCCATGGAACAGAAACTGTTTTGTTGGTGTTAATATGGTAACCTAGTGTTAAATATAGACAAAAGTCTAAAAAGTGTAGCAGACAATCCTAGCCTATATTTGACATTTGGCATAATTGATCCTTGTGTTTTATTAGAACAGTTTATGTTGTTAGAAACTAGTGTTAATGAATGTAACTGATTTTCAATCTTTCTTCTGAATAAGGGGTAGGGAAAGAATAAAATGAAGGGGAAGAGGGGACCTCTGGGCTGTAATGATTTTGTATGTTGATTGTAATTTTAAATCCTTTTGTTAAATAATGGGGCACTTTTTGGAAATTTTTGGTTTTATGTATATTTTCTGCAATTTCCTGTTACCTTATGGTTCAAACTGTAATTATGCCTTTTTTTGTAAACCGCGCTGATCGGATTATTAAATGGGATAGCTGCAGTATAGAAATGTTTTAAATAAATAAAATATATAAGATTCTCTCCTTGTATCATGTAAGATCCTACAAGGTTCAATCATTTCACCTTTTCTATTCAATGTATATCAGTTCTCTACGAGTACAATTACCCAGACTTTTGAAATTAAATACTTTGGGGTAGATTCTGGATGGAGTTTAGCGGGGATACACGTCTGGTTCGGATGTCCATCTCCGCTAAATGCTGGGGTGCCAATCCTGCTGACACAGCTCCACGCACGTACAGGCATGTTGGAGGAGGTGCTCTGTTCGTGGGTGGAAGGGGGTATGCCGGAGGGGGAGCGAGGGTGGGGAGTGGGCGGGAAACTGACCCTGGACGTACAGGTTCGATTCTGAGGTTGGCCCTGTATATCCGGGGTCGATGATTTGCACACGGGACTTATTCCACCTCGGAGATGGAATAAGTCCCCCTAAATGTCGCAGAAGGAGGACACAGGGCATGGAAAGCGAGGTGAGGGGTGCAGGGGGTTCTTCGCAGCCTGACACTGGCCACGGTAGGCCCGATTGGGGGTCGGGCTATGGGGAAAGAAACCTTTCGGGGTCTGCCAGGAATCGCTGCTCCTGTATGGAGCCGTGCTGCCATGATGCCATGGCACCATGGCTCCGTAGAGGAGCCTGGCTGGGCTAGCCATGTAAGTGTTGGGACCTCCGGGTGCCTAAATCAGGGCACGTCCTGATGTCCCGGCCTTATGCCATGATTCTGCTCCCATGGGGACGTCTAGCCCCCAAGGGAGCAGAATCAGGCGCATCCCCTGGCCGTCCAGATGTCTGGACGTCCGGACGGCCCCGGGACACGCACCTCTGAATTGGTCTCTTTATGTATACTGATGATTTAAAATAATATCTGCCCTTCGGCCCTGACTGTCCTGCTGCTTTACAAAGCCTACCTCATTGTTTAACTGCATTAGTATATTAAGCGACGTTTTAAAGGTCATTGATGCTAATAAGGGTGCATATTCAGATAATATGCTGAAATCTGATTAATAAAGCACCCAGCTAAGTCTGAGACCTGTTGCTTATAATTTATAAATTATAATGTATAATTAAAGTAACTATCCTAGTTATTTTTGATGGATATATGTTTTGAAATATTGAGATAACATCACAATCTTGAAGATATTATCAGAGTGTGATAACGTGGAAACTTATTAGTTAGTAAATACAAATGTTTGAATACACAAAAACAAAAAAACAAAACAAAAGGTGTGTGGACTGGGAAAAAGCAGGTAAACAAATTGGATCCTCTATGTTTAAATAAATATCTAGTACTTCTTGCTAGATACCAAACTCACAACCTGGGGATCTCTTGGATCATAAACTATTTATGATTCCTCAGGTGCATGTAGTTTTCTGCAGCCATCGTTGATTCTTTAGTTATCTTCTTATTTGGATACAGATAAACTGATGAAAATACATGAAGCCCAGTTCTGACCAGACTACATCATTGTAACAATTTGCTGGCAGATATGTGTTATTGATTCTCCTTGATATGACTGCAGTATTTGATCTTTTGGCCTGACCTCCTGCTGATCAGATTTAAGAATATTGACTAGTAGGAGTAGCTGTGCAGTAGTTCCAATCCTGTATTATGTAGCACTCTTCTCATGTAGTATGTGGTTATGAATTGTCAGCTTTGTTCGTCCTGACTTGTGGCATCTTCTAGGCGTCTTTCCTTGCTCCCACCCTCTTCAACATCTTTTTGACACCTTTGTCAATCATGATTCAAAGTTTTGGTATTAGCATTTTCATGTGTGCAGATGTTATTCAACTGGTATTACCATATGATTCCCAAGAGACACCAGTTTTGCAAAATCTTAATCTATGTCTTGATGACATTGTAATCTGGCTTTCATCACATAAACTAAAATTAAATTCACATAAGTCAGAAGCCATTTGGTTTCTCCATAAAAAATTCTCTTATCATTGCTACCTACCATGGCTAGAACCAAGGTTACTATCAAGGAGACTGTCACCAAACTTGTATTCGTTCTTCATAACCAATTAACTTTCATACCAAAGATCTCTTCCCTAAATAAGAAATGTCTGCTTGTCTTCAGAAAGATGTGCCTGCTCTGGAGCATGTGTAAATGTATATTTTATAAAATATGCATGTAAATCATAATTCTGCCTATGCTCCTCCCATATACTGATTCAGAACATGCATGCACATAGATTTCATAAAGGTATGTGTGTTTTGGTCACCACACGTACTTTATGTGTGTAATCCTTGGGGTAATATTATACAAAAAAACATTTTTATGGGTATGAAAAAGGCCTCTATGTGTAAAAAATGCATTATAAAATTGCCTCTTCAGTGTCTTCAGCTTATACAGAATATGGCAGTGAAACGTCTATATAGTGCTAAAAGATTTGATAATGTGACCCCTCTACTGAAAAAGCAGCTCTTGCTGCACATTGCTGCAAGAATGGAGTTCAAATCTTTACATTAACTTATCATGCCTGTTCCACTGATCTGCCTCTTTATATTTCACCAGAAAACCAGACAATTTGCAACCCTAGCCTCTTGAGTCCTGAATATATCTGACCATGCCTCCCCTAAACATTTGAGCCCTATGAAGGTGCCTATTTTGCCTATGCTTTTAATTCAGTCTTTGCCCTGAATGGTCTTTACCTTGGTGGTCATTCAAGTATTGTGCTAGAGCACAAGTGAAAGCACTTGTGCAAAGATGACCAATCTTCTCTGTGGCAACACACTTGTCTTATGATAAAAGTCTGTATCTACAACAGATAACTTAAAGATTTAGATGCAAAGCTGCTCTGAATTTATTTATACAGAAATATATTTACATACTGTTTCTACAGGCATAAAGGAATGCATATAGTTCTTTCTAAGCTATGCCAAACGTTTGTGCTTATTTATTTATTTTGCTGAGTTTATATACCACTGTATCTACAAGTCAAGGCGGTTTACATAAAACAAACAGACCCGAATGGGCTTAACATGAAACAAAATTACAGATAATAAGGTGGAAGTAAGATAAAACCAAAAAGTATATTAATACATTGTGCAATGATTTACATGGAAGAATAGAAAACAAAAAGCAATAATTTAAGTAGATGCAGCAACTGAGAAACTCTCAGCGAAAGGTAGTGTCTTTAGCCCTTTTCTGAAAGTTATAAGGTTGTTAATGGCATATTATTTATTTATTTATTACATGCACTTATATACCGAGCTATTTTCCATCAGTGCGGTTTACATAGAACCATTTAAATTGTTGTTGTTAAGTGCCATCGAGTCGGAGTCGACTCATGGCGACCTTCTGGATAGCTATCCTAAATTGTGTTCGGTCTTCAGTCAGGCAGTTCATTGTTGACAGACTGGTACCCGTAGCTGCTGTTATTGTATCGATCCATCTCATTGCTGGCCTTCCTCTTTTGCGTTGACCTTCTATCTTGTCAAGCATGATGTCTTTCTCTAATGATCTCTCTCTTCGCATGATGTGTCCAAAGTATGAAAGTCGAAGTCTTGTCATCTGAACTTCTAAAGAAAGCTTAGGTTTGATCTCCTCTAGTACCGACTGGTTTGTTCTTCGGGCAGTCCATGGTATACACAGTATTCGCCGCTAGCACCATAATTCAAAGGCATCAATTTTCTTTCTGTCTGTCTTTTTCACTGTCCAGCTTTCACATCCATATGATGTTATTGAAAATACCATGGCTTGAACAAGTCGAATCTTTGTATGGAGAGAGACATCTCTGCTCTTGAGAATCTTATCTAGGTCTTTCATAGCCATTCTGCCAAGAGCAATGCGTCATTTGATTTCTTGACTGCTTGTTGCTTCTTTATTGATAGTTGATCCAAGTAGGTTAAAGTTGTTCACAATTTCAATTTCTTCTCCTTCAACGATGAACCTGTTGATTATGCCAGTTGTCATGATCTTTGTCTTCTTTACATTAAGGTGCAGGCCCATTTTGAGACTATGTTCTTTGATTGTGAGAAGCAAATGTTTCAGATCATCTTCACTTTCAGCCAGTAATGTGGTGGTATCAGCATACCATTTAAATACACATCTCAAAACGTTCGATTTGTGTTTACAATTAACAGGCAACAGAACTTGGATAGATAACAAGGGGGTAACTATTTACAACTGTACAGAAAGAGCGGGCTGAACATCTGTTTGAAGTGGTTAGTTTACTGATGAGGCATTTGAGGTGCTGTCATCTGGGTAATGCTCGAGGAAAAGGTGGTATTTCAGAGCTTTCCTAAACTGCGTTAAATTAGTGATTGCCCGTATACTAGGAGGGAGGCTGTTCCAGCATTTTGGTGCCGAGAATTTGAAAGCCCTGTTCACTGTTGTCTGGCAGCACTTGGTTGTTTCTCTTGGGACTATTAGTTTATTGTCCTCAGGGGATCTTCTAGGTCTGTTCAGGGGGGTTATCTGAATGAGGTCTGCTAGGGCTGGTGGAGTGAGCTTATTTATGATCTTGAAGGTCAGAATTATGGTTTTGAACGTAATTCTGCCTTTTAATGCAGGTGATCAGGAATAGCATTCCATAGTGCAGGGGCAAAGAGGGAGAAAGCCCTTTTCAAAGCAATATTTGATGCTTTAGTGTTCAGTTAAGGTATACCTAAGGTGTTGAGTGAGTGTGTTCTGCGATTCCTATTGTTTGGGATTTTTTGAATCAGTGTACGAAGGTAGATTGAGGATAAGTTCTGTGAAGCATTGTAGATGACATATAAGCATTTGTACTTTATCTCTGAAGTACTGGTAACCAATGCAACCGTTTAAGGGTGGTAGTGATATGTTCCACTATGGTGAGAATGCATGCCGCTAGGTTTATGGCCAGTTGTAGAGGATGAATGGCAGTAATTTGGAGGCCTGGAAGGATAACGCTGCAGTAGTCAATGTGAGGGAAAATAAGGGCTTGAAGAGCGGTGCAGAAGTTGTTGTATTCCAGTAATGATTTGAGCTGCCGTATTAATTTTAGTTTGTGGTATATTTTTCTTGTAATGTTTCTAATGTGAGATGAGAGGGAGAGTCGTTGGTCAATGATGATACCTAGGTAGCGGACTTCATGTTTAACCTGAAGAATTTTAGAATCAATTGTGATAGGCTCTGGAGGAGTGAAGTTGTTGCTTTTACTAATGTATAATATGTCTGTTTTACTGTGGTTAATTTTAAGATTATGAACGGACAACCTCTGAGTGATAGCAATAAAACAATTCTTAATGTTGCTGATCAAAGGCTTAGTGATGTCTATTGGAGTGTATAACATGATATCATCAGCGTAAATGTGGACCATGATATTGTGAGCCCTTATAAAAGCATACAGCGGCCACCTAAAGATATTTATTAAATAAGAGGGAGCATAAAGCTGATCCCTGGAGGACGCCTTGTAACTGAGGATAAGGGTCTGATCTATCACTGTCTATTTGAAGTTGACAATTCAGAAAATATGATTTAAACTAGTCAAGTGTGTTACCTTTTAGTCCTATTGATGTGTGTTACCTTGAAGTCTATTGATGATCAGATTATGTGGAATGGAATTGAATGCAGCTTTTATATCAGTGAAAATGAGTATGAAGCCCCCGTTAGGCTTATCGATTCCCTTTATCAGATTATCCATTAGAACAGCCATTAAGATTCTGTACCATGATGGGGTCTGAATCCATATTGCTGTTGATCCAAGGGGAAATGTTAGTCAATATAATCTTGGAGTTGTATCAAAGCAATCTTCTCTACAATCTTAGCTAAAAAGGAGATGCTGGCAATTGGTCTATAAGAGGTAGGTTGATTGAGATCATTTCCAGCAGCTTTCCTAACTGGGCGAATGGATGCGATTTTTAGATCTGCGGGTATGTAGCCTTGAGAAGGGATAGTTGTGCAGTCCTCAGAATTGTGGGAGAAAGCTCTGTTTTAGCAGCTTGAACCCAGTTAACTGAACAGGGATCAAGTGGAGAAGTTGTATTGTTGATGTTTGAAAATATTTTATCCAATTGCTTGTCTGAGATGCTGGAGAAAGAATCCCAGGTAGTTTTACTATCTATGTGAGTATAAGCGGGAGAGGTATAACTAGAGAGGGGAAGATTATCATAAGGACTGGGGAGAGATTGAAAGTGATTAGCCATTAACTGTGGTGCTATGGGAACAAAATCCTTATGTGCTGTAGGATCTTTCGTGCTTATAATTCAGAGTTCAGAGTTTGTGCTTATAATTCAGAGTGCAAATATCCTCTTCTGGGAAAGCACAATAAGATAACTAAGGTGTATGTTTACTAAACCTTCTTAACGTGCACGCTGTGCAATTATCGCGCGCTAAGGTACCTTAGCGCACGATAATGACGCTTTATGGGGCACAAATGTGCCTTAGCGCGCGCTAATGCGCGCAGCGGCATGAACAAGCGCTGAAGGCAGGGAAAGGCTCCCGGAGGGCGGAGGAAGGCTCCCCAGGGGCGGAGAGAAGGGGTCAGTGGGTGGAGAGTAGGAGGGGAGAGGCTCCCCGCACACTAACGATGTGAAATCCGAGGCCAAAACTAACGCAAGTGAAAACCTCGCATTAGAACTGATTTAAAGGGAAAAGAAACCATTTCTGTCAGCAATGTACAGCAAAACCAGGGAAACCTACAAAAAAGTGATAAGTGTGATACATGTGCATGGAACAAAAGTACAAATAAACATTGAAAAGGACCCCAACAAAATATACAAAAAACATAACCAAGCTGGGAAATAGTGATAGTAATGGGAAACATCAAAAAACACTCCCAAGAAAGCCCCAAAAAAAGGATATGAATTTTGGAAGGGTCTACGCTCCGTCCCCATACAAGGTGAATGATCCCACAGTGAAATAGCACTATCTCCAGGAACAAGCAGGAATAAGTCCTCACATATGGGTACGTCGGTACCGACGGAGCCCGTGCGGGAAAGCTCCCCAGCTTCTTAGAATAGAAGCTTTTGGGACCTCCCACTGCACATGCGCACTGCCTTCCCGCCTTCCTGAACAGCTCTCCTCAGTTTCTCTTTTTCCGCGGAGCCAGCAGGTCGTGTTCCTGTCACCGCTGAAGAAATTGTTATTTTATTTGTTTCTTTAGACCGCGTACCTGCCTTCCCCATACCGATACCGGTATCGCCGGTCTTTTCTTTCTTTCTTTAAAAAATTATAATTCTTTTTTCTTATTTTTTAGCTTTTTGGTCACTTCAGAGAGGCCTCTCGGCCTACTCAATTTCTCCTCATGGAGAAGCCAGCCCCTGGATTTAAGAAGTGTTCCAAATGTAATGCTGTTATTTCAGTCACAGACACCCATGACTGGTGTCTGAAATGTTTGGGGCCTGACCATTCCATACCGGACTGCCCATCTTGCTCCCACATGTCTAAACGTGGGCTGCAGAACCGGGCCAACAAATTCCATGTGCTGTTTGCTTCAGAGAATACAGCATCACAGTCATCCAGGTCTTCTTCTCCGGATGGATCTCAGGTAACCAAACCTTCTGTGGGTAAGTCCTCAAAGAGCAAATCTCCTTCAAAGCATCGAGAGGCTCTTAGCTTAGAACTTGAGGACCCTGCCCCAGCCAAACAACCCCGGCGGGAAGTCCAACTTCCAAAAACGCCAATTCAGGGGTCTCAGGTTGATATCGATGCTACGGCCTCGACAGATCACCTGTTAGCCTGCTCTGGGGTACCGGGTCACTCCGGTACCGACATCCAGGCAGCTATGGCGTCCATGGGCGATACTGTACAGTCCATGCAGCAAGCCGTCATGGCTTTCATTAAAGCTGCAACGCCATCGGTTCCGCTTTCAGCGGTTCCGGGCCCGATACCGGTATCGTCCGCCATGCCGGTATCGAGGCCGTCCACCTCTAAACGCAAGTCGGTACCGTATGGGCTTTCGCTCCATACCGGTTCCATACCCGATACGCCCGATATCGATACCGATCGGTACGCGTATCGTGCGTTAGAGGAAAGCACCGATTCCTCTGAGGATTTTCAATCCTCTGATGATTCTGCTGAGTTTTCACTCAACTTACCTGAGGAGCCCTCTTCTCCTAAAAGGAGAATGTCCCCTCCAGAGGATTTGTCCTTCCAGGACTTTGTTTTAGATATGGCTACAGCCCTTTCTATTACCACATCCTCTGAAAAGGAACCCAGATCCAAAAAACTGGATATTTTGGGATACTCAAAGGCCCCTAAGGAGGCAGTTACCCTGCCTATCCATGAAATCCTTCAAGAACAACTGATGGATTTCTGGGAAAATCCTTTGACTTTGTCTCCTTATTCCCGTAGGTTGGACACCATGTATAGGGTCCCTCCTTCTCCTGGTTTCCAAAAGACTCAATTGCCCCACCACTCTATTGTGGTGAAGTCTGCAATGAAGAAGATTAAGAGTACCAAAAGGCACTCTTCCACCCCTCCAGGACGGGAATGTAAGACTTTGGACTCTTTTGGTAGGAAAATTTTCCAGGCTAGTATGCTTATAGCCAGGATTAATTCCTACAGTCTCTATATGGGCATGTTCCTGGAGGAACTTGCCAAAAAGGTGCGGCATTTTGCCCCCTTTATCCCTGAGGATAAAAAGCAGGGATTCCTTTCCCTAGTGAAACAACTCTTAGAGGTTTCTAAGTTCTCTAATAGGGCAGCATATGATTCCTTTGAGGGAGCCAGTAGGGCTTCGGGCATTGCTATTGCAGCCCGACGTCTTGCTTGGCTCCAGGCCTCTGATCTGGAACCTTGGGTTCTAGATGGCTTACGGAATCTGCCCTGTACAGGTGAGAACTTATTTGGGGAAGAGTGGCAAATCAAAGCCACCCAGATGGATGCTGAAAATGCCACCTTGGAAAGACTTTCAAAGTCCACTTCAATTCCTACTAAGAAAAAGTCTTTTAAAAGGCCTTACTATAAGAAGGCCAGAGTTGCTTCAAATACTGGCCAGCAGTCTTCTCAACCTCGCTATACTGCTAAGCGTCAGCAATCCAAACAAGCACGAGCTAAGCCTGCAGCAGCTACTGTAGCTCAGCAGGCTCCAACCCCTCAGGGGTTTTGACTTGCTCCTAGGGAACTTGCCACTTCTGGTTCTAACACAACCAGAACCTCTCACCATACCCGGAAGGTTGGTTCACTTTGCTCCCAGATGGGAACAAATCACAACAGAACAATGGACCCTCTCTATCATTCGAGAGGGTTACAAACTTCATTTCTCCAGCCTTCCTCCCCATCATATGGTGAGACCATTCAATTCTCCCCCATCTCTCCTAACCCTGTTGGGTCAAGAGGTTTCCTCTCTTCTTGCCCAAGGGGCCATAGAAGAGGTTCCTCTTCCTCAACAAGGGTCCGGTTTCTACAAAGAAGACAGGGGGATTCAGACCAATCCTAGATCTGAGAGAATTGAACAAATTTCTCTTCAAGGAGAAATTCAAAATGCTGTCTCTCGGCATTCTCCTTCCTTACCTCCAGGGTCAGGACTGGCTTTGTTCTCTAGACCTACAGGATGCGTATACACATATACTCATCCATCCATCCCACAGAAAGTATCTTCGCTTTCTGTTTCAGGGAAAACATTTCCAATACAGAGTACTCCCCTTCGGTCTAGCCTCTGCTCCAAGAGTATTCACAAAATGCATGGCAGTCGTAGCCGCATTTCTAAGAGGCATGGGAATCTTTGTCTTCCCATATCTGGACGACTGGCTCATCCGAGCTCCAACTCAGTCACAGGCCCAGATTTCCCTGGACCACACAAGGAGCCTTTTGCAGTATCTGGGACTGGTAGTAAACCTTCCCAAGTCCCAACTCATCCCTACTCAATCTCTAGAATTCATAGGGGCCCAGTTGGACACCATCACTGCAAGGGCCTACCTTCCACATGTTCGAGGCCAGCGCCTCCTGAGTTTGGCCTCCCAAGCTCAGTCCAGCACTCACTTGACAGCCAGGGAAATGCTACGCCTACTGGGTCATATGGCCTCCACAGTGCATGTGGTGCCCTATGCTCGTCTTCATATGAGAGCAGCTCAATGGACCCTGGCCACTCAGTGGACTCAGGCTTCAGGAGCGCTCTCAGACCAAATACAAACCTCCGATCGTCTGTTTTGGTCCCTCCACTGGTGGACTTCCACCAAGAATCTGTTGTTGGGGGCTCCATTTCAACCATTGCTACCCCAAGCAACCCTCACAACAGATGCCTCCCAAACAGGGTGGGGAGCTCATCTGCAAACTCTCTCCACTCAGGGCACTTGGTCTCTACAGGAGACCACCCTTCATATCAATCTTCTGGAACTGCGAGCAATTTACCTTGCCCTCAAGGTCTTCCACTCCCTCCTAGCCAACCTCACTGTCCTAGTTCAGACGGACAATCAGGTGGCCATGTTTTACATAAACAAACAAGGAGGGACGGGCTCTCTGTCGCTTTGCAACGAAGCTCTAAGACTATGGGCCTTCGCCAGAGAGCATCAGATTCACCTGCTAGCAGTGTATCTCCCAGGAGTTCAAAACTCTCGGGCAGACAGGCTCAGTCGAGTTCTGCTGCCACACGAATGGTCCCTACATTTGGACCAAATAAACCGAATCTTTCAGGAATGGGGGACCCCGGACATAGACCTCTTTGCAAGTCCGTGGAATGCCAAACTTCCCCGGTTCTGTTCCAGAACTCCGTGTCAGGGAGCTCAGGCTACGGACGCCTTTCTCCTGAATTGGAATCAGGCATTCCTATATGCCTTTCCACCCATTCCTTTGATTCCCAAGACTCTGTTCAAACTCCAGAGGGATCATGGAACTATGATCCTCATAGCTCCACGCTGGCCACGCCAAGTGTGGTTCCCTCTACTTCTACAGCTCTCCCAGGGATCCTACTTGGATCTGGGAGCTGCGCCAGACCTCCTGTCTCAGGAGGAGGGGACTTTGTGGCACCCAAACCCCAAATCCCTTCACCTCAGTGCTTGGTTACTGAAGGCTTAAGCCTTCAAGACTTTCATCTTTCCCAACCAGTGAAAGATATCCTTTCTGCCTCTAGGAAACCCTCTACCAGGCGTTCCTATGCTTTCAAATGGAAACGTTTTTCCATTTGGTGTGCTCAGCAGGGTCTTGACCCTCTGGCACTTCCTTTGAATTCTCTTCTTGATTATCTCCTGCATCTATCCAATGCAGGCCTCAAGACGAATTCGGTAAGAGTCCATTTAAGTGCTATTGCAGCATCCTTGAAACATATAAATGGACAACCTATCTCCTCTCATCCTCTTGTTGCAAGATTCATGAGAGGCCTGACTCTCACTAAACCTCCCATCAGACCACCCCCGGTCGCATGGGATTTGAATCTAGTGCTCGGTCAACTTATGAAGCCACCTTTTGAGCCAATGTTTTCCACCTCCTTGAAATTTCTTTCCTGGAAGGTCATCTTCCTCATTGCAGTCACTTCGGCTCGCCGCATCAGTGAGCTGCAGGCTTTAGTGGCTAATCCACCTTACACAAGATTTCATCATGATAAGGTGGTCCTTAGGACGAATCCCCACTTTATGCCTAAAGTGGTCTCGCCTTTTCATCTTAATCAAGAGGTATATCTACCTGTCTTTTTTCCAGCTCCTCATGCATCCAATGCAGAGAGGAACCTTCATACTCTGGATTGTAAAAGAGCTCTCGCTTTTTACCTTAATAGGACTCAGCCACATCGAAAGTCTTCTCAACTTTTTGTGGCCTTTGATCCTTCCCATTTGGGACTTCCAGTCTCCAAGCGTACACTTTCCAATTGGATTGCTCAGTGTATTTCTTTTGCTTACCAGAGCAAAAACATTTCTCTGGAAGGCCATGTCACTGCTCACAATGTGAGGGCCATGGCAACTTCTATGGCTCATCTGCACTCTGTTTCCATAGATCAGATCTGTCGAGCCGCTACCTGGGCCTCGGTTCATACCTTCACAGCCCATTACTGTTTGGACAAGGACTCCCGCCGGGATGCCTTGTTTGGCCAGGCTGTCCTCAAGCACCTGTTCCATTCCTAAACAACTCCTGCCCACCTTCCCAGAATGGATGCCTGAGATCCATACGAAGATGGCGAACCTTTACAGGGGATCCCATGCATCTAAGCTAGGGAGTCCCCATATGTGAGGACTTATTCCTGCTTGTTCCTGGAGATAGCACAGTTACTTACCTGTAACAGGTGATCTCTGGGAACAGCAGGAATTAGTCCTCACAACCCACCCACCTCCCCTAGGAGTTGTATCTTTTATCTATCTATCTTCCTGTCCTCTCTCTGTTGACTCAGCTATAAACTCGAAACTGAGGAGAGCTGTTCAGGAAGGCGGGAAGGCAGTGCGCATGTGCAGTGGGAGGTCCCAAAAGCTTCTATTCTAAGAAGCTGGGGAGCTTTCCCGCACGGGCTCCGTCGGTACCGACGTACCCATATGTGAGGACTAATTCCTGCTGTTCCCAGAGATCACCTGTTACAGGTAAGTAACTGTGCTGATCAGGGTTTTCCTCTCCATTGGACAGGTTTCCTATGGCATGCACATGTTCCACAACAGCAGGGCGGGCATGTCGGAATGGGCAACTGGACAGATGCTGGGAAAGGGGATACAGAGGGCTGCAGGCGGCACATGCTGTGGTGCAGCTGGGGCACAGTGCGGACGAGGCAGATGCCTAGGTGGCACTTAGGAATGCTGAAACTGTACAGCAGCCAGACAGCAACTGATGAGGGCCCAACATGGGCACGAGAGTGTTTATCACAGTGTCACAGGGGATAGTACCCTGCAGGTACCTCCAAGGGCACAGAACATTGGCAGGCGGTGTTGGGGGGAAGCGTGGACATCTATGCAGGCACCCCTACCCCAGAACACGCACCATAGGCAGCCGCCTACCTGCACACTGGATGGCTTGAGACTTCACACCACCAGCACCACCAGCAGAAGGGCATGTCAGCATGGTGGCAGAGGGGTACTGGTGGTGGAGGGGGCAGTGGCAGCTGCCCAGAGCAGACCATGGCCTAGCCCTGTGTAGGTGGGTGCCATGCACTGCAACAGACAGGCCCTGCCGGACAAACAGTCATGGTATCACCAGGGAATGCACTGTCTCTGTGGCAACATGGTGGTGCAGTGCACACAACCAGTGTGTTTGGAGGCAGAAGGTCATAGGTTCAAGTCCCAGCTATGGTGCCTGCCAACCCAGTCCCCATATTTTACCCACTACTACAATGTGCTAATACAGACAGAACCTTTATTGCAGATGACGTAAACATGCTCAAAACACCTACATTTTACCCTACAGAGCAAAGACCCCACCTCCCTCCACAGAGCCTGCCCACTCCATTGGCTTTTAAACTGCCATTCCACCAGCGTGTTCTGTGAGGGGAGAGCAGCAGCCAGCATCAGAGGTCAGAGCGGGAGCTCCGCCTCCCTCCACAGAGCCTGCCCACTCCATTGGCTTTTAAACTGCCATTCCACCAGCGTGTTCTGTGAGGGGAGAGCAGCGGCCAGCATCAGAGGTGAGAGCGGGAGCTCCACCTCCCTCCACAGAGCCTGCCCACTCCATTGGCTTTTAAACTGCCATTCCACCAGCGTGTTCTGTGAGGGGAGAGCAGCAGCCAGCATCAGAGGTGAGAGCGGGAGCTCCACCTCCCTCCACAGAGCCTGCCCACTCCATTGGCTTTTAAACTGCCATTCCACCAGCGTGTTCTGTGAGGGGAGAGCAGCAGCCAGCATCAGAGGTGAGGTCAGGAGCTCCACCTCCCTCCACAGAGCCTGCCCACTCCATTGGCTTTTAAACTGCCACTCCACCAGCGTGTTCTGTGAGGGGAGAGCAGCAGCCAGCATCAGAGGTGAGAGCGGGAGCTCCACCTCCCTCCACAGAGCCTGCCCACTCCATTGGCTTTTAAACTGCCATTCCACCAGCGCGCCCGCGCCTGAGGGCCTCGCAAGAGGGCCCTTTGGCGTGGCCCTTAGGTGTTGGACCGTGCGGGACTGGGTTATCTGCTGTATTTGGTTTGCATGCCACGACGAGCGGGACGGTGGAGGAATGATGCCGGTGTCGTAGGATGTGAGTGAGAGCTCTGCCTCATCTGCTTCTGTCAAGTATATCCAGGCAGCAGAGGTTTATAAGGAGCCATTTCTGCGGCGTATTTCTGCCTGGCTTGAATTTGTGATGAGTAGCGATTATGGTCAAGTCTGTTTGGAAAGACTGAGCTGTGGTGGTGTGATATTCTGCCTCTCTGGTGTTATAATGAACCTTTCCTCTTGTCTCTTTTATTTCTTTGACTATCACTATCTCTTACTCTGTCCTATCTTGTTAATGGCGTTCTTTTCATATTTTCAGTATCATTTATGTAGTATTGTAAACCGCTCTAATGCTTTGGCCTGAGCGGTATATCAAATGTAATAAACATAAACATAAATAGGCACATTACCTAGAGCAGAGTCTCCCAAATGCAGTCCTGGAGGGCCAAACACCATTCAGGTTCCATGCCGCCTCTAATAAAGATGCCTGTGCTGCATATCTATACACCACCCCCATGGTATGCAGATGTATCTCATGTATATTCATGAGGGATAGCATGGAAACCCAAACAGTGTTTGGCACATCAGGACTGGAGTTGGGAACCTCTGCCGTAAAGCAGCAGCCAACAGGGGCAGACACACCCACACCCACAGGCTCCATTAGCCAATGCCTCCTGGAGAGGCAGGACATTGGGCCCTGCGTGCATCTCCCAATACTAGCACTTGCATACCTTAGCAATGCCACCCTACACCTGGGAATGTGGTACACAGCTATCAAAGGTTTGCTATGATTACTGGCAGATAGCAATTCCTACGTTAAGCACAGTTTGCTGATTGAGCTCCATCATAGCAACCTTTCTGATGTCTGTGGAGTGTGCTTCAGGTCTGTTCTCTGACAGTGTTTACCACCCTGGGGAGTGACCCCCAACAGTATTGCGTACCATATCCATGCCTGCACTGTGCCCAGGACTGGTGTGGTGGCCAGGGCTGCTAAACACCTCTATAGTAGCACAATGCTGGCATAGGTGTGGGAGTGTGTGTCTGTCTATCCAGTGTGTGGTGGCTGCAAACACACTCCACAGCCCACACTGCCAGCACTGTTGCCAGTATTGGCCTGCCAATGTGCATAATGAGGAGCAAGGTACCATGGGTATAGCCCAGACAGGGTGGCCTGGCCAGGATGCATCTGCACAGGGCATAGGACACTGGCTGGGACATTGTAGTGCCCGGCAACCACCTGCACAGACAGGGTGGCCACAGCATGTTCTGCTGGGAGATCACTCTCATCCTGACTGAGCAGTGACCACGGCATGGCTAGGCTCCCCCATAGTACTATATAGCATTTCTCTCATGTGATATTTATGGGTTCCCTTTTTGGGCCCATTCACTGACTTATTTGCTTGGCGTGTATGCTGAAATCCCAGTTCTGGGTGCACTCATTTCCACCAGGAACATGCACTATGGACTAGCTAGCAGACTGTCTGCAGCTGGTATGTGTCTTGATGGAACGCCGTGCAGCGGCTGAAGGCTTGCTGCAAGAGAATATCAGATAGTGGTGGGGTGCAGCTTAGCATATGCAGGCCTAATGTCTGTCTGCTATTGCGTTATGGATGTGTACAGAGCTGCATTGACTGCCCTGTAGGGTGTCTGTTCCAAAGCAGGACTGGGGTTGATGGTCCCCTCTACTGCCACCATTGCAGGGAGGTAGAATATGGATCTGTTGGTGGGAGACCCTGTTTACCACCCTCAGCCCTGGAGGAGGAGGAGGGTGGTGGTACATAATCCTCCTAGGGGTCCATAGGGGCTAAACCTGACTGAGACATACAGATATATCCAAGGTGTGTCTGCAGAAACTACCTATCTCACACATTAGCACTGCTGGGGACCTGCAGCATGGCCTATCTCTGCTGTGGAACTGGTGCTGGGCGCCCCATCTCACCCTCAGGGTGAGTGCAGTACCTGCACAATGTGACGGTGTGTAGCTACTCTGTGCCAGTACCACACACGGTCAGTTCCTCCTACCAGGCCGAGGTGCTGTGGGGGTGCATACCCCATCTTGTGATCATCTGTAGACTGCTGATTTGCATGTGCAGTGCATCATGGGTATGGGTGGGTTAACCCTATCCTGGTGACCACAGCAGACTGTTTGTGTGGTGACGTGTAGTCCTTCTGCAGCCAGCCAGGGATTTGTTAGCAGCTATGGAGCTGTAGCCCACTGGTTACTTCACTACTTGTAGAACCAGAGGTCATGGGTTCAAACCCACAGTAGGGGTTATTTGATAGGGCTGTCCAAACCATTGTCTTTTTTAAATGTACATTAGTGCTGCCAGCAAAACACCCTCAGGGTACTGTAACCATAAGGTGCCTCAGAAGGCGCCCTATAAGGCGCCTTATAGGGCACCCTATAAAGCGCCTTCTGAGGCACCTTATGGTTACAGTCCGTATAAGGTGCCTTATAAGGTGTCCTATGGAGCGCCTTATAGGGTGCCCTATAGGGGACATTATAGGGTGCCGTGGCGGACAGTGCACTTTATAATGTGCCCTATGGGGTGCCTTATGCGGCACCTTAGGTTACGGCACGTGAGGGTGTGTTTGCTGGCAGCAATAAATAAAATACAAATAAAATGCCTCAGGAAACAATATGTACATGTCAAAGCTGATGCTTCAGCCAGCCTTATGCATTAGGCACACTGGGGGATCGAGCTCATGACCCCTGTATCATCAGTCAGTGTATTAACCACTGTGCTACACTTCTGTTTCTATGGTTAGATGTCTGTGCGCCTACTTAAGATTACCGCGCTGTAACGCGCTTAGCGGTGCTTTGCCCGATAATGTGCGCAGCAGCGCACGTTATCGCGCGCTAATCCTGTTTTGCTACTTTAAACTGAAATGCCCACTCCTTATATGGCATCCTGCACACTAACGCTGGGCGCACATTAAGAAGGTTTAGTAAACATACCCCTAAGTGTTCCTAGTTCTTAAATTTCTTGAGATTTTTGTATAATCCTTTTTACTCCAAAGCCTTTCCTTTTGCTGTAAATGTACTGTGAAAGTCTATTTAGTTTGTAGGAGTATCACCTTTTACTACTTAGTTCCATGTTTCCTGACCAGAAATCTCATAGTTGGGTCTGGCCTAAGGGTATCTGATGCACTAGGTGAACCATCAACCATGCACCCTACTTCCTTCCACGCTCATAGTCCATCTCCCTTTCCCTTCCAAACTCTCCAAATCTCCAGACTCTCCCCTTCCCCACACCTTCCATCTTATCATGTTTCCTTCCCTCACCCCTTCCCAAGGTGTCCAGCATCTATCTCCCATCCTTCCCCAGTGTCTAGCATTTCTGTCCTTTTCTACTTACGCCAGATGTCTAGCATCTCCCTCCCTTCCCACCAATGCTACCATCCCCACCACCCTTCTCTGAAAGAGGCAAAAACTAAACATTTTTAAAGTTGATTTCCTAATGTTTAATCATTGATCCTTTTATCTTCTTGTAATACTTTTTATAGGATTTTTACCTTATTCTCTAGACATATTCCTTGACTCAAATCTCTTAAGTTTTAATCTTCTATATGCTCTATAGCTTCATGAAATCATAATATCAAATATTTCTGACCACATAAATCAATATTATTTATCAAACTTTTCATTGAGATAACTGACATATCATGTTTCCAGTGCAAAATCACTCTGCGTCAGGGAATAACAGAAGGTACAGAGGAGTTGCCCTGACGCAGAGTCCTTTTGCACTAAAAACATCTTATTGTATCAGATATCTCAATGAGTAATTTGATAAGTAATAATAATTAATGTGGTCAGAAATATTTGATATTATGTTTTCATGAAACTATAGAGCATACAGAAGATTAAGAGGCATGTTTGCTACAGACCACTCTGTGAATGTAGCATGGAGGCCTGCACCAACTTTAGGGGCCATGTGTGTCTGTTGGTGCGTTGCTAGTGTGCTGCACTGTGCATTCTAGCTGTCGGGTGGACTTAAAGCCGTTCATTGAGGTGGAGTTAAGTGCACCCATACTAACGACAGTATTCGCAGTTCGCACATGCCCAGAACATCCACACTGTCAACGCCCACGTTCCACCTTTAACCCACCCAGTCTCTGCCCAATCATGCGCTGCCCAATTAGCGTGGGATTTTTAGCCCGATGCCCTTACCGTACACTATACAATTAGCATGGTTTAGTAAATATGTCCTTAAGATTGAAGATAACTGAAAAGATTTAAATTAAGGAATATATTTAAAGAATGTGTTAAAATCCTATTAAAAATCCTATAAAAAACATTAAAAGAAAATAAAAGGACTGCTGATTAAACGTGAAGGAACTGAGCTCCTGTGCATGATCTCCTGAGAAATGATGGTTGGGAATGAAATATTTTTAGTTTTGTGAAGGGTTAATTTGGTACTGTTTGGTTGATACTCTCCCTTCCATGTATTGCTGGATCCTTTTGGTATTTTTTTTTTACAAAGAGTTTAAATAAAGCAAGGGAATATGGTTTTGTCAGAAAATTCATAGTTTACAGTGACAGATTTAATTTTGTTAACTGCATTTAGGAGCTGTTCATCAGACCTACCTTGAGGCAAGTCCTGGGAGGAGAAAGGATGACAGATCTGGGAAGGGGAAATTTCCTGTTCCTGCATATTGCTAATCTTGCCCCCACAAGAATCTCTGATGTTTATCCCCTCTTCTGTCCCCATTTCCATTCTTTCCCAACCCACCTTCCTCCCCTACTGTGGGTACAGTAAGGCCTGCATTTGCCACGCCTTGCTTTACCCATATGTTGCTGACCAGGCAGTGACTCAGTATCACTGCAGCTTGGTTAGTGACAGGTGCCGCCTCCTCCCCGGAATGCCCCAATGCTTATTGCTTAGCATCCGGGCATGTAGCAGCAAACCATGTAAATGCCTCTGAATATCTCCCCATAGTTTTGTAAAAGTTCTTTAAAATCCCCATTGAAACATCCTACCATTATCAAGGGTATAGGATTTTGTTTTTTGGTTGTTGGAAGAATCTTTGGCATTTGAAATTATAAGCAAGTTTTGTGGACTCTAAAAGAAATCCTCTCATTTCTTTTACTCTAAAACCTGAAGAGGACAGAGGCTACTAAAGTGTGTTAGGCAATTAATGCATGTTTTAGCATGCACTAACCATTGATATGGATGCATGGCAATAGCTACCACATGCTAAAAATGCTACCATGTGCAAGTTGCATTTCGTGTTTAGTGTGCGAGTGGGCAATGAATGGGTGGAGAGTGGCTAGAAAATTTGCCACTACATTAAGCATGTGGTATGTTAACGTGCTAACTTTTAATGTGGCTGATGGCACAGGACATTTAACGCCAGCTCGAGAGGAGATGTTAAATGCACCCACACTAAATTTACTGCATTTAACTTGCATTAAAGAGAAAGAGCTAAGTATGAGGTCACTAGGCATTCTTCCTTCTTCTTCCTCGCCCCGTCACTGTAGAACACCCTTCCTGCTGACCTCCGACTGCAATCTTCCCTCAATTGTTTTAAGGCTGACTTGAAAACGTATCTGTTCAGGCAGGCATTTGATCTTCAAGGATAGGCTTTCCTATGGAAAGGGATGACATGGGTTGCCCCCCGCCTGGAAGACCTCATGAGTATGTCTGGTTTTCTTGAGTGAATGCTCTTCTCTGATGGTTGCTTCTGCTGAATGCTCTCCTGCCCTCTCGTGTTTTTGTACTCACTGTCCTATTAATTGATTGCAGTTCCTGTCCTTACATAAGAGCATAAGAAATGCCATACTGGTTCAGACCAAGATCTATCAAGCCCAGTATCCTGTTTCCAACAGTGGCAAATCCATGTCAGAAGTATTTGGCAGCAGGGGTGGGATTCAAAAATCTTAGGAACCAGTTCTGTATCATCTTACACACGGTCAGTATGAGCGGGTTGCAGCACTTCAAGTGGTAGCTTTCTAGTACGTATGGGCGGTGGGAATAAAAAATTTTGAAAACTGGTTCTTTCTCACCTTACGCCCCATTTCAAGGTAGAAAATAAAAACAAACAAAAATAGTTTATTAATATTGTATTTTTCCTTCAAATACTTCCCAATTGCAAGATGATTTGAGTATTTGTTAGATAGAAACCGGTTTCTATTATGCTGTTGTGGCTGCTGAGCTTACATCGATCTGC
This sequence comes from Ichthyophis bannanicus, assembly GCA_033557465.1. NCBI lineage: Eukaryota > Metazoa > Chordata > Amphibia > Gymnophiona > Ichthyophiidae > Ichthyophis > Ichthyophis bannanicus. The sequence continues at coordinate 955,171,086 of CM066034.1, read as the reverse complement.
TTGCTGGTGCAGGTAATTTTCCTTCTCACTTCACTCAAGACCACTCAAGTGGCCCTTCGGTGCGGGCTCATCAGGCATGGGCACGCCTGAAGCTCCTTTAAATTTAAAAGTCCTTCTGGGTAACGTTGCTGAGTGGGGAGAAGCTTATCTCCCAGCTCAGTAGCAGCAGTGATTTGTTGCTTGGGCTCCTACCGATCTTCCCCGCAATGTCGGTGTTGGTTTGTAGGTGAGAGGGGGTGCCTTCTATATTACTGCTGGTTGCTGTGGATGTGCGGGAGGGAGGAAATATGGCCACGGTCTTGAGCATGCCTGAGGCTCCTTTAAATTTAAAAGTCCTGCCAGGTAACATTGCTGAGCGGTTCAACGAACTCGGAGAAATTCAAGGAACAGGTTCACGCAAATCGGTGCGAACTGGCTGAATCCCACCAGTGCCTGGCAGATTCACAAAAAGGTACACTGGTTCCACAATGCTTCTCCCGGGATAAGCAGTGGATTTCCTGAGTCCTCTTTAATAATGATTTATGGACCTTTCCTCAAGGAAAAGGTCCAAACCTTTTTTAAACTGAGGTACACTAACAACGTTTACTGCATCCTCCGGTAACAAATTCCAGATTTTGATTACGCGTTGAGTGAAAAAATATTTTCTCTTATCAGTCTTAAATGGGTTGTATTGTAGCTTCATTGCATGTCCCCTAGGCTTTCTACTTTTTGATGGCATAAACAACCGATTTACATTTATCCGTTCCATGCCATTCATTAATTTGTAGACCTCTATCATATCTCCCCTCAGCTGTCTCTTTTTCATGTTGAAGAGCCCTATCCTTTTAGGCCTTTCCTTATAGGGGTATCCTTTTACCCCATTTACGATTTTGGTGGCTCTGCTCTGTACCTTTTCTAATTCCGTTATATCCTTTTTAAGATACGGCGACAAGAACTGCACACAATATTCAAGGTGCGGTTGCACCATGAAATGATGCAGAGGCATTATAATATCCTTTGTTTTATTCTCCATTTCCTTCCTTATGATTCCTATTATTCTATTTGCTTTCATGGCCGCTGCGGCACACTGGGCGGAACGTTTTCAACATGTTATCCATGATGGCGCCTAAATCTTTTTCCTAGGTGGTACCTTGGATCGTGTAACCGTAGCTTGGGTTGTTGTTTCCTAGGTGCATAACTTTGCACTTGTCCACATTAAATTTAATCTGCCATTTGGACGTCCAGTCTTCCAATTTATCAAGGTCTTCTTGCAATTTTTCACAATCCTCTTGTGTTTTAACAACTTTGAATAATTTTGTGTCATCTGCAAATTTGATCACCTCACTCGTTATTCCCATTTCCAGGTCATTTATGAATATATTAAAAAGCAGCGGGGCCAGCACAGATCCTTGGTGTACTCCATTATTCACATTTCTCCATTGAGAAAATTGGCCTTTTAGCCCTACTCTCTACTTTCTATCTTTTAGCTGTGTTCTCTGCCTCAGGTGAGTTGGAACAGCCTTTGGATGCCCTCAGCTGGATGCCCTGGTCCTGGCTATAACAACCGCATGTCTGCCAGTGGAAAGGGGTACTATGCTGAAGCCATCTCATATTAGGAGAGTGCAAACTCTCCTCTAAAATGCTTAGTCCACGTGCATTGGTGGTCTAGTGGGGAGCAGTTGACATGGGTTTGATTCCCAGCCAATGCAGCTTTGCCTTCTTCCCCTTTCCTTCTGTTTCCATACCCAAAAATGCCTCTACAGCTTCAACCTTGGACATTCAAGCCGCGCTGTGTGCAGGCCTAGTGGCCCAAGCTACCTTATCCTGGATCCAAAGCAGCCTCCATGGCTTGGCTTCACGTCTCTGGTTTCTGGTCTGCAAGGTCACTGGCTTATTCCCTGGCAAGCCTTACACCAATTTTTTGGAAGGAAAGAATTTCCTCCAAGTCCATGGTTATAATTGTACTGACCAAGCAAGAGATATGGCTCCAAAAGATGTTGACCAACAATGTCTCCAATTTATAGTTGTGCATTCTCCCCTTTAAGAGCAAATTGATTTTTAGGGGGGACCTGGAGAAGTTGGTGAAAGACTTTGGAGAAGCTCACCTGCAAAAATTTCCGGAAGATAAGCCCAGAGGTCCCAGGAGTGCCGCACAATAAGCCTATGAATGGATCACGGGGATGCTCATGGAGCTGGATATAATACAAAGTAGAAGTCTTTCCACCACACAAAATTTGATGCAATAAATAGTTGTGATAAAAACAAGTAAAGGAGACACACAGATTTTATTTCACATACAATAAGACCATACATAAATATCAATAAAATCGTAAAATCACATATAACTTAAGGACCCAATATATTTGGTCCACAGCCTGCATCAGGGGTAAAAATCAAAATGGTAATACATAAATAGTATGGTCTAATAAAACAATAAGATCTTAAACATAAAAATTTCAACATAAGAAGATGTGAACACAATATTGAAGGTTCCTAAAAACAGGTAAAACACAAAGAAAACCAAAGAAAAGGTTACATAAAATCAAAAATATGTAAAAATATACAAAAAGCATAAATGCAAACAGTCAACAAAAAACAGCCATAATGGAGATGAATCAATCCATCAAATGCTGGTGGAATGAATTAAAAGCTAAAAAACGAATACTAAAAAACAAACCTTGTTGGAACAAAACAACCAGGAAAAGCCAGGGAAACCTCCCTAAAAAGTAAATATATTAATAACTAATAAAAACTAATAAAAATGTATTCCCCCCCCCAAAAAAGGAACAAGTCCCACCTGAAAAATCTGGACATCAGCGTGTGTATAAAGATTTCTTCCAATAAATACTCAAGGGAGCCAAACAGCCTTTGCATCAGCAGCATACACTAAAACAGCGCAATAAGGGGCGGAGCCTGATGTCCAGCGGGTAAGACGCTTCGCGCTGAAGCTCCCGAGAGGCCTACTTAGAATCCTGACTTAATACCTATACAAACTTACTATTTCGCTCCGGGCTGACCGGGGTACCTCGGGGGGATGGCGGCCCATAAACCAGCGTGCTTGGACTTCGGGTCTCCTTCTTCTTCTCACGGAAAACGCTCCAAAACAGAGGTGTCCTCCCCACAGAAGATGGTTCCATTTCGTGAAAACCCCGAAATGCACCTGGAGATTTTGGAGGAACTACGCGGCGTGAAGGAATTGGTGCAGTCCAATGGAGAAGCGCTTAGAGCCCTGCGAGAAGACTTTGGAGTGCTCCAGGACCGACTTGAAAGTCTCTCATTACGGCAGGACAATATGGCGGGGGTCCTCGACTCGCACGCGGTGCGCTTGGGCGCACTGGACAAGGCTGAGCGCCAGATACAGAATCTTCAAAAAGAGTTAGAAGATAGCAATAATCGAGCCCGTCGCAACAATGTGAGGCTCATTGGAATACCGGAGGGGGTGGAAGCGGGAGATATGAGAGAATTCCTGCTTAAAACTCTTCCTTCCTTGCTGAAGATCACCTTTCATAAAGAATTGGAAATCGATCGTGCACACCGTGTTCCTACCCACATGGCGCTCAACAGAACGACCCCCCGGCCTATTATCTTTCGCTTGCTACGATATCAACAAGTGGAACAAATTTTAAATGCTGCCCGGGCGAACCATCATTTGGAATTTGAAGGTCACAAAGTCTCCTTCTTCCCTGATTTGGCAAAGCCTACCGTTGACCGACGGAAGAAACTCCTTGCTTTTCGCCCTCGACTTCAACAGCTACAGGCTCGCTTTGGCCTGTTGTATCCCGCGAAGCTCCGAGTGACTCTCCACAACCAAACCAGGACATTTGAAGATCCTGATCTACTATCAACATTTCTAGACTCCAAAGAAGCAGAGCAGATGCGCTAATCCAACGACGTGGACTTTTATTTGCCGGCTCTGTCCGCCATTTTGAAGGGCCCGATGCGGCGGTCCTAGTCAAGCACAGGGACTACCTGGACTTTCTTTCTTTCTTTCTATGACTTTCGTTTTGTGGTCTCCTATCCCTCCATGATGTGTGCCTCGGTCGGATTCGGAGCACGCACAGTCCTACAGGTTATGTGTTTTTTCAATTTTGGCCTTCTCTGGGGCTTCTCCCCGCAGACACATGGTCGCCAGTAATTTTTGGGGTTCTGCTTCTTCTCTACCGCGCTGCGGTTTTCTTCTTTTAATGTGGGGCGCTTCATTGTATTATCTAAGCTTATTTTCTTTTATGTCATCTGTACAGCCAGATACAGTCAATATGAGGGACATTGTGCAATTTGGTGCGCTATCATGCTCAGAATATTTAACTTGTCTGAATGGCTTTATGTAAAATCTTATCACTCAATGTAAAGGGCATTAATAGTCCAATCAAAAGAAAGAAAATCCTTAGCTATCTTAGCCATGAGCATGCTGATTTAGCGTTTCTTCAGGAAACGCACTTAAACTCTGCTGAAACACTGAAACTCAATGTTAAGCCTTATATGGTGGCTGCCTATTCTCCCGCCGTTTCCAAACGGTGCGGGGTAGCCATTCTGGTTAAGAAATCTTTGCAAGCTACTGTAATTGATACTAGCGCTGATAAAGAGGGTAGATGGGCCCGAGTACATCTTAAGGTTGGAGATAGTGAATTTACATGTATTTGCATTTATGCCCCGAATGTGGACAACCCTGCTTACTATGCAAGTATTGCGCAGTTGGCACAGGCCTCTGCCAATACTCCATTAATACTTGGTGGTGACTTTAATCAAGTGTTAGACCCTCTGATAGATAGACAGCCGCCTAGAACGAGTAGTCCACCCAAGAGTCTTGCTACCCTTACAGCCCTAATGCAAGATCTTGCGCTGGTAGATATATGGAGGCTGCTTCACCCCTCCGACTTAGAGTTCACTTTCTTTTCTGCACCCCATCACTCCCAATCTAGAATAGATTTCTTTCTCATTTCCAAAGCACTGATTTCTCAAGTAGATACGACTAGGATTCATCCTCTCCATATTTCAGATCATGCTGCCATATCTTTCTCATTACGTGTCACTGCGCGGGACGATTCTCCCCGAGCTTGGTTTTTTGATAGATCCCTACTGGGTCAAAAAGATTTTCAGGTTGATATAAAGGCTGCTATCCAAGATTATTTTCATTTTAACTCACCCCATGACACAGCGGGCTGGGCTTGGTGGGAGGGTTTTAAAGCATCTATCCGTGCCACTATAACTAGCTATCAAATTCGGCAGGGGAAACAAAGAAAGCAGCATTTACTGATTCTAGAGCAGCAGATACAAGCTGGGGAGCGTCTCCTCACGTCCCGTACTGACCCATGTATTTTACTCCGTCTACAACGCTTGCGTTTTCAATACAATCAGCTTTTGTATACTGCTGCTGTTAAAAATATTGAATCACAACAAGGGCTATATTATCGGGAAAATAATCGTGCTGGCAAATTATTAGCAAATGCCCTAAAAGGTCGTAAAGAAGCCAAGCGTGTTACCGCCCTCCGTAATCCGTCGGGGGGGGGGCTTGGTCACTAAAGATACCGAAATCTTAGAACTCTTTCGTGATTTTTATACTCGGCTTTATCAATCCGAATGTGATTTTGAGCCAGATGTATTTGAACGCTTACTTTCAGGGGTACAAAGACCGACCCTATCTGATGAAGATAGAGTGGCCTTGGACACACCATTTACTGTCTCAGAAATTCATTCTGCTATCAAGAAATGTGCCTCAGGTCGAGCCGCAGGCCCAGACGGTCTCCCTGCTGAATTCTACAAAACCTTTCACGCTGACTTAGCTCCAGTTTTGAAAATTTATTTTTCTGCTTTGACCGAGGAGGGTTCTCCTTCTGGGTCCTTTTCAATGGCAAATGTAGTAGTTTTTGAGAAAGAGGGGAGAGACCCGCAACTAACAGCTAATTATCGTCCAATTTCCCTCCTAAACGCGGACTATAAAATCTTTGCCACCATTCTCTCTACCCGGCTCTCGGATAGGATGCCTACCTTAATACACCCAGATCAATGCGGTTTCATTCCTGGTAGATCAACTGCTGACAATGCTCGGACTCTATGCCATGTACTGACTACCGCAGTTAATCTCGATCGCCCATTTGTTGGCCTCTCACTTGATGCTGAGAAGGCCTTTGATCGCTTAGAGTGGCCCTTCCTGTTTGCAGTCCTCCGCTGGTACGGATTCGGGGAAGGTTTTCTCCGTTGTCTTCGCACCATGTACGCACAGCCTACAGCCAGTATATGTGCCAATGCTTTAAAGTCTCAGCCTTTTCCCCTTCAACGCGGCACTCGCCAGGGATGCCCACTGTCTCCACTCCTCTTCGATCTTGCACTCGAGCCCTTGGCTTTACTAATCCGGCAATCGGAGGTGATTCATGGAGTCCCCTTCACCCATAGGGAAATCAAAATTTCAGCATATGCTGATGATCTTATGCTTTTTGTCTCTATAGACTCAGTACCGGCTGTCCTAGAGCAAATTGGTAAATACTCACAACTGTCCGGTTATAAGATAAATTGGACCAAGTCGGTAGCCTTTCCATTAAATCCTTTGCTTCATCAGGCAGATATGCAACCCTTCCCCTTTTTATGGCAACCTCGCATGGTCAAATACCTTGGGGTACACTATTGTTCTCCTTTGGAAGACACTATCTCCTTCAATGCCAAAGACTTAACCTCTAAAGTCCGGGCGCTCACTCACCGCTGGACTCCTTTAACGCTTACCTGGTGGGGTCGATTGGAAACCATAAAAATGATGATTGTCCCGAAAGTGAATTATATCTTAGAAATGGTGCCCTGTCTCTTCCCTCGGCGTCTATATAAAGATATAGAGGGTCTTCTGACTAGATACCTGTGGCAAAACAAGACACCTAGGATAGCGAAACACAAGCTGCAAGCAGATAAGGAAAATGGGGGTGTCAGATTCCCCGATTTCCTGAAGTATCATCAATCTTTTCTTCTCAAACAAGGCGCTCGTTGGCTGGAAGATCCAGTACCGAGTAGACCTGTGTGGCTAGACATAGAAGAGGACCTTTGCAAACCGATTCCTCTTACTTTTCTCCCTGGTATGACTCTCCCATCAGACTCCCACTTTCCACCAATGCTTTTAGACACCTTAGGTGCCTTTAATAATCTCATACACTCTTTAGACTCCCGACTCTGTCCGATAGACAAGCTCCCACTTTGGTACAACACTCGATTTCGAATACAAAATAAACCGATGGCGTGGAGCCCCTGGTACACTAGGGGCATTTGGATTCCTAGTCAGTTGTTTCATGAAGGTCGCTGGAAAACTTTTAGTGAATTGCAAATTGAATTTGGTCTCCCAGCGAAACACTACTTTCAGTTGGTGCAACTTCAGCATTGCCTTCGGAGTGCTAAGGTGCTCCCGCCATCGGCCTCCCCTACACAAGGTTGGTTGGAGACTATCCGATCTATCGGTAGCTCACCGGGAGTAGCATCCAATTTTTACAAAACCTTATGTAATGCTATGACTAGGGATACCCCTATAGCGCAGAAAGCATGGGAGAGAGAATTGCATGTGACTTTGACCCCGGAGCAATGGAGCCTTGTCTGGAGTAGAGTGACACGGGTCTCCCGATCCGCCTCACTCACTCAGACACTCTTCTTTCTGGCCCACCGGTGTTTTTACACTCCTGACAGATTAGCCAAATGGAACACTACTCAGGGCAATAGTTGTTGGACATGTCATGCGGCCATTGGTTCATTACCTCATGTTATGTATGAATGTCCCGCACTACAGTATTACTGGAGTCGGGTCTGGGGTCGTATCCAGTCTATTTTGCACTTTCAAGAGCCCCTTACTTGGAGGATAGTGGGACTTCGCTCAGCTGCGGGGATCCCCTCTCTTCCAAAAAAGGCTTCCTTCCTTTTGGACTTTATGCTTGGCATTGCTATTTCCCTAATTACGAAATACTGGAAAAATAGCTCCCAGCTGAGCCCCAATGAATGGTGGAATCATGTTTGTCTTTACAGTAAATATGAACAAGTACCTCGTATGTTTGCTTCCCCCATTCAGACTCCTCATCATCGGTCTAAATGGAAGATGCTCAATGACTATGTACACTCTGCTCAATGCTCTCATCTGACTGTCTAAATTTGTATATATCTTTGTCCCATGATTATGCTGTATCGCAGATACTCTTTTGATTGTTTTGATGTATAATCACTGTTATTTGGAAGCGCTCACATACTGACATAACCAGCTAGAGAAGAAGCGTGGGGGTGGGGGGTAATTGGGTTTACTTTTCTTTATTGTATAATTGTATTGTCTCCTTTGGTGTGTTGTTTCTTTTGTTTGTTGCAAAATGAAAATAAAAAATTTAAAAAAAAAAAAAAACAGCGCAATAAAACAATCTTGTACCTATGTATTATTCAATGCAAAACCAGGTTTAAAACTGAAAAAAGGAAGGAAAATTCCTTAAAACCAACAATAAAACAGCTCATATGAGCAATGTATAAGACTGCATGTATAAAGAAAGCATACAATGAAAAAAGCATGCAATAAAAATATATATACTATGCTTCGTTAAATCAGTTATATCAAAAATTGCTGTAAAAACTTGCACAGTTGCTGTATTACAACTCAAAGCCCCATCTCTTAAAAAAAAACCTCTATAAAAATCTCTAAAAAAAGAGGGAACAAATCTTAACCCTGGGAGTACCGATGGGGTCAAAAGTGACCCCATTGCAAGTTTCACAACACTTATCTCGGAAACTAGTTGTTCAAGAATGCATTCTTTTTATGACTTTTCACATGTCAATATTCTCTTTATATTGTGCCATGAGAGGAATAATTTTCATCCGCTAGGTGACGCTAGTGATGAATTGCAGCACAGAGTACCAGTGGGTTCATTTTTGGCCCCAGTTGCTTATGTCCGGTTTGGATCGTGATACAATTTGCAGTTTTGTGAATTTTTTGATCTGACAAAGGTATTTATCATTAATTATGTATCATTTATTTTTTGTACTCTTATTTTATGAAAATTACACATTTTCTGTAATTGATATCATACATTCTCTCATTATTTCCGATGAAATCTAAAGGCTTTCAGCTTATTCATCACAATTATTGTACACCTATAGTAAAACTGCTTTGCGTTTTATTCAACTTTATCTTTGTTTTTTTATTGTAGGTTATTGTTTATGATGTCAAAATGAAAGTATTCAGCTGCCCAAGTAAGAGAAATATTGCAACAAGATGCTGACAGTGACGGCTCTGAGTCGTCTGATGATGCAGCATATTCAGCAAGCGAAGAAGCATATCAGCCAAGTTCGGGCGATAAATCTGATGATGACAGTTATGATTCAGATGGCGACAGAAGTTGGTCGCCAAGTGAATGTGAGACTGATGTTGAGCCAGTAACATCACCTGCAGCAAAGAGTCAAGTTACAGGTCGAGGCAAAGGTCGAGGCTGTTCTGGACGGGGAAGAAGGCAGGAGTCCTCGGTGTCAGTATCATCTGTGAGGAATCTTAGTTGTGGTTGTAGAGGAGCTAAGAGGTCATCAACTATAAGCACAAATGTTGCCATTGAAGCCTATGTATCTAAGGATGCCACATCATGGAACAGGAAACCTATAAAGCAAGCTGCTGGAAGATACGCCAGAGCTAATGTCATGCCCGTACAACAAGGTCCTACAAGGTATGCTGTACAAAATGTTGATGGCCCTCTCGCAGCATTCCACTTGTTCATGAGGAAGAACTTATTGAATGAAATCATGATGGGAACGAGCAAACAAGGAAGACACCTTCATGACGACACCTGGAAAGTTTTGACAGATGGAGAATTTCAACGTTTTCTTGGACTTCTGATCCTCTCAGGCGTGTACAAGTCACGAAATGAATCCATAGTTCAGTTGTGAAACCTTGAAGATGGTCATTCTGTTTTTCGGCAAAAATATGGCCTGTAACCGTTTTCAGCAAATTTCTTGTGCTCTCAGATAACATGATGCAACCAACAGATGTGAACAATGAGGCGTGGATAAGCTTGCTCCAATCAGATAGGTTTTTGATACCTGGGAAGCAACTATAAGTGACGCCTTTGTTCCTGGTGAAAATGTTACCGTGGATGAGCAACTGCTTACATTTCGTGGCCGTGTTCCATTCAGACAATATATTCCCAGCAAACCTTGGAAATATGGCATAAAGCTATGGATGTTGTGTGACAGTGCAATGTCATATGTTCTGCGTCTTCAAGTATATACAGTAAGGGAAGAGAATCACGGTGAAAGGGTTGTGCTGAAACTCACTGAAGGATTGACGCAATCTGGCAGAAATGTTACTGTTGACAATTTCTCCTGCAGTTTATCCCTGTCGTGGAAATTGCTAGAAAAACAAATGACACTTTTGGGGACAATTCGAAAGAACAGAAAAGAATTACCTCCAGAATTTGAAACAGCAAAGGACCGAGAGGTATTCACTTCACTGTTTTCCTTTCACGACGCCACTCTGGTTTCCTATTGCCTGAAGAAAGGAAAAGTGGTTGTTGTTCTGAGCAGTTTGCATGATCAAGAAGAAGTAGATAACACACGTCCAGACAAAAAATCCATGCATGATCTTGGACTATAATTCTAGTAAAGGTGGAGTAGATACGGCAGATCAAATGTTGCGCCCGTATACCACAAAACGAATGACAAGACGCTGGCCAGTGACAATCTTCTACAACATGTTGGAAATCAGTGCTTTGAATGCCTTCATTGTTTGGATGTCACTAAATCCAGAATGGCAGTCCAAGTCAAAGCACAGACGTCGTCTATTCCTCTTGGAATTAGGAAAGCAGCTGCTTCAGAGTAATTGCAGCGAGACTTCTTCTAGCATTGAAGAAGTCACTGATGCTGTTTGCAATGTCGGGATCCCAAAGAAAAGGGCAAGGTGTCACTGCTGTTCCAGAGAAAAAGACAAGGAAAGCAACATAGTTTGCACCTCCTGCAAGCGCAATGTTTGCAGAGAACATTCAGAAATTGTCTGTCTCATGCAAATGACTATAGTACTTTACTGTGTTCATCAACTGCATGCAAAAACTGCTTTCATGGCAATTCTTCTTCATGTAATTTTATGATAAAGCATTAAATTTCAAAACATTTAACCTTCATATAATAAATAATTAATTCAGAATAATATTTTGTCTGTTTAGTTTAAATTTTTCATGGTTAACAATTAAAATTCATCGTGGGGTCATTTATAACACCAACAGTATTCAATGTGTGCAAAAAATCTCGATAATTCCAGGGTTAAACAAATAGCTCCCATAAGCAATACATAGGACTGCATACGGATCATATAATAAACAATCATACTGGAAAAACCTTCATCTAATCTATTAAAACTAAAATAGCAGTAATAGACTGAGTACTTGCTCTCCACAAACCCCAGGGAATCCCGACGCTGAAGGCACTGCTGGAGGGTGAGACACCCCTAAACAAGCCCCAATGCTGTCAAACCAAGAAAAAAACAAAATCAAAACACTAAAATCACTGCAACGCAAGCAGGCAGCAAAAATACCAGAAAACGTACCCAAATCCAAATCGTTCTTCAATGCAGAAGATATCCAGGAGCGACATCAGCAGTTACTCCACTTTTGTGTCCTTGTCCACCATATCCACTTTTGGACTGGCTTGGCCATGGCACCTTAAACCTTCTTGAAGGTCATGATTGAATGAATCTCTTTTTCCCATGGCCTACTCCTGACCTGGTAGCCAAATTCAACCTCTGCTCTTTGACTTCAGTACACATGCAAATAAGGAAACATACATACACAGAGAGTTAAATAAAATAGTACGACTTAAACTTAAGTAAGAGACTCACAATTCTGCAAACTTGAACAGTTCCCTGTAAACCTCTACCTCATACCTTCATTTATTAAGGGAAACTGCTACATGGTATAAATTCAGCTGTTCGTCGAGCTTTTTTTATCGACATGTTAGAGGTCAAAGCACAGACATTACATGTTACAGGTCAAAACTAGGCACTGACATATTTCCCAGCTTAATCACAGCAAAAGTTCCCCGTCTTGCAAGATGTAAACTTGAGTGCCTCTCTCTTATTCATAAAAACTCACTTGTAATACTGACAGAAATATTCAGAGCTATTTTTCACACTGTATATTAATTCTTTCAGAGGGTCCTGGTACCTCACTTCACGTCCCTATCAGCAGTCCCCCCTCTGATTCTGTAAAGAATCATTACAACATATGTCCAAGTCCCAAATAAACTAATAAGTACATGCATAAATAAATACATAAAATGAATATAGAAATAACTAAATAAAATGAAATAAAATAAATAAAATTTATGCCATAGTGAGGAATGCCTTTTGCTTCACTTTGCTTCAGAGTCATAGGCACCACATCTGAGCCACAGGCGAATGTCATCTTGCTGGTTGGAAGAAGTCTTTATTCATATGGGGGTAGATTCTGAGCAGCATTTATTTATTTATTTATTTATTTATTTATTTTAATTCTCTTATATACCGCGCTATTCTGCATCAGTGCGGTTTACATTGAACAAACTGAAATTACATTGAACAGGGCATTATAACTTGGAGATAACTATTTTACAGGGAACATATACATCCCCACTAAACGTTAGGGGCCAATTCCCGATCCGTAGCTCCCCACACATATAGAGGAGATGTGCCTGGGAACTCAGAATGGGGGCAGGAGGGGGCGGGCCAGAGGAGGTGCGAGGGTGGGCTGGAGGTGTGACTCTAATCCTGACCCTAGACATACAGGGCCTATTCTGAAGATGGCCCTGTATGTCCGGGCTTGGAGATTTAGACAGGGGACATATTCCACCTTGGAGGTAGAATAAGTCTCCCCCTTCATTGGTTGCTGACCACGCAGGACCCCCCCTCCCCCGAAGAAGTGAGCAGGGCAAGGCTTTCCTCGCAGTCCGATCCTGGCCTCAGCAGGCCCAATCTGGGGTCGAACAGCAGGGGATCGTAACTTTAGTTCTGTATGGGCAATTGGGGCTCCTGCATGGCGTGCCAGTGCCATGGCAATGGGAAGCCATGGCACTGTGGCTTGGTGTAGGAGTTCAGTCTGGGCTAGCCAGGAAAGCTGATACACCTATAGTGGCACGGAATTGGGGCACGTCCAGGAAATCCAGGCCTTATTCCCTTATTCTACTCCCGTGAGTCTGTCTAGCTCCCATGGAAGCAGAATTGGGTGCATATCTGGGCCATCCAGATTTTGGACATCCGGATTGCCCAGATGTGCCCAATGCAGAATTGGCCTCATGGTCCATTTGACAATATAGAAAAAGCATTAAGATTATTCTACAGATTAACCAAAGCTATGTGATACTGCCCCTGCTAGGTCTCAACAAGAATAATTGGCTTTACCAGTTCTTCTTGCAAGCATAATATGCTGGCAGTGGCCAACTGCTCTTCATAGATCTTTCAGTACTTCAAACGTTTGTGCCCACATTCACATCACAACACTGGTCGCAACTGCAAATTCTCCAGCAGCATTCTCGTTTACACTCTTGGCTGTGCTATGCAAATCTTGGACAGAGTTTCAAGTGACCCAGGCTTCATGGCTGGATATATATCTTTCTGTAGTCTTGCTGGAATCACTGATCTTTCCTCCCATTTGGCTTTCAGTAGCATTGCAGACTTCCTTTCATTCACAGTAGTCATCGTCTTCAGCCAATAAGTTTCAGTGCATGCAATATATAATTTGTAGAACCATAACTCATCACTACAACATCCTCACAATGGAAAACATGATCAATTACTAATGGCAATATAGAATTATTGAACATAACTATCTTATCTAATGCTAAATTACAATACATCTACTTCTAGCACTAAATTATTACATATTATTCAATTATATGGAGACCAAGCTAGTTTGCAACATACTTCTATTTTGCATCTACATTCCTTAATTTATAGTCTTTATCTATCAAATTAAAGTTAGGCCACATACTAATAGACATACCTCTCTTGTTAGGTGCACAACTGTACAAGGTATAGTTAATCTTATTACTTAAAGGATAACAAACATCAAAACTTGACTAGCAGTTTATGGTAATTAAATTAAACTCATTTCAGGTTGTTTACTAAAAAGTTTTCGGAATGCTTTTTTATCTTAGGTCATTACATAAACAGAATTGTGCTCATGAAATGTTCAAAAGCATAGAATTTAAACCAATTAGAAATTTGGTTTTCATTTTTGGTTTACAACTTCTCTTTGTTAACACTTTATTCAGCACAAAACAGCATAAAGAATCAATTAATCTCTTACACAGGGAAATTCATTTACATCTTGAATCTACCTCAATCAGTGAAGCTAAACTAATTTAGTTAATCATTCTTGGTGTTTTTGATATTAGGAAACAATACCTTTTGTCACGCCCTTAGCCCCTTACATCAGTATGCAGGGGCGCGCTTCTTATTGGAGTGCTTCACCTTTAAAGGCCTTTTCCTAACTGGTTGCTTTTTTAATGCATTATGGGAAAGGTAGTTCAGTTAGATGTTATGTGGCCTCAGGTAAAAAAAAAACACCTTCTTGTAGTTGGGTTGAGTGGTAGGCAAATGACAGAAATTATCCATTGGAAAGACACGCTAAGGTTCACACATTTTCACCTTTTTAATGTTTCACCAGGATTCTTGTATTTCAACACAGGATACAACTTGAACTCAAACAAAACAGCTTTCTTCAGCTTAAATATTCAATACTTCTAACAGCACATGCCACCAGGCATGGCTTGCCGTGCAGTCCAAAACAAACAGGAACAAAACTTTAAACCAGGATTCTTTTCCTTCAGTCCAGAACTATACCTGGCAACTTTGTCTTCTTAAACACAGCAAAACTTCTTACAGGCAGTTAAACTCTCACTGGTAGAAAAATCACTTTGCAAGGTTTTCTCAGTATTTAGCCAAATAAAACCTTTCTTACTTTCTCTGTTGGTACAGCTTCAGACGGAGCACAACACTCTTCACGGCTGTTCCCAAGTGTAATTAGGTAGCCTCAGCTTTTCACAGTAAAACACTTCTCCTGAACTGAGAACCTTCACAAGCTGAACACAGTTCTTAGGGCTATCGGACATTGGAGGTTTTTTACTTTACGGTTGACTCCCTTTCAACCCCTCTGAATTGGCAGACTGGCATACAGAACAATCCATACATGAGTCCTCTTCTACCAAAGGTAAATCTGGGTCACCCAGTTGCATTGGCTCAATCTCTGACTCAGACTCAGATAGCTTATCTGACTGCTTTCCGTTATAGTTAAAGCTGTCTCTAGCAACTCTGTAGTGCTCCTTATTAGATAAGCTTCTAGGACTCATACCTTGGTCAAAGCTTGTATCAGCTTCCCCTCTTTCATGCCCTGGCCACCATTCACCTCGTCCTGTTCTCCACCCTGTGTTCCAGGTTCCTGCTGTTCTTACTGTTCCATTCCTTCTTCAGAAAGCATTCCTACTTTCTTCTCTTTCTCTCTCATCAGCAGCTCTCCTTGTGCTGCCCCTCCTCGTGCTGTAGTCCTCTGTGCTGTCACTCTCCGTCCTGCCTCTGTTCTCGCTGCTGCTCCTGCCTGTGCTGTCATTCTCTGGATAAACGGAGCTAAACTTAAACCTCCCATGGACCTGCTTCACCCTCTCTCCTCTCAGGTGAGAAAGATCAAATTCCCTCGTGGCAGCTGAATGATTAGGGAATGCAGTGACGTAAGGGTTCCCTACCCTGAGCTTGCATTCCCTCACCTTTTCACCACAAGGGGCATGCTGTAACTTATTGCAGCCAGGAATTACCTGTTTTCTAGGTACAATGGGGGTTTTATGTCCTTGACCTTTTAAAATAGGAGCTTTTGTTAGGATAAATTCCTTCTTCTGATCCCTATCTCCTAGGTCCTGATAAGCTTCCTTATCACACTTTGCTCCACCTGTTAGCAACAAGACATTTGCTGCATATTTGCTTAATAAAATCAGTTCTGCAGGGATCATTTCATAATAACAAATTGAAACACATAACATGAGAATTTAAAATCCAATAAACTTTTGCAGGTCGATGAAAAATAGACTGGGACATTGCCACTCTTATCTCTTACACTTTCATGGATGTGATGTGTACCAGGATTTTCAGTTAATCTACTTACTTGTTAGAATGAAGCTGTATTGCTCAGTATTCATTACTTGTGAAAACTAAATCCCTAATCTAAAGATTGTTCTTTAATATTACATGTATCACTATGTTCTTGTACAATAAAAAACAAAAATAATAACAGATATAAATATTTCTAATCAGAAATCACAAATTGAAAACAAATCATCAAATCTTCATGACAAGCATTGTCACATAAATGCACATGATAATCTGCACCCCCAGACTGAATCCATGGTATACCTTTGTTTTTTAGTTTTCTTTTTGCTCATTTTGTTTCACAATTCCCTTTAATCAAACAAACTTGCTTTGACTTTGACAAACAATCCAGTTTTAACTTATATCTGCATCTCCTTTAAACACCTTCATAACTTTTCTTAGTCTTTGTTACATCATGCAAATTCACACAACTGATAAGATATTTACATACATCGAAGATCCAAGATGGCGTCGTACAAGTAAGATGCATTCATACCTGCTTTGTTACCTTGTGCTCTATACCGAAGCACAAGGCAAAAGGCAAAGGCAGTCTTCCCCCAAAGCCTGACACCTTGCTGGTGGGATGGTTTACAATGGAGAGTTTCATCCAGGCAAAGACAGTGGGCATTCCTGCTACCAGAGCTGGAGAGAGCCCCAGTTTGGGAGCGAAGTGTCGCTCAGCCCGGTGGGCCCTTCCATAACACATGCACCTTCAGTTTCCAGATCCGGGTCTCCTGATGTTAGTGAGGGCATCGGGATCTGGGTAGCTTCAGCAAATGCAGTTTCTTCAATGTCTTAAGAGTTTGCCAGGATCTATGCTGAAGGAGGGGGGTCTTCCCCCTGCGGGAGAGGGTGTGTGTGTCTGGGCGCTACCTGGTGCATTGGAAGGAGTTCAGTCTTCTTTACCAGGCTCTATTTCTCTGCCATCTCTGAATCGCCTTCAGGAAGTGACCCTAGACTCCATATGGAATGCTGTGGAATCAGTTTATAAGATTTGCTCATGGTGATCTCTGGGTAGCAGCCCAGAATTCTCCATGTTTGGAGAGTTTGGAACGGAGCCTGGAGGCTCAGCGTGGGCAATTGTCGGGGGTTGAATCATCTGTGCAGAAGTTGCAGAAGACACAAGGTGCTATGCTTCAGGATAAAATAATTTCTCCGGGAACAAGCAGGAAGTCAGTCCTCACATATGGGTGACGTCGATGCCAATGGAGCCCGTGCAGAGCAAATCCCCAGCTTTCAAAGAAAGCCTTTGGGAGTTTCTACCACGCATGCATGGTCCCCTTCCCGCCCAAGGGTGCCATCTTGCTCAGTCTTCTTTCTTCCGCAGAGCCCATCGGACGTTGTCCCTCGTGTCCCGGGAAAAGATTTTTTTCTCTGTGTCTTTTTGGCCCAACCAGTTGATACCGGTATCCTTCCTGCCTTCAGCCTCTGGTATCAGGTCGGTCTTTTTATCTTTTGTTTGATTTTTTCCTTTTGAGGCATCTTCGCGCCTTTTTCTCCTTCGCTGGCAGCCCAATGGGTCTTTGACCTAACCGGTGTCCTTTTTCCCCCGATGGCTACCAGCGGTTTTAAGAAATGCGATCGGTGCAGGAAAATTATGTCCCTCACCAATTCGCACAACTGCTGTCTCTGGTGCCTCGGGCCGAACCACGACCTGACGGTCTGCACTCTCTGTAAGAGAATGTTGTCCAAATCCCCGAGGAGCCACCAGCAGCAGCATGACAAGATTTTTCCTGAATCCCCCGTGCCTCCGAGAGCCAGGACTCGTCTGAGGCCTCTACGTCTCGGGTGGAACACGCCAAGCCTCAGCGTTGTCAGGGTTCCTCAGAGAGGGAGTCTCCCCTGAGGAAACACAAGAGGAAGAAGAAATCCTCGAAGGCGGCATCTCTGGATGGTTCCGAATGACTGGGCTCCTCTTGGGGCCGGTCGCGGAGCCACGAGCGCCTGCCCGAATTGTCGGAGAAGGAGTGCCCTGACAAAATTCCTCATCAGGAACTGGACCAGCCTTGGCAAGTACCGACTGTTCTTGTCGAAGACTCCCCTCCAGGGGAACCGGCGTAGGGACCGACCATGTCTGCACCCAAGCCGGTGGCTACGGAACCTCCCAAACTCATGCCCAGGATGGCGGCTTTGGAGCGCAGTTTTACTGCCTTCATTGAACAACAATGGGCACTGATGTCCAGCATGTCCAGTTCCTCTGCCCCGACCACCGGGCCCTCGACGTCAAAGTTGACCCCGGAGGCTGAGCTGATCCTCGAGACCTTTCAGACTCGAGTCGATCCTTGGCTGAGGTTGCACTCAGCCTCCCGTTCGGGACTGAAGTCCTCGCCGCTGAGTCTGCTGGTGTCGGGATGATGGAGGACAAGGAGTCCCTGGATACCCGAAGACATAGGGATGTCCCCTGAGATTCCTCCATATCTGAGCCTTGGAGAAGGTCCCCTCTGGAGGATATGGAGTGGAGGAGTGGCCTAGTGTTTGGGGCAAGTTACTTCAGGCCGGAAGGTCAGGGGTTCAAATCCCACTAAAGGACAGCAACCTTGGGCCGGAAGGACTGGGGTTTCTAGTCCCACAGGTGCTCCTTGTGGTCTTGGACAAGCCACTTAACCCTCCATAGCCCATGTTCCCTGTAAAATAGTTATCTCCAAGTTATAATGCCCTGTTCAATGTAATTTCAGTTTGTTCAATGTAAACCGCACTGATGCAGAATAGCGCGGTATATAAGAGAATGTAAATAAAATAAAATAAATAAATAAATAAATATGGGGTTTTTGGATTTCATGCGGACATGTTCAAGGCTTTGGCTTTCCCCACAGAGTTCAAGGAGGAGCCTTGAGCCGACGAGCTCGAGATCCTTCAGTATGAGGCTCCTCCTCGGGGACCCTCATGGTACCCGTTCCTCCAATCCTGGAACGACTTATGCTCCGCATGTGGGAGACACCAGCGTCGACACTGGTGATCAGCAAACGGCTCGACTCTATGTATTGAGTGCGCCAGAGCCCTGGGTTCCAGAAATCGCAACTGCCGCAGAACTCCATGATTGTGGAATCTGCCATACATCGGCTTAAGAGTCAGAAGATGCACTCCTCAGTGCCCCCCGGCAGGGAGGGCCGCACCTTGGATGCCCTCGGCAGGAAATGTTTCCAGGGCACAATGCTGAATTGTTGAATCCAGACGTACAAGTTGTGCATGGGCATGTACCTGAGGAACTTGCCGGGTTCTCGGCTGGTCTCTCCGAGGAACCTTTGCAGTGCTTCAAGGGCCTGTCCAAAGCTGTCTGTGAATGCTCCAAATTTATGTCTCAGACGGCCTATGACAGGTTTGAGTCGGCGGCCCGGGTAGCCGCAGTGGGCATCAGTGCTCACCGCCAGGCTTGGCAACAGTTGTCCGACCTCGAGCAATGGGTTCAGGACAAGTTGGTTGATGTCCCATGCCAAGGGGAGAATCTCTTCGGCAAACCCATGACTGACAAGGCCGCAGAACTGGAGACCAAGTTCATGATACGGACATGGCTCTCTAAGAAGACCTCTGCCCCTCCTTGTAAGAAGGGCTCAGGTGAAAAACCCTTTTACCAGAGGAAGGGAGCTGCTTACCGAAACTACCCCCCCCTTACCAGGCCTCTCCAGCTCACCCACAGGGGCAGCAGGCCAAGGAACAGGGGCATGGCCCGCGTAAGCAGAAGGCCCCGAAACCCCAGGCTCCAGTGCCAGCCCAGTCTGGTGGGGGTTTTTGACTCGTGCAGCATGGCCCCTCTCCCAGCTGGAGTTGGGCAGCCCACAGGAGGTCGGCTCGCCTTGTATGCCCACAGGTGGGGAGCCATCACCACCGATTCATGGGCATTACAAGTGGTCAGGGAGGGATACCTCCTCCATCTAGCCCAAGTGCCTCCACACTATTTCCCAGGAGAGCCTCCAAGGTCTCCCCTTCGCCGGGACCTTCTTCTGAAGGAGTTGGCTGGTCTTCTCGAGGACCGTGCGGTGTAACTGTTGCCCCACCACCTCAAGGGCAAGGGGTTCTACTCCAGGTATTTCCTTGTCCCAAAGAGGACAGGGGGCCTAAGGCCCATCCTCGACCTGCGTAACCTCAACAAATTCCTGGTGAGGGAGAAGTTCAAGATGCTCTCCCTTGGAATATTGCTGCCCTACCTCCACCAGCGTGTTAGAAGCTTGGTAACTAAGTGGCTAGTGCCAGAAGGGAAATCAGTAGAAACCATAATTGATAGCCTTGTACTAGAGCAGTATATGGCTCCTGTGCCAAAGGATATACACACCTTCCTTATACTCCAAAATTGTCAGAACCCTCAAGAAGCCATAACGCTTACTGAGCGCTTCTTGGAAGCTGAATTAACTGCCCGAGAAAGTAGCAGTGCTTCCAGGCTGACAATGCAAGAGGTATCAGAAAGGAGGACCAGGCTGAGAGAGGATTCCATGAAAACATGCATGCCTATGTTGAAACCTCATTTTGTAAAAAGGAAATGTTTCAAATGCGGGTTTTGGGTCCACAGGGGGTACAATCCTGCAAGGATTAGCGGCTGCCTTTGAAGAAAGGACCGAAGAGGACTTAGGACCGCAGTTAGCAGACTGCAGACAGAACCCAGAACATAGAGTGAGCGATGAACTTTCGTGGGCACAGAGGCAAGACTTAGCTCGATTATTAGCCAGATTTACAGATGTCTTGACCCCGAGGCCAGGCGAAACTAACCTTGTGGCCCACGAGATCTTAACACCACCAGGGGAGGTGATAAGGCAGAGACCTTATAGGCTGCCAGAAGCAAAAAGGCAGGAGGTGATTAACCAAGTCCAAGAAATGCTCGCTATGGGGGTCATAGAGGAATCAAAAAGTCCATGGAACAGTCCCATTGTTCTCGTACCCAAGCCGGACGGAACGATGAGGTTTTGTATAGACTTCAGACGGGTCAATGCCATATCGAAATTTGATGCCAACCCCATGCCGCGGGTAGAGGAGTACTGGACCAATTGGGACGGGCCAAGTATCTTACCACCCTCGACCTAACAAAAGGTTACTGGCAAATACCGTTGACCAGAGAGGCATGGCAGAAGACAGCTTTCAGCACACCGGTGGGTTTATTCCACTTTAAAAGAATGCCTTTCGGGTTGCATGGTGCTGCAGCCACATGTCAGAGGCTGGTAGACGTGGTGTTGCGCCCGCACCAAGACTACGCGATCGCATACATGGACGACGTAGTGATACATAGTGACACATGGGACCAGCATTTGCCCAGAATAGAGGCTGTCCTACAAGCCATGCGAAACGCCGGACTCACCTTAAACCCAGTGAAATGTTTCTTTGCAGGCCAAGAGGTTAAGTACCTAGGCCACATAGTAGGGCGGGATATTGTGAAACCCCTGCTAAGCAAGATTGAGAGTGTGAAAGCGTTCCCAAGACCCGCTACCAAGAAACAATTACGTAGTTTTCTTGGTCTAGTGGGGTATTACCGACGCTTTATCCCACATTTCGCGGAAAAGAGTGCCTCCCTAACGGACATGCTAAGGAAGAATGCTCCTAATCAGTTGAAATGGACTGAGGAAGCCGCCGGATAAGGAAGCATTTTTAAGGTTTTATTTTAAAAAGAAGAATATTTCCTTTTTGGGTGGGAGGATTCATATTTCCCCAGATGTGTCCAAATGCAAGATTCCAGTTGTGGTTTCCATGTAAATGTGTGCTTTCCTATCAAAATATGAATTATCATTTCTTTGAGACCTCACAATTATGTTTCTTTCTGGACGCTAAACCATTACAAAGCAAACATATGGGTTTAATTGGGCTTAAATAGTGAATCTTTGCCTTTCCTGCTTGTTTTCTTCTTTAGTTTTCTTTTTTTCCATCTCTTCATGGCATGTGTATTCTTGGATCGCCAGCATATTGTGGACTTCTTTCATTCAGTGATGCTGCTTTTTTTTTCTTTTTATGTTCTTGTTCATTAATCTTGTGTTGTATGACTGAATGTGTATTTCCTGTCCAAGGGTTTCTTCCTTGGTTTTATTAAACCATATAAAAATAAAATTAAAAAAAAGAAGAAGATATCTACATACATCAAAACGCTATCACACATTGAAGATCTTCCCATTCATTCACATCAATTACCAATACTAATTAAAATATGTGCTCCAGAGGTTCTTATTCTGCAAATATAAGAAGCTCTAGGCAGTACTATTTCTCAGCATTTGCATGTTTGCACATAGAATGAAATCAGCACACACATTCACTTTTAAACAGGATATGCTCAGTCCTATTAACTTGGAAAACAAAACTTACATGTTGTGGTTTAAACTTATTTACTGTACAAAAAAAAAAGTTAATTGTTTTGGGTTCTCTTCACCCAGGGCCGGATTTACCTATACGCCATGTACGCCATGGCGTAGGGCCCACAGCCGGCAGGGGCCCACAAAAAAAGAAGAAGTTCATTTTTTGTTAATATAATTTAAAAAAAAACCTGGTGGCTGCCGCCGCGGGGCCCCCTCTGCTGCCGCGGCAGCACGGACTGACCCGCGGGGGCCCCGTCTACAAGCTGAAGCCGTCGGGTCGGGTCGGGTCGTCCCTCCCTCCCTCCCTCCCTCCATGCAGGCTGCAGGCTGTGAGAGACGCGAGAGTGTCTCCTCGCGTCTCTGTTAAGCCCGCAGGGGCTGATGGGAAATTTCCCATCAGCCCCTGCGGGCTTAACAGAGACGCGAGGAGACACTCTCTCGCGTCTCTCACAGCCTGCAGCCTGCACGGAGGGAGGGAGGACCGACCCGACCCGACCGCTTCAGCTTGTAGACGGGGCCCCCGCGGGTCAGTCCGTGCTGCCGCGGCAGCAGAGGGGGCCCCACAGCGGCAGCCACCAGTTTTTTTTTTAAAATTAAATTTTACTTTAGGCCGGGGGGGGGGGGGGTCGGACGGGTAATGGGCTATGGGGGGGGGTGGGGCTGGAAATGGGCTGGGGGGGGTAGGGCTGGCAATGGGCTGCTGGGGGGGGTAGGGCTGGTAATGGGCTATTGGGGGGGGGGTAGGACTGGTAATGGGCTGGGGGGGTTAAGGCTAGAGGTGGGCTGATGGGGTTAGGACTGGTAATGGACTGATGGCATTTGGGGGGCTTATAACTTGCAATGGGCTTTGGGGGGGTAAAGACTGGTAATGGGCTGTGGGCTGATGGGGGCTGTCTGGTAATGGGCTATGGGGGGGGCTAGGACTGGAAATGGGCTGGGGGGTTAAGACTGGAGGTGGGCGGATGGGTTTAGGAATGGTAATGGGCTGTTGGGGGGGTTAGAACTGGTAATGGGCTTTGGGGGGGGGGTTAAAACTGGTAATGGGCTGTGGGCTGATGGGGGTTGTCTGGTAATGGGCTATGGGGGGCTAGGACTGGAAATGGGCTGGGGGGTTAAAACTGGAGGTGGGATGATGGGGTTAGGACTTGTAATGGGCTGTGGGCTGATTGGGGGGGGGTAGGACTGGCAATGGGCTATGGGGGGCTGACTGGAAATGGGTTGATGGGGTTAGGACTGGAAGTGGGCTGATGGGGGTTAGGACTGGTAATGGGTTATAGGGGGGGCTTAAACTGAAAATGGGGTGATGGGGGGTTAAGGACTGTAAGTGGGTTGATGGGGGGCTAGGACTGGTATTGGGTTGGGGGGTTGCTAGGACTGGAAATGGGCTGATGGATGGCTAGGACTGGAAATGGGCTGATGCAGGGACTAGAAGGGAATGGATGCTGGGTGAGGCTGGAACTAGAAGGGAGCTGATGTTGGGGGAGGATTAGAATGGGATGGGGCTGGAAGAGTAAAATGGAGAAGGGAAAAATATTTTGTGTGGGAGGGATAAATAATCTACAATTGGCCGGGTATTGGGAGAGTAAGTGGGGATTGAGGATGGAGGGGTAAAATTTGAGTGGATGAAATAGGAATGAGGAAAGAGCAAAAGGAGAAAGATTAGTATGTTAAAGCAGATGTAGAGAGAGAATGGAAAAAAATCTAGAAGAGAGAAGAAAGGACAAATGGACAGCAGACGATGGAGAGTTAGCAGAAGACATGAAGAAACCAGAAGAAAGTGGCTGGAGCAATTGCAGCTGAAAAAAATGCACAAAAGGTAGAAAAATATCTCTTTATTTTGAATTTATTAATTGGAATATGTCAGCTCTGGTAAATGTGCATCATTAACGTCTGCGCTTTGTTTAGTACAAGAGCAAATTAATGTATAGTTTTATTTCTACAGTGTTGTACATTCCAAGTTTGGCTTTTGGGATTCCCAGTTTAATTATTGTCTTCCTGTTTCTAAATTGTGATTCCTTGTTTGGTGATGGTCTATGTTCTGCATGTGTAACTGAGCTGAGGTGTTCTGTTTATATAATTCCTATTTGACATTGCCACTTGTTCTCTTTCCCCAGTAGGTCATGTATTGTTGTTCTCTGAAATGTATTGGTTTAATATTTGTAGTGTTGCCTTTTGATTGGTAGAGTATGGTGCTTTGTGAATCCTGGTAGTGCTGTTAGGATACGGCGGGTTTACTATGGGTTCTAAATGGGCAGTGTTTGTAGTAGTTCCTAATGTGTCTGGCAGTTGGCACTGGATTATAGTAATGTAGAAATCTTTTAGTCTTTCTTTATCCATACACTCATTAAGAGGCACGTTTACTAAAAGTTAGTATATGGTAACATTATGCAAATATTTATGCAAATGGGGCCCCTTATGCAAATGAGGCCCCGCACCCCCCTTGGGCCGCCCCTGCTGGGGGCCCACAATTTTTGTTGGCGTAGGGCCTCACTCAAGGTAAATCCGGCCCTGTCTTCTCCCCTCTATCACAATTGTCAAATCCAGGATCCCTATAAAATAATCTTAAACATAATTTAAATGAAATCACAATCATATCTATTTATTTATCACTAATAATGCTGCCAATTGGAATCAGCAGTTCTTTCTGTATGGGAATTAGCTACATTCATACTCTTCTGTAACTGTAGCCATTTTTTTAAAAGTTTCTCTAACAAAGCTTTTCTAGCAAGAAGGCCTTGAGCCACTGTGCTCTGATCTAATGTAAACATACAGTCCTTTCAAGCTGCTGTTCTTATCTGTACCGTGTTCTTCTCCAGTTATTACTTCAGTGTACAACACATTCCCCCCAATCTTTTGACTTAGGGCCTGATTCTGTCCTGCATGGCTATTGTCTTTGTACATCCGGTCTGAGCCGGACGTACAAAGGGTATCGCGATTCTGATGCTGTGGGGCAAATCTAGGCGATCAGGCCTGTATGTGCAGGCCGTGACTGCGATTCAGTCCCGGCCTGCATGTACAGACACTGCCCGGATAGCTCAGTCAGGCTTTTAAATGGAGCCGCGGCACCATGGCGTCATGTTGCCATGGTACCATGACTGCATTTTAAAATCTGCGATGCTGGCCACCACAGAAAAAGGTTTATTCCTTGCAGCTCGACTCCCGATCTGGCCTCCTAAGGCCACAGTCAGGCTGCGGGGAATAAACCCTGGCCCCCCTGTTGGGACGTCCATCCCTGCTATTTGTGTCTCAGAATAACCCCCTTAGAGAATCCATTCCATACTAGAGTACAAACCCAAACAGATAGCAAGGAGAAAAAAACACTAGCTGTGCAATCACGCTATCACTGCAAAATCAATCATAGAGTCTCATCTCCCTTCAAATATCCTCTAAACTGACACATTACTTTACATCATTAGACCACTTTCATAGAAAAGACGCAAACAAATATAAAAGAAAAGGAAAAAGGCCAGTATTACAAAGGTAAGTTAGAAGAGGAATGAAACCAACTCAGTGGGGCAGGTTTAAAAAGGAAAGTAATCATATTCTTATTTCCAAAATTAATATGGGCTTCATTTAGTTTAAAAATATATGCCATCAGTCATCGGTCTCTAAGTATTCTTACTTGCTCAGGCTTTACAGAATTCACTGGACAAGAATTTTAAATATTTCCTGGGTTTTGCGTTCTTAAATTCCTATTATAACACAATTTCAGTCATCAATTCTGTTATCAAAATTCATATTTCTTCAATTGTGTGCAACAGATAAAATCCTTCCAGACAATAATGGAAAACCATTGGCAAACAAAAAAAATGTCAGTTTATAGCTGCTTTAAGAATGTTTCCATAACACACAGAACAAAGTTATTTCTTAATGTCGCTTACTGCTACAGGAACAGCTTTCTTATAATACTTACAGATTGAGACTTCTAGAAACAAACTATTAAAAAATATTAAAACATACTGCTACCTTTAAATGAACTGCAGGTAGAAGATATAAATTTATTTCTGCTCATTCTAAATGATATCTCTCTGCATATGTTCTAATTAGTATATAACTAAAATCCTTATGATATGAAAATTATTCATTCAAAACCTTTATCAAACAAACATCTCAATCTATACACTAAATTCAGGAAGGGCAATAAGTACAACAAATCAAATAATATCAGGTAACAGCACTTCCCATAACATTTGAAGAAATACCTGAGCTGGAAATCCGCTATCATTCACAATATTGAAATTATTACTTTAAACTAAGCCTATGAATCCTCACTTGGTTTGCAGTTTGTTGTGCTGTGAGTGCTTGTGTGTATCAGTGATGCTGAGGGCTAAGCTATCGGTAGTTTAACTACTGGCAGGGTCTCCCAAGATGGACAGGTCTCAGCTGAGGTGTCAGACCAAGACAAACCACCCATCTGGGCAGCAACAGAATTGGCAGTGTTGGAGGCAGAGTATCCCATTTCTGTGACAACGGCAACAACACTAAACTTAAACTATGCGGAGGAAAGGCCTGGAAATCTACTTCTGTATCTTGCCATGAAAACCCAGTGGATAGTCACAACAAAACAAATTGCACTATAGTGTTGGAAGATGAGACCCCCAGGTCGGAAGGCACTCAACTAGCAACTGGGGAAGAGTAGAAGACTTTTCAAAGTAAGACCAGCATTTATGATGTGGTTGGATCAAAGCCCTTGGGACGTCTGACTGCTGATGTAGCTGCGCATGAAATGAGAGTCAGAAGCTGTAACGATGTCTTACATATTGGGACTTGGAACGTACGAAGCATGAACCAAGGGAAGTTGGAGGTGGTGAAGAATGAAATGGAACGTGTACAACTTTATCTGTTGGATGGCAGTGAACTGAAATGGATTGGCATCGGGCACTTTGCATCAGATGATCACATTGTCTAATATGCTGGAAATGAAAAACAAAGAAGAAATGGTGTTGCATTTATAATAAAGAAGAAACTTGCAAGAGCTGTAATGAAATACCATGCAGTCAGTGAATGCTTAATCTCTATTCGTCTACGAGGAATACCTATCAACACAACTATAATTCAAGTATATACCCCAACAACAGCAGCAGAAGAGGATGAAATTGATGAGTTCTTTGAACAAGTACAAGCCAAAATTGACAGAACATGCAAACAGGATATCCTGATAGTCATGGGTGACTGGGACGCAAAGTTGGCAACAAAGAAGAAGGCAAAGTGGTTGGAAAATATGGACTTAGCAACAGAAATGAAGCTGGAGAAAGACTGCTAGAATTTTTCAAGACCAACGATCTATTCATCTCAAAACACCTTCTTCCAGCAACACAAGCGGTGACTGTACACATGGACTTCACCCAATGGACTGTATAAAAATCTAATTGATTACATCTGTGGAAGTCAACAATGGAAAAGTTCTATAGCATCAACAAAGACAAAACCTGGAGCTGACTGTGATACAGATCACCAGCCTCTAGTATGCAAACTCAAGCTAAAGTTGAAAAAGAGCAAGCCACTCATAAATGTAGCAAAATATGACCTTGAGAATATACCACTGGAATTTAAAGACTGCCTGCAAAATCAATTTGCTGCTTTAGATACAAATGAAAGAGCTCCAGAAGAGTTATGGAATGACATCAAGAAGGTTGTGTTGGAAGAAAGCGAGAAGTCTCTACAAAAGGTGAAAAAGCAAAAATGGCCAAAGTGGATGACGGAAGAAACTCTGAAAATTGCCCAGAAATACAGAGAAGCTAAAGCCAGAGGAGAAAGAAAGACAATTGCAGAACTCAGAGATTTCCAATGTACAGCAAGACAGGACAAGGAAATGCACTACAATGACACATGCAAGGAAATAGAAGCAGAAACTATTAGAGGAAGAACAAGATCGGCTTTCCAAAAGCTTCGAGAGTTAAAGAAGAAATTCCAGCCTCAAATTGGAATGTTACAGGATGCTCAAGGTTCTATGTTGAATGATGCTGAGAAGATCAAGAAAAGGTGGAAAGAATATACATAGTTTTTATATGATAAAGATCAAATGGACCAACAGACATTTCAACCTGTACCTTATGATCCGAAACCATTGGTGATGAAAGAAGAAGTCAAAACAGCATTGAAAGTCTTATTAAAGAACAAAGCACCAGGCATTGATGGCATTCCCATAGAAGTATTACAGCAATCTGATGCAGCTGTTAGCATACTTACAAGGCTCTGCCAAGAAATTTGGAAGACAACATCATGGTCAACTGACTGGAAAAGATCTCTGTTTATACCAATACTAAAGAAAGGTGATCCAACTGACTTTAGAAATTATCGCACAATTGCTCTGATCCCACATGCCAGCAAGATTCTACTGAAGATTATTCAACAGAGATTACAACCATACCTGGAACAAGAACTACTTGAAGTGCAAGCAGGGTTCAGGAAAGGACGAGGAACGAGAGACATGGTCTCCTACTTTCTCCCTCCTGCCAATTCCAACCTCTCCTGCTACCTCAGTCACCCTCCCCCCTCTCCTTTGAAGTCCACTCCATTTGCCTCCTCCTACCACTTTCCCTCCATGTTGCTGTTATTTATCGCCCACCCAACAAACCCCAATCAACCTTCCTCACTGACTTTGACTCCTGGCTCTCCACCTTTCTGTATCCTTCTTCCCCCACTCTTATTCTTGGCGATTTCAACATCCACGTCGACAACCCCTCCAACCTTCACGCCTCAAAATTCCTTGCCCTCATCTCCTCTTACAACCTCCAACTCTGCTCCACTGCCCCCACCCACATACACGACCACTGCCTTGACCTAATACTCTTCTCCAATTCCGCTCCCTCAAACTTCCGCAACTCAATCCTTACCTCATTTGACCATCACTTTTTAACCTTTACTCTTCAGCTTCTGCCATCTCAACCTCATCCTGTCTCATCTGACCTATTTAGAAACCTCCATAACATTGATCCCCTGACTCTCTTTTCCACCATTTCTCCATTTCTCTCCTCCATTATATCCTCCAAGTCCGTCGATGAGGCACTATCTTCCTACAATGCTATACTCTCCTCAGCCCTTGACACTCTTGCCCCACCCACCCCACGTCCAGTCAAATGATCTACTCCCCAGCCCTGGCTTTCGCCCACAACCCATTATCTACGCACCTGCGCACATTCCACCGAGTGTGCTTGGCGCAAATCCCGCTCCCCGGAGGACCTTCTACATTTCAAATTCATACTTGGCTCCTTCCAGTCAGCCATAGCACTTTCCAAACAAGACTATTACATCTGCTTGACCAACTCCCTGGCTTCTGATCCTCGTCGTCTCTTTAACACCCTCAATTCTCTCCTCAAAGTCCCCCCGGCCCCAGTCCCGCCCTCCCTTTCTGCCCAATCCCTAGCCGACTACTTCCGCGACAAGATCCACAAGATTACCCTCCAATTCCCCACCCCCTCATCTACCTCCCCGTCCCAATTATACCCCCCATCCGTACTTCCTCTGCCACCCCCTCCTCCTTCCCTCCGATCTCTGAAGAAGAAACCACACTCCTTCTTACCTCCTCCAAATCCACCACATGTTCATCTGACCCTATCCCCAACCATCTCCTCCACCATTGTACCCACCATCTCCCATATCCTCAACCTTTCACTCTCTACTGCAACTGTCCCTGTTGACTTCAAACATGCTGTTGTCACACCTGTCCTTAAGAAACCCTCACTTGATCCCACATGCCCTTCTAACTATTGACCCATCTCCCTTCTTCCCTTCATATCCAAACTACTAGAAAGTGCAGTCCACCACCGCTGCCTTGACTTCCTCACCTCCCAGGCCCTCCTGGACCCACTACAATCCGGCTTCTGTCCCTTACATTCCACTAAAACGGCTCTCGCAAGAGTCTCCAATGACCTATTCCTGGCTAAATCTAAGGTCCTCTACTCTATCCTCATTCTTCTTGACCTCTCCGCTGCCTTTGACACCATTGACCACACTCTTCTCCTCACCACCCTCTCCTCCCTTGGCTTCAAGGACCTGGTACTGTCCTGGTTCTTCTCCTACCTCTCCCATCACTCATTCAGTGTATGCTCTGGTGGCTCCTCCTCCTCCTCTACCCCACTCCACGTAGGTGTACCCCAAAGATCAGTCTTGGGCCCCCTCCTTTTCTCTCTCTACACTCAAGCCCTTGGTGCGCTTATCTCCTCCCACGATTTTCAGTACTATCTTTATGCCGATGACTCCCAAATTTATCTCTCTACACCTACTATTTCTCCAGCAACCCATTCCAAGATCTCTGCCTGCCTCTCTGACATCGCTGCCTGGATATCTCTTCGCCGATTGAAACTGAACAGGGCTAAGACTGAACTCCTTATCTGTCCCCCCAATTCCTCCCCTCCTCTTCCCCCATTCTCAGTCTATGTGGACGGAGCTACTATCCTTCCTGTTCCCTCGGCCCGCAACCTAGGGGTTATCTTTGACACCTCTCTCTCCTTCTCCGCACATATCCAGCATGTAGCTAAGACCTGTCGTTTCTTCCTTTTCAATATTGGCAAAATCCGCCCCTTCCTCTCTGAACACACCACCAAAATGCTAATCCACTCCTTAATCTCCTCTCGCCTCGATTATTGCAACCTACTCCTTGCTGGTCTCCCCTTCAGCCACCTCCTCCCCCTTCAATCTATACAAAATCACACGGCTCGACTAATCTTCCGCCAGTCTCGTCACGCCCACATTACTCCTCTTCTCAAGTCGCTTCACTGGCTCCCTGTCCAGTTCCACATCCAATTCAAACTCCTTCTACTGACCTATAAATGCATTTACTCTGCGTCCCCTCCATACCTCTCATCCCTGATCTCTCCCTACATCCCCTCTCGGAACCTGCGTTCCACAAGCAAATTACTTCTATCTTTGCCGTTCACCCGCACCACTAACTCCCGACTTCGCTCCTTTCACCTTGCTGCACCTCACGCCTGGAACAGCCTACCTGTGTCTATATGCCAGGCACCCTCCCTGGCCCTCTTCAAATCCAGGTTGAAGACTCACCTCTTCACCATCGCTTTCAGATCCTGACTTCTATCCTTATTCTATCTTAACCCCCGTCAACTCTCACGACCATAACGTATTGACCATATTGTGCCTTGCACTATTCCGAGCTATGCTCTGTAATGTTCTCACTAGATTGTAAGCTCCGATGAGCATGACTCAAATGGGCAGGGACTGTCTCTTGTATTCTGGCTAACTCTTGTTGGTTAATTGTACAGCGCTGTGTGCGTGGCGCTCTATAAGTGATGAATAGTAGTAGTAGTAGTAGTAGACATCATTGCGGATGTGAGATGGATCCTTGAAAAGACTAAAGAATACCAAATGGATATCTATTTGTGCTTTATTGACTACAGCAAGGTTTTTGACTGTGTAAACCATGAGAAACTCTGGGCCACATTTAGAAGCATGGGTATACCAGAACACCTGATCGTTCTCTTGCACAATCTGTACATTTATAAAGAAGCAACAGTTTGAATGGAACAAGGAGAAACAGAATGGTTTAAAATAAACAAAGGTGTACGACAAGGCTACATACTTTCCCCCTACCTGTTTAATTTATATGCAGAACAAATCATCAGAGAAGCAGGATTATATGAAGACAACAGAGGTGTGAAGATTGGTCGAAGACTGATCAACAACCTTTGCTATGCTGATGATACCTCATTACTGGTTGAGAGTGAAGATGATCTGAAACATTTGCTTCTCACGATCAAGGAACATAGTCTTAAAATGGGCCTGCACCTTAATGTAAAGAAGACAAAGATAATGACAACTGGCAAAATCAATAAGTTCATCACTGAAGGAGAAGAAATTGAAATCGTGGATAACTTTAACCTACTTGGATCAATAAAGAAGCAACAAGCAGTCAAGAAATCCGACAACGCATTGCTCTTAGCAGAATGGCTATGAAAGACCTAGACAAGATTTTCAAGAGCAGAGATATCTCTCTCTCCATACAAAGATTTGATTCATTCAAGCCATGGTATTTTCAATAACATCATATGGATGCGAAAGCTAGACAGTGAAAAAGATAGACAGGAAGAAAATGGATGCCTTCGAATTATGGTGCTGGCGGTGAATACTGTGTATACCATGGACTGCCCAAAGAACCCAATCCAGTCAGTACTAGAGGAGATCAAACCTAAGCTTTCTTTAGAAGCTCAGATGGCAAGACTTCGATTTTCATATTTTGGACACATCATGCGAAGAGAGAGATCATTAGAGAAAGACATCATGCTTGGCAAGATAGAAGGTCAACGCAAAAGAGGAAGGCCAGCAATGAGATGGATCGATACAATAACAGCAGCTACAGGTACCAATCTGTCAACAATGACCTGCCTGACTGAAGACCGAACACAATTTAGGACAACTATCCAGGGGGCTGCCATGAGTCGACACCGACTGGACGGCACTTAACAACAGCAAACCTATGAAAACACAATAATCAATTACCAAGCCAGGCTGTTAAAATCTTTTACAACCAGAAAACGTTATCCTTTTAAAAACATAACGTCAAAAAAGCTAACAAATGAATCATTATACACTTTCTCTTTTAATACAAACAACTTATATTTTCCTAGAAACTTTTCACATTTACCTGTGTCTCCCACCATGTAGGAAGATACACTCAGGACTAGCGGGCAGCCCCTCCTAAATAAATAAATGCCATTTCATATTTCAGACATTGAAGCTTCTCAAAAAATGTCCCTTTCTAGGGAAATAACAATGCTTCATTACCACTAGTCAGTGAATATCATTGTGCCCCAGAGGTTTACAATATTTACTCACAATCCTCCGTACTCTCTGCTTTGCCTTGAGTGAAGAGAAATGAAGATCTGTGGATGGCACCAACTGAATGAATCTCTTTTTCCCTTGGCTTACTCCTGACCAGGTAGCAAAATTCAACCTCTTTGACTTCAGTTCTCTAAATTCAAATGCAAATAAGGAAGCACACATACAGAGAGTTATATAAAACAGTACGACTTAAGCTTAAGTGAGAGACTCACAGCTCTGCAAACCTAAGCATTTCCCTGTAAATCTCTACCTAAACTAGGCCATCATACTTTTATTTATTAAGGGAAACTGCTACATGGTACAAATTCAGCTCTATGTCAAGCTTTGTTT
Organism: Ichthyophis bannanicus; assembly: GCA_033557465.1. NCBI lineage: Eukaryota > Metazoa > Chordata > Amphibia > Gymnophiona > Ichthyophiidae > Ichthyophis > Ichthyophis bannanicus. The sequence continues at coordinate 955,137,630 of CM066034.1, read as the reverse complement.
ATCTATACGTTAAAGGTCAAAGCACAGACATTACATGTTAGAGGTTAAAACTAGTCACAGACATATTTTCCAGCTTAATCATAACAAAAGCTCCCTGTCTTGCACGATGTAAAAACTTTGAGTGCCTCTCTCTTTTTCATAAACACTCCATTGTAATACTGACAGAAATATTCAGAGCTATTTTTCACACTGTATATTAATTCTTTCAGAGGGCCCTGGTACCCCTCTTCGAGTCCCTATCAACAATGATGATAGTGGAAGCGTTCCTGCACAAGCATGGAATCCAGGTTTGTCTGTACCTGGATGACTGGCTGATTCAGCCCATTTCCTTGAAGAAGTGTAGAGAAAGTACAGCCCTGGTGATTTGCTATCTAGAATGGCAGGGTTTGGTGATCTGTCTCAGGAGCAGCCTGGTTCTCTTCTAGGAATTGGAATATCATGAGGCTCAGATCAGCATTCTCCTGGGCCAAGCGTGTCTTATGCCAGAGAGGTTGTACAAGCTGCAGTGGCATCTCTGAGATTTTTGCGTCCAGGCAGCTCCCCGGGCTTGGGACTGCATGCAGATCCTAGGGTCCATGGCGTCAACACTAGAACTTGTCTTTTGGGCCAGAATGCACCCTGGAGATACATCTGTTGACTCTCTGGTCTCCCTTCTTCCAGTAGTTGAATTAGCACCTCCCTTTCCCCTAGAAGAAAATGGCACATAAGAACAAAAGATATGCCATACTGGGTCAGACCAAGATCCATCAAGCCCAGTATCCTCTTTCCAACAGTGGCCAATCTAGGTCATAAGTACCTAGCAGTTTCCCCAAAAGACACAGGTTCCATAATGCTTGTATTGGGTCAAGCAGTGATATCCTGGGTCCCTTTTAATAATGGTTTATGGACCTTTCCTCCAGGAACTTGTCCAAACCTCTTTTAAACCCAGCTACACTAACAGCTTTTACCACATCCTCCAGTAACAAATTCCAGAGTTTGATTACACGTTGAGTGAAAAAATATTTTCTCTTATTAGTCTTAAATAGGTTACCCTGTAGCTTTATTGCATGTCCCCTAATCTTTTTATATTCTGATGACGTAAACAATCGATCTACGTTTACCCGTTTCACTCCATTCATTAATTTATTGACCTCTATCATATCTCCCCTCAGCCATCTCTTTTCCAGGTTGAAGAGCCCTAACCTTTTTAGCCCCTCTTCATAGCAGTATCCTTCCATACCCTTTACCATTTTGGTGGCTCTTCTCTGTACCTTTTCTAATAACACTATATCTTTTTTAAGATACAGTGACCAGAATTGCACACAATATTCAAGGTGCTGTCGCACCATGGAACGATACAGAGACATTATAATATGCTTTGTTTTATTTTCAATTCCTTTCCTTATGATACCCAGCATTCTATTTGCTCTCTTGGCCGCCGCTGCACATTGGGCGGAGGGTTTTAACATGTTATCCACGATGACACCTAAATCTTTTTCCTGGGTGGTGGTTCCCAATGTGGAACCTTGCATTGTGTAACCATAGTTTGGGTTTTTCTTTCCTAGGTGCATAACTTTGCATTTGTCCACATTAAATTTCATCTGCCATTTGGATGCCCAGTCTTCCAATTTATCAAGATCCTCTTGCAATTTTCCACAATCCTCTTAGGTTTTACCAACTTTAAATAGTTTTGTGTCATCTGCAAATTTGATAACCTCACTTATTATTCCCTTTTCCAGGTCATTTATGAATATGTTCAAAAGCATCGGACCTAGCACAGATCCTTGGGGTACTCCACTATTCACTTTTTTCCATTGGGAAAATTGGCCATTTAGCCCTACCCTCTGCTTTCTATCTTTTAACCAGTTCCTGATCCACAATAGTATATCACCTCCTATCCCATGACATTTTAGTTTTGCCAAAAGTCTCTGACCTTGTCCCTCATCAGAGACTTTTGGCTTTCTGAAAGTCCAGATACACTATATCAACCGACTCACCTTTGTCTACCTGTTTATTCACACCTTCAAAAAAACATAGCAGATTAGAAAGACAAGATCTTCCTTGTCTAAAGCCATGTTGGCTGTCTCCCATTCAGCTATGACTATCTACATGCTGAGTAATTTTGTTCTTTATGGGGTATGTTTACTAAATGGCGCTGCGACGTTATCGCGCGATAAGTAACGTTATCGCGCGATAAGTAACGTTATCGCACGATAAGTAATGTTATCGCATGATTTACCACGCGATAACGTCACTTATTGCGCAATAACATCTCCAGCGGCGTTAAGGCGCACAGAGGGTGGAGTAAGTTGTTCCAGAGGGCAGAGAGAAGTGGGTCAATGGGCGGAGAGTGGGCGGGGGGAGGCTCCAGGCACACTAACGCTGTGAAATAAGGGTCTGAAAATTAATGCCAGTGAAGACCTCGCGTTAGAGGCACATTTGCAGGAGAGAGAAACCATTTCAGTCAGCAAGGTACAGCAAAGGCAGGGAGACCAAGAAAAGTGATAGTAGTGATACATGGGCAGCAACAGCATAGTGCCCAAGTACGAAAGGGCACTATGGTGAGGCTGCAAATGGGGTAGAGGGGGCTGCAGGCGGGACATGCAGTGGGGCATCTGGGTCACAGGGTGGACTAGGCAGATGCCTAGGTGACACATGGGAATGTAGAAATGGAAAACCAGCAAGACAGCAACTGACCAAGGGCAAACATGTCCACGAGTGTGTGTCCCACAGTGCCACAATGGACATTACCTAGCAAGTATCCCAAAGGGCACATAACATTGGCAGGCAGGCACCCCTACCCTATATCACGCACCATAGGCAGTCACCTACAGGCACACTGGATGGCCTGGAACTGCGCACCACCAGCACCACCAGTATAAGGACATGTCAGCATGGTGGCGGGTGGGTGCTGGTGGTGGAGGGGGCAGTGGCATCTGCCCACAGCAGACCAAGGCCAAGCCCAGTTTAGGTGGGTGCTGTGCACTGCAAAAGACAAGGTCTGTCTGACGAACAGTAATGGTATCCCCAGGGAATGACCTGCCTCTCTGGCAACAGTTTGTTGCAGTACACACAGCCAGTGTGTTCAGGGGCAGAAAGTCACAGGTTCGGGTCCCAGCTGTGGCTCCTGCAGACCATGTCCCTTTATTTTACCCAGTACTAAATCGTGGTAATAAAGAAGGAACCTTTGTTGCAGATAAAATAAACATGCCATAAACGCCTATATTTTACCTACAGAGCACAAACACCATAGACATGTGCAGTCCCTAGAGCAGAGGTTCCCAACTGCAGTCCTGGAGGGCCAAACACCATTCATGTTTCATGCTGTCCCTAAGAAATATGCTTGAGATGCATTTGTATGGACCGGGCCCATTTTATGCAAATGTATCTCATGCATATTCATTAGGGACAGCATGAAAACCTGAATCGTGTTGGGCCCACCAGGACCAGAGTTGGGAAACTCTGCCCTAGAGCATAGGCCAACAGGGGCACAAACAACTACACCCACAGGCTCCACTATACAAAGCCTTATGGAGAGTCAGGCTGTTGGGCCCTGCGCGGAGCAGCATCTACCAATACTAGCACCTGCATACCTTAGTAATGCCCTCATAAACATGGAAACACCTTCCACATATATCAAAAGGTTGCTATAATCAATGTCAGATAACAAAGCCTACATTAAACACAATTTGTTATCAGAGATTCATCATAGCAACCTTTTGATGTATGTGGAGTGTGTTTCATATTTTGTTACTGACAGTGTTTACCACCCCATAGAGTAACTCTAACAGTATTGAGTACCATAGCAATGCCTGCACTGTGCCCAGGACTGGTGTGGCGGCCAGGACTGCCAACCACCTCTATATTTGCACAGTGCTGACATAGGTGCGGGAGTGTGTGTATGTCTATCCAGTGTTTTGTGGCTGCCTACACCTTACCGAGCCCACAATGCTTGCACTGTTTCCAGTGTTAGCCTGCCAATATGCATAATGAGGAGCAAGGTATTGTGGGTATGACCCGGACAGGGGGTCTGAGCAGGATGCATCGGCACAGGGCATAGGGCAATAAGAACATAAGAACATAAGACATGCCATACTGGGTCAGACCGAGGTCCATCAAGCCCAGTATCCTGTTTCCAACAGTGGCCAATCTAGGTCCTACGTACCTAGCAATATCCCCAAAAGACACAGGTTCCACAATGCTTGTACTGGGTCAAGCATTGATATCCTGGGTCCCTTTTTAATAGTGGTTTATGGACCTTTCCTCCAGGAACTTGTCCAAACCTTTTTTAAAACCCAGCTATACTAACAGCCCTTACTACACATCCTCCGGTAACAGATTCCAGAGTTTGATTACACGTTGAGTGAAAAAATATTTTCTCTTATTTGTCTTAAATAGTTTACCCTGTAGCTTCATTACATGTCCCCTAGTCTTTCTATATTCTGATAGCGTAAACAATTGATCCACGTTTATCCGTTCCACTCCATTCATTAATTTATAGACCTCTATCATATCTCCCCTCAGCCGTCTCTTTTCCAGGTTAAAGAGCCCTAACCTTTTTAGCCTCTCTTCATAGGAGTAGCCTTCCATCCCCTTCACCAATTTGGTGGCTCTTCTCTGTACTTTTTCTTTTTACTTTTCTCTGTACTTTTTACAATGGCTGGGACATTGTAGTGCCCGACCACCACCTGCACAGACAGGGTGGCAACAGCATATCATGCTGGGAGGTCACTCTCACCCTGACTGAGCAGTGACCATGGCATGTCCAGGTTCCCACATAGTGCTATACAGTGTTTCTCTAAAATGATATTTGGGAGTTCCCATTTCTGTGGTCCAATCACTGGCAATATCTGCTTGGTGTTTGTGCTCACATCCCACTTCTGTGTGCACACAGTTTCTCCAGGAACATACACTATGTACTAGCTACAGACTCTCTGCAGTTAGCTTGCGTATGGCTGGAACACTTTGCAGGGTGCAGTGGGCGAAGACTGACTTGACCCTGCTGGTGAATGTCATATTGTGGTGTGGGTCAGCTGAGCTTTTCCAGGCCTACTGCCTGTCTGCCAGTGCAGATCTGCAGTGACTGCCCTGGAGGGCGCCCTTCCCCTGCAGGACTGGGGTTGATGGTCCCACAGACTTTCATCATGTCCCTCTACTGTCCCCATTGCAAAGATGTAGAGTGTGGTTCTGTTGGTGTCAGATCCTGGCCCCCACCCTGACCCAGAGAGGGTGAGTTGGTAGGTGATGCTGCATAATCCGCATTTGGGTCCAGACACCCCCCTGCTCTTATAACAAGTGATCATGGCACCCACACATTATATGCACTATTCTGGGTGCGTCATGGTCCACAAGGGCTAGACGTGACTGGGAGATACAGATGGCCACAGAGGTATTCTAGGTGTGTCTGCAAGGACTACCTGTCACACACTGGCATTGATGGGGACGTGCAGCACAGCCTATCTCAGCCAAGCCAGGTGCTGCGGACCTGGAGCTGGGTGCCCCACTCACCCTCAGGGTGAGCACAGGAACCGCACAGTGTCACCATCTGTAGCTACTCTGTGCCAGTAACACACACGGTCAGTTCCCCCTACCAGGCCGAGGTGCTGTGGAGGCGCATACCACAACTTGTAATCAGATGTACGGGTGGGTTTACCCTATCCTGGTAACCACAGCAGACAGTTTGTGCGGTGATCTGCAGTCTTTCTGTAGCCAGCCAACGCTGTGTTTGAAGCTATAGAGATGTAGCCAACTGGTTATTACAGTGACTGTGGAGGCAGAGGTCATGGGTTCAATCCCACAGTGGTGTTATTTAGTAAGGCTGCCTGAGGGATTTCCTTTTAATTTAAATCAGTGCTGCCAGTAAAAACACCCTCACAGTGCATTAACCTAAGGTGCCTCGTAAGGCGCCCTATAAAGCGCCCTATAGGGCACATTATAAGGTGCCTTGGCGGACAGGGCACTTTATAATGTGCCCTATGGGGCGCCTTATGAGGCACCTTAGGTTACGGCACTCTGAGGGTGTTTTTGCTAGCAGTACTGATTTAAATTAAAAGGAAATTTCTCAGACAGCCTTATTAAATAACATCACCGCAGGATCAAACTCATGACCTCTGTTTCCACAGTCATTGTAATAACCAGTGGGCTACATCTCTATAGCTTTTATTTATTTATATTTCTTATATACCGCGCTATTATAATCAGTGCGGTTTACAGTTGAACATAACATACTACAATGTAACAGGTCACATTGAGTTTACATTGAACATAAGAACATAAGATATGCCATACTGGGTCAGACCAAGGTCCATCAAGCCCAGTATTCTGTTTCCAACAGTGGCCAATCTAGGTCATATGTACCTAGCAGTTTCCCCAAGGGACACAGGTTCCACAATGCTTGTATTGGTTCAAGCATTGATATCCTGGGTCCCTTCTTAATAATGGTTTATGGACCTTTCCTCCAGGAACTTGTCCAAACCTTTTTTAAACCCAGCTACACTAACAGCCTTTACTACATCCTCCGGTAACAAATTCCAGAGTTTGATTACACGTTGAGTGAAAAAATATTTTCTTTTATTAGTCTTAAATAGTTTACCCTGTAGCTTCATTGCATGTCCCCTAGTCTTTCTATATTCTGATAAGGTAAACAATCGATCTACGTTTACCCGTTCCACTCCGTTCATTAATTTATAGACTTCTATCATATCTCCCCTCAGCCATCTGTTTACAACAGGGGTAGTAAAACATGGAAGAAACCGGGGGAACTATATACAAATTATGAATACTCTTACGAAGGACATATAAGGATCATTAAACAGAGGCATATGCTCATGGATCGGGAGAGAAGGTAGGGGAAAGCTGATTAACCATTCTCTGCGGGAGGCTGATCTATGGGACGGGCTAGGTAGGAAGGCAAGGTGATGGCTGTGTGCTTTCCAGAATTGGACGATATAATGATATATCTTCCCATAGATACAAGTAACCCCGTGTACCACCAAATAGTATCCTGCCTAACAGAGGTCATTGAATGGATGACAATGCACAACTTGAAAATACATTTCAACAAAACAGAAGTTCTCTACGTAACTCGAAACCAAAATTTTATCCCTTCACCAAAATTTCACATCCAAGGGAATGACATAGATGTCAAAAAAGAGGTGAAATATCTCGGTATCATATTTGATCAGTCTCTAAACATGGTATCCCACATTAAAGCACTTACTAAAGCTATCTGTTTCAAATTACGTATGATATAACACCTCAGACCACTTTTAGAATGCTACGACTTTAGATCTATATTACAGGCACTAATCTTACCTCATTTTTTATTTTTGCAATAGTATCTTGCTAGGCCTCCCTAATAAAACTCCCCAACAACTTCAATTTGCCGAGAACCTTGCTGCACGAATAATCTTCAAAGCCCAACACTCAGACCATATCACCCTTCTTCTTCACAAGCTACATTGGCTGCTCATATCAAGCAGAATAAAATATAAATACAATGTGACTGTTTTCAAGCCTGTCAACAACATTGCCCCCTCATACCTATCCTCCCTGCTCACCATGCCCTCAAATTTAAGAGTCAGATGAAGCTGCTCCCAAAACACGATTGACATCCCTATTCACATATGCAACACCAACTACACCACAAGCAATAGGGCCTTTACCTATACTGCCTCAAAAATTTGGAATACTCTTCCAGACAATTTAAGAGCCATAAAAGACCTTCAGTTATTCCACAAAGAGCTTAAAACATTCCTTTTCATAGATTATTATGGAAACTTACCTGACACTCATACACAACAAGCATAGACAACTTCTATATCTCTGTCCATTGCACCCTGCACTACTCTCATCTGTTAGATTAACTTTGTACACCATCAAAATGGTATACCTGGAGTATTCCAATATACTCTGTAAATACGTTTTTGATATGTTTTATAGTTCTGTTACTAAAAGGCCGTTATGATGTTTAAAGCAAGCTCTATGTTATAATGTAATATTGTTATCTTCGACGTAAACCGCCCTTGATCTCTGGAAGGGGTGGTATATAAAAGCAAATAAATAAATAAATAGCTTATAGACGTTTCCTCCAGAAATTGTCTTTTAAACCCAGATACACTAACAGCTTTTACTACATCCTCTAATAGCAAATTCCAAAGTTTGATTATGCATTAAATGAAAACATATTATCTCCAGGAACAAGCAGGAAATCAGTTTTCACATATGGGTGATGTCGGCACCGATGGAGCCTGATACGGGAGCACTCCCCAGCATCCAATAGGAATGCTTTTGAGAGCGTTCCTCCATGCATACATGGCTGCCTTCCCTCCTGGTCTCCTCTGTTGTCTTTTTTCTATGGCGCCATTGGGACCCCGTCCCTCTCAGCCATATTTAAAGACTTCATTTTTTCTTCGCAGTACTGTCAAAAGTACTCCAGTTTGCCTTCCCGTTGACTGCCTCGACTTCCATCAATTCCGGTACCTCTCGCTTTTTTAATTTTTTCTTTAAATTTATTTTTCTCTAGTTTTTCATTTGAGGCCTATGGCCTCTTCAGGCACCATTGCTCAATTTGATTTTGCCTCCATTTTATTTTCAAAGATGGAGAAAACCCGAAGTGGGTTCAAGAAGTGTTTTAAATGTTTCAGTACAATTTCTATTACTGATGAGTATTCTTGGTGCCTCAAGTGTCTAGGCCCTGACCACGACGTTGATTCCTGCCTCTTCTGTCACCATATGACCTCCAGAGGTCAGAAGAACCGAGACAAACAGAAGGCTAAGCTGTTTCCATCAGACTCAGCTCCTTCGGTGCACACCTCAGGGGCGTCAACTCTGTCAAGGTCTTCCCATGCCTCTAAGACCTCACTGGCAATGGAGAAGCATTGCTCAGTCACCAGCACAAGAAGAAGACATCAGCTTCAGCATTGATGTCATCAACTTCCAGGGCGGCATTGAGTACTGACACCGAGCGTCATCATCGGCATCACCATTCTTCGCATTCAAACAACCCCAGTGGGAGGTATCAGCCTCCAAAGCCATTCAGGAGTTTGGGGATGCCCCCGAGGTCCAATTCTTGGTGGAGCCCCTGATACCGGCATCGGGAGTTGTGCCCACATGTCTGTGTCTGGAGCCTCTCCTCCTCTGGTATTATCACTGGATGACTGTGTCATCGCTATTGAGCGTAGCATTGCTAAACTCTTAACAATTGTTACGCTGATGACTTTGGAGGCTCTGCAGCTGGCACCAGTACCAGTTCCATTGGTTCCACTGGTGACCACAGTCATTGGTACTCTGCCACAGGTATCCCTGGTTTCACAGGGCTTGGAGCAGCCGAGACCAAGGCCCTCGGAACCATTGGGTCCGATACCCTCAACATCAAATCAGCGAACATCGGAGTACCAGAGGTATCATACATCTCATAGAGATTACTTTGATTTCCTTCTGGACTCTGATTCCGAGGACGTGTCCGAGGTGGAATCGGTTGATTCCAATGCACCCAAAGATGTTCTATTGAATCCTTCGTCTCCTTATGAACGGAGATGTTCCCCGCCCAAAGACACGTCCTTCCAGGACTTCATTAAGGATATGGCGGCAGCTCTGGGTGTTTCAGTGGTGACTGAAACTGAACCAAGAGCTGAGGAGCTTGACATCCTGCAGTACCCTTCAGCACCGAAGGAAGCTGCCACCCTCCTGGTATACAAAATCTTAAAGAACTTGATGATTCATATATGGGAGGCTCCATGTCGACCCCTTCAAGTAAGTAAGAGGCTTGATACCCTATACAACTTCCCCACCATTCTGTGTTGGTGGAGTCCATTATGACAAGGATCAAAAGTCAGAAAAATCACTCCTCAGTACCTCCTGGCAGAGAGGGCAGGACACTAGATGCTTTTGCAAGGAAAGCCTTCCAAGCCACTGTGCTAGCATCATGATTATGTTTCTCAAGGATGTGTCCAGAGATTTCTCAGAATTCACCTCCTTATTACCCCTTGACAAATTGGTGGCTCACCAGACCTTGGTTACCCATGCCCAAAAATACATCAAAATTCTTAACAAGGCTTTTGATGCTTTTGAGGCAAACAGCAGATCTGCTGCAGCTTGCATAGGTGCCAGAAGAATAGCATGGCTCCAAGCATCTGACCTGGAACAATGGGTCCAGGATAAATTGATAACATACCCTACAATGATGAAAACCTCTTTGGTCAGTGGTGGAGGGAGATGACCGGAGAGATTGAAACAGATGACCTTACTATGAAGAGGCAGTCAAGGAGGACCCTTCCAAAAAGAAGGCTACCACCTAAAAGCCATCCTTCCATATCAGACCTATACTACTTATGCTGGTCCACAACAGCAGCAGAGACAATCGGGTCAAAAGCAGATCAGGAAACCCAAAATTTTGAAACCTCAACCTGCCCCATCTACTCAGCAGCCTCAGAGTTTTTGGCTCTTTCAAAAGGAGCATGGCCAATTTCCCCATCGTTCTCCCTCCTCCTTCCAGGATTCCAGGGAGGCTAGTGCATTTTGCACACCATTGGATAAGTATCACCTCCAAGCCCTGGACCCTACGTTTAGTCTCTTAGGGCCTACAACTAAAGTTCTAAACTTATCCTACAAATCATCCATCCTGGATCCCCTTCACTCCTCCTTGCTCCATCAGGAGATCCTCTCCCTACTAGAACAAGGAGCTATCGAGGAGGTCCCCTCTGCCCTGCAGGGCTGGGGTTTCTACTCCTGATATTTCCTAATTCCAACAAAGACAGGAGGGGCCTATACTAGATCTCCAAAATCTCAACAAATTTCTTGTCAAAGAGAAATTCAAGATGATTTCTCTAGGCACCCTCTTGCCATACCTCAAACAAAATGATTGGCTATGCTCTCTGGATCTAAATGATGTATATACACACATCCTCATCCACCCAGACTACAGAAGATTCCTCAGGTTTGTCTTTCAGGGAAACCACTGTCAGTACAGAGTCCTCCCTTTCAGACTCGCCTTAGCACCCAGAGTATTCACAAAGTGCTTAGCTGTGGTGGTGGCCTACCTATGAACCTGAGGAATTTTTCTGTTCCCCTTTTTAGATGACTGGCTGCTAAAAAGGCAGACTCTGCTTCAGCATTCGCTTCTGCCCTAAATACAACCATATATGTTCTTCAAGAGTTTTGGTTTGCGATAAACTATCAAAAGTCACATCTCAACCCACCCAGAACATCGAGTTCATAGGTGCTTGATTGGACACGACAAGGAGCAGAGCGCTCCTCCCAGAGGACAGATGTCACCATCTGATTACCTTAGCCACTCAAGTGCAGCAACAACCATCAGTTCCTGCTAGAACATTTCTGTGCCTTTTAGGAGACATGTCTTCCATGGTCTGTGTTGTACACTATGCTCTTTAGGATCTCACAGTGGGCTCTCTCAAGCCAGTGGAAACAGTCCACAGGTCATCTCTCAGACCTTGTAAACATCATCTCGCAGACGAAAGCAGATCTACAGTGGTGGATCACACCACAGAATCTAATCAAAGGGTCACCTTTTCAGAGGTCTGCACCGCAGTTTATCCTAACCACTGATGCATCAAAACTAGGCTGGGGAGCCCATCTCAATGAGCTCAGGATGCAGGGCCTTTGGTCTGCTCAAGAGAGAGTTCTCCAGATCAGTCTTCTGGAACTCAGAGCGGTATTCAATGCCATCAGAGTCTTATGTGCATCAAGCAGCATTCTCTTCTTGTGCAGACAGACAACCAGGTGGCTATGTTTTATATAAACAAACACTATGTTTTATATAAACAAACAAGCCCTGTGAAAGGAGGCCTCTCGCCTGTGGAACTGGGCAATTTCCCAGAGTATTCACCTTTATGCAGTCTACCTCCCAGGAGAAAAGAATCAATTGGCCGACAGACTAAGTTGGATTCTACTCCCACATGAGTGGAGGTTGGATCCTTAGATAGCCCAATGCTTGTTTCAACTCTGGGGGATTCCGCTAATAGACCTCTTTGCTCCTCCCCTCAATACCCAACTACCTCGGTTCTGTTTGAGGATTCCCTCTCCCCACAGGGAATCGTCAGATGCCTTCCTCATTCCCTGGGGTCAAGGGCTTCTTTATGCTTTCCCTCCACTTCCACTCATAGCGAAGACACTCTTCAAGCTCAAGGCCGAATGGAGGGAATGACCCTAATTGCCCCATATTGGCCAGACAACCGTGGTTTCCTCTGCTTCTTCAACTTGCTCAAACACTTCCCCTCTGGCTCGGTTACTCACCGACACTTCTCTCCCAGGAGCAGGGCATCCTGTTGCATCCCAACCTCAAACCACTCCAGTTGATGGCTTGGAAGCTGAATGCCTTGTCCTCTCACATTTAAATATCAGAGAGGATGTTTTGCATATCCTTTTATCTTCAAGAAAGTATTCAACCAGATGTTGTTATGCCTTCAAATGGCGCAGATTCTTCATCTGATGTTCGCTTAAAAAACTGGATCCTTTCACATGTTCTATCCCGGACCTAAAGGAACAAGGAAAACACCCCACCTGCAGTCAAACAGCACACAGAAAAAGCAGGCAAAGAAGAAACCCTTGGAGGACAAAACCTTTTTGATTGGTCAGCCCAATACGTGTTTCGGCCTCTGAGGCCTTCATCAGGGGACTATGACCACAATGGATGAATAAGCAATCAGCATCTAGACGGTAGTTTTGGTGCTATTTTCAGAGTTGTTATCTAGTGCCTATAACAACTGCTGTCTAGATGCTGATTGTTTATTCATCCATTGTGGTCATAGTCCCCTGATGAAGGCCTCAGTGGCCGAAACACATGTTGGGCTGACCAATCAATAAAGTTTTGTCCTCCAAGGGTTTCTTCTTTGCCTGCTTCTTCTTCTTCCTCACTTGGAAGCTTCTCTTCCTCATAGCAGTTATCTCAGCTCGCACATTCAGTGAACTCCAAGCTTTAGTAACCTATGAGCCTTATACCACTTTTCATCATGACAAAGTGGTTCTTCGCACGCATCCTAAATTCTTGTCGAAGGTCTTCACCTCTTTTAACTTGAATCAATCGGTCTCACTACCAATCTTCTTTCCATGATGCCATTCATCTCCGGCTGAAGCCAAGCTTCATACTCTCGACTGCAAGAGAGTGCTGGCATTCTATTTAGAATGCATAAAGGACCTTTGCCAATCCTCTCAATTGTTTGTCTCCTTTGACCAAAGCCATTTGAATATACCAGTGTCTAAAAGAACACTGTCTAACTGGTTAGCAGATTGCATATCCTTTACTTATGCACAAGCTGGACTATTCCTAGCACATCATGTTACAGCTCATAATGTCGAAGCCATGGCAGCTACAGTAGCTAACCTTCGCTCAGTTCCTATCTTGGATATCTGCCAAGTGGCAATAAGGTCTTCTTTGCATACGGTTTGCAGCGCACTATTGCCTGTATAAAGACTCCAGAGTGGATGCTCAATTCGGACAAGCAGTTTTATGTAATCTCTTTCAAATTTAAACAACTTGCTCACCGGCCATATGACTACCCCACGAGGAGTGCTCTGAATGAGCTGAGTCTGTTGGATCCCGGCTGTAACCTCTGGCTTCCTGGATATCTTCCCTCGCTCGGTTGTCTGGGGCTAGGGAGTCCCATATGTGAAGACTGACTTCCTGCTTGTTCATGGAGATAGTGTAGTTACTCACTTGTCACAGGTGATCTCTGGGAACAGCAGGAATCAGTCTTCACAACCCATCCACCTCCCCATCAAGTTATCCCTAATTTTTCCCTTCCTGGTATAAATATATATATATATATTTTTTAATTCTCTGCTAAACAACTGACTGAGGAGACCGAGAGGGAAGGTGGGAAAGCAGCCACGCATGCATGGAGGAACGCTCCCAAAAGCATTCCCATTAGATGTTGGGGAGTGTTCTCGCGCTGGGCTCTGTCAGTGCTTACGTCACCCATATGTGAAGACTGATTCCCGCTGTTCCCAGAGATCACCTGTTACAGGTGAGTAACTACACTTTCTCTGATTAGTCTTAAATGTGCTACATTGCAGCTTCATTGCATGCTCCCTAGTCTTTCTACTTTTAGAAGGAGAAAACAACTGATCTACGTTTACCTGTTCCACTCCATTATTACTTTATAGACCTATATCATGTCTCCCCTCAGCCATTTTTTTCCAAGTTGAAGAGCCCCAACCTTTTAAGCCTTTGCTTGTAGGGGTATCCTTCCACCCCCGTTATCATTTTGGTGGCTCTTCTTTGTACCTTTTCTAATTTTGCTATATTCTTTATAAGATATGATGATCAGCATTGCACACAATAGTCAAGGTGTGTTCACACCATGGAATGATACAGAGGCATTATGGTATCCTTGGTTTTATTCTTCATTCCTTTCATAATGATTTCTAACATTCTATTTACTTTCTTGGCTGCTACTTCACACTGGGAAGAGGGTTTCAATGTATTATCCATGATGATGCCTAGATTCCTGGGTGGTAATTCCTTTTTTTTTTTTAAATTTTTTATTTATGAAATTTTACAATATAATCAAGAAAGAAACAAAGTTCTTTCCTGCGGAAACAGGCTGACAAGCAGAAAAACAGAACATATAACACAATAGAAAATTATACACGGCTCCACTACAACCCCCGTGACCAATATATTAAGAAATAATACAAACAATGCCAACCTCACTAGCCCACTATAAGGGGGGGGACTCTTATAGAGTAATAAACTATACCAAATACGTAAGAAACAAGGCAGCAGTCAAAATTCAGAACAATTCTATCGTGAGTTAAGGAGGATCATTTATAGAGTCTGGCCGCTTAGCACTAAGGAAGGCTACCAGCTGAGAGGGTTCATAAAAAATATAGGAAACCACCTGGTATTTCACCAGGCATTTACATGGGTGTTTAAGAAAGAAAAGCCCTCCCAGCTGTAGGACTCCAGAACGAAGCAGGAGAAACTCCCTACGTCTTTTTTGAGTATCACGAGCCAAATCAGGGTACATACGGACAGCCAAACCCCTAAAGGGAAGCTTCCTTTTCCTAAAAAATAACTTCAACATCCACTCTTTATCAGACAATAGGGCAAATGTGATTAGTAAAGTGGAAGATTCCTGAGAGTTAAGCCCAGAATTCTCTATCAAATCCGTAACATTCAATTCTTCCCCCTGGCCCAATCCTGCCCCTACGGCCCCACCAGATATTCTCTTCCCCTTAGGGAGATAAGAGATCTTAACCATAGGGCATTAATTCAGGAGAAACCCCTAATATTTCACTCAAATATTCCTGAAACATATCTCTTGCAGAAACAGAAGGAACCCTAGGAAAATTTACAATACGCAAATTATGTGCCCGAGAAAGATTATCCAAATGCTCCATTCTATATTGTACTGATAAGAAATTCTTCTTGAAGATATCTATTTGATCCTCCACATTAACAACTCTATTTTGTAGACCCCCCACAGTCACAGTCACTTCTGAAAGTCTCCTTTCTAGATCCGTAACAGAGGTCGTCACAGATTTCACCTGAGAAACCAAGGAAGAAAATTGAGGGAGTAAAGCTTCACCCAAAGAGGCTGGGTGGTAATTCCTAATGTGGAACCTTGCATTGTGTAACAGTAGTTTGGGTTGTTCTTCCCTAAGTGCATAACTTTGCACTTGTCCACATTAAATTTCATTTGCATGCCCAGTCTCTGATTTTCTCACAATCTTCTTGTGTTTTAACAACTTTTGAATAATTGTTTCATTTGCAAATTTGATCATCTCATCGTTATTCCCATTTCTAGGTCATTTATGTATATGGTAACAAGCCGCAGGCCCAGCACAGATCCATAGGGTACTACGCTATTCATCTTGCTCTATTGAAAAAATTGGCCATTTAGCCCTACTCTCTGTTTTCTATCTTTTAACCATTTCCTAATTTACAGTAGTACACTGCCTCCTATCCCATGACTTTTCAATTTTGAGTCTCTCATGAGGGACCTTATCAAAGGCTTTCTGAAAATCCAGTTACACTATATGAACCAGCTCACCTTTTTCTACCTCTTAATTCACACCTTCAAAGAAATGTAAGAGATTAGTGAGACAAGACATTCCTTGGCTAAATCCATGTTGACTTTCTGCCATTAAACCATGACTATGTACAGGTTCAGTAATTTTAGGGGTATGTTTACTAAACTGTCTTAATGTTACCGGCGCTAGTTGCAGCGTTAATGTGAAGAATGCCATATAAGGCAGTGGGCGGTCCGGCGGCAAGGTAGCAAGAATCTGTATCAAGCGATAGTGGGCGCCGTAGCACGTTAATGCGCGTTCACCCTAAGCTCATGCCAGCGCAGTGTTAGAAGGTATAAAGATGTAGCCCATTGGTTACTGCAATGACTGTGGAAGCAGAGGTCATGGGTTCGATCCTGCAGTGGTGTTATGTAAGAAGGCTGTCTGAGGCCTTTCCTTTTTTAATTTAAATCAGTGCTGCCAGCAAAAACACCCTCACAGTGCCGTAACCTAAGGTGCCGCATAAGGCGCCATATAAGGCACTCCATAGGGCACATTATAAAGTGCCCTGTCCGCCAAGGCACCTTATAATGTGCCCTATAGGGCGCTTTATAGAGCGCCTTATAGGGCACCTTATAGGATGCCCTATAAGGCGCCTTATGAGGCACCATAGGCTACGGCACTGTGAGGGTGTTTCTGCTGGCAGCATTGATTTAAATTAAAAGGAAAAGCCTCAGACAGCTGTATTAAATAGCACCACTGTGGGATCAAACCCATGACCTCTGCCTTAGTAGTCCTTGAAGTAACCAGGGGGCTACATCTCCATAGAGTCTAACACACCACTGGCTGGCTACAGAAAGACTGCAGGTCACCACACAAACTGTCTGCTGTAGTATCAGGATAGGGTAAACCCAACCTTACCCATGATGCACTGCACATGCAGATCAGCAGCCTACATCTGATCACAAGATGGGGTATGCACCTCTATAGCACCCCGGCCTGGTAGGGGAAATGACCGTGTGTGTTCCTGGTACAGAGTAGCTACAGACCATGACGTGCGGTTCCTGTGCTCACTCTGAGGGTGAGGTGGGGCATCCAGCACCAGGTCCGCAGCACCTGGCTTGTCTGAGAGGCTGTGCTACAGGTTCCCATCAGTGCCAGTGTGTAGTAGGTAGTCCTTGCAGACACACCTAGGCTACACCTGTGTCCATCTGTATCTCCCAGTCACATCTTGCCCTTGTGGACTATGATGTACCCAGAATAGTGCATATCCTGTGTGGCTGCCATGGTCACATGTTATAAGAGGAGGGTGGTGTTTGGACCCAAAAGCGTATTATGTACCACCACCCAACCCGCCCTCTGTGGGTCAGGGTGGAGGATAGGATCTCCCACTAACAGATCCACATTCTGCATCTCTGCAATAGTGACAGTAGAGGGGATCATCAACCCCAGTCCTGCTGGGGAATAGGCACCCTACAGAACAGTCAATGCAGATCTGTACGCATCTCATAGGGTACTGGCAGTAGGCCTGGAAAAGCTCAGCTGCCACCCACCACTATCTGCCATTCACCAGCAGAGGGCACAGTCAGTCTCTACCTGCTGCACCCTGCAAGGTGTTCTAGCCATACATATGATAACTGCAGACAATCTGCTAGCTAGTACATGTTCCTGGAAGAACTGTGTGCACCCAAAAATGGGATGTGAACACACACACACCAAGCAGGTATATCAGTAATTAGGCCCCAGAAAAGAGAACTCATAGATATCACTTGAGAAAAATACTGCACAGCACTATGCGGGAACCTAGCCATGCCATGGTCAGGGTGAGAGTGACCCCCTAGCATGACATGCTATGGCCACCCTATCCATGCAGGTGGTGGTCGGGCACTACAATGTCCCAGCCATTGCCCTATGCCCTGTGCAGATGCATCCTGCCCAGGCCACCCTGTCCGGGCCATACCCACAATACATTGCCCCTCATTATGCACATTGGCAGGCTAACACTGGAAACAGTGCAAGCATTGTGGGCTCAGTAAGGTGTAGGCAGCTACATAACACTGGATAGACATACACACACTCCCACACCTATTTCAGCATTGTGCAAATATAGAGGTGGTTGGCAGCCCTGGCCGCCACACCAGTCCTGGCCACAGTGCAGGCACTGCTGTGGTACTCAATACTGTTAGGGTCACTCCCCGGGGTGGTAAACACTGTCAGAAACAAAAACTGAAACACACTCCACAGATATCAGAAAAGTTGCTATGATGAATCTCTGTCAACAAATTGTGTTTAACTTAGGATTTGTTATCTGACATTAATCATAGCAGCCTTTTGACATATGTGGAACGTGTTTCCAAGTTTAAGACGGCATTGCTAAGTTATGCAGGTGCTAGTATTGGTAGATGCTGCTCCGCGCAGGGCCCAACAGCCTGACTCTCCATGTGCCGTTGGATAGTGGAGCCTGTGGGCATGGGTGTTTGTGCCCCTGTTGGCCGCTGCTCTAGGGCAGAGGTTCCCAACTCCGGTCCTGGTGGGCCAAACACCATTCAGGGTTTCATGCTGTCCCTAATGAATATGCATGAGATACATTTTCATACAATGGGGCGGTGCATACGAATGCATCACAGACATATTTATTAGGGACAGCATGAAACCTGAATGGTGTTTGGCCCTCCAAGACTGCAGTTGGGAAACTCTGCTCTAGGGATTGCACATGTTTATGGTTTATGTTCTCTGTAGGGTAACATATAGGCATTTATGGCATGTTTATTTTATCTGCAATAAAGGTTCTGTCTTTATTACCACGGTTTAGTACTGAGTAAAATATAGGGACATGGTCTTCAGGAGCCACAGCTGGGACTTCAACCTGTGACCTTCTGCTCCTGAATATACTGGCTGTGTATACTGCACCAAACTATTGTCACAGAGACAGATCATTCCCTGGGGATACCATGACTGTTCGTCAGACAGACCTTGTCTGTTGCAGTGCACAGCACCTACCTAAACAGGGCTTGGCCTTGGTCTGCTGTGGGCAGATGCCACTGCCCCCTCCACCACCAGCACCCCTCCACCACCATGCTGACATGCCGTTATGCCCGTGATGCTGGTGGTGCGCAGTCCTAGGTCATCCATTGTGCCGGTAGGCGGCTGCCTATGGTGCGTGATATGGGGTACGGGTGCCTGCCTAGACATCCACGCTTCCCCCCCCCGGCACCACCTGCCAATGTTATGTGCCCTTTGGGGTACATGCTGGGTACTGTCCCCTGGGACACTGTGGGGGACACACTCGTGGACATGTTTGCCCTTGGTCAGTTGCTGTCTTGCTGGTTTTCCGTTTCTACATTCCTATGTGTCACCTAGGCATCTGCCTAGTCCATTCTGTGCCCACTGTATGTGCCGCCTGCAGCCCCCTGTACCCCATTTACACCATCACCATAGTGCCCTTTCCTATGTGGCCACTCTGCTTTTGCTGCATGTGAAAGCCACATAAGCAAGCTGCCCAATATATACCACAGCAAACCCTCATCAACACTATTAATATTGGAACATTCACTTTGTGGGGGGAATCAGAATTGACCCTCCAAAAGTGACATTTTCCTTTTTATTCTTTATGGGTAGTGTTGATTCCCGTTTATCACTGTTTTTTCTATTGGCAGTTTTGTATTTCTCTTTTGGTTCTGGTCATTATCTCTCTGGTTGTTGCGTGTTTTGTTACTGCACATGTATTGTCGGACACCCCCCGTGTGGCCAGGCGGTTGCCTAGTGGTAGGGGAGTGCCCGATCGTCCTTTGTTTGAATCAGCCCAATAGCGTGTAGTTGCGTCCCCGAAAGGATTGGAGCCAAGTGCCAAAGGTCACAGGAATATTTCTTTATTTTAGAAATAAGGAGTTCCTAACCGGATTCAATTCTTTGGCAAGAATTGATTGAAGCATACAAAATTAAAGTTCAGGATACTTCTCCATAGAATACAGCACAAGTCTATTGTACAGTCCTTGGCTTGGTACAGCTTTAAATCTTTCTTTCACATAAAACTCTATTTACATCGGTATTCTGTTCCTGGTCTCCAGGAGGCGCTATAAACCCCTGTTACTTTCACAGCAGGTCTAACAAGGCTTCCTGGTCCACCCAGATACTTTTTCACAGCAATAGAATTTTCTTCAATTTATATTACAAGCTTTTAGCTTCTACCCAGCTTTCTTTCCAAGCAGCTTTAATCAGGCAAGCTACTTTTAAAAGCAGAGCTGAAAGTAATGGGCTTTTTGAAATGTCCTTGTAAAAGAACTTCTGGTTTCTTCCAGGTAATAAACTTCATACAGTTCTTTTACTCCAGCACAAGGTAACACAGACACATTCACTGATTAGGAGCAGCTGAGATTCCTTCAGCTCTTCAAACGCTATTTGGTTCCTTTACTCCTCTTTAGCACAAATTGCACAGTCTATCTCCATGTCTGAAACACTGCATGAATCCACACTGTCCCCCAAGTCCATCTCCTCCACACTAGACTCTCTCTGGTAACTGCTTTCTCTGGTATCCTCCTGAGAAGCCTTTCTGTCTTGTACAGCCTTCAAGAGCTTCTCCCAGGTACCCTTAGCATTATGTGAGCTTGTGGGGGAAGGGCAGGAAAAACTCTCTTTGTTTAGTAGCTCTTTTAAGAGTTGTAAAGGGCTCACCTTGCTTGTAGTGTTTTTCCTCCCTGTAGACTCCTTACTAGGAGAAGAGTTAAGCCAAGAACTTCGGGAGAATATTTCCTCCTCTGAGGACTCCTCCCCTGAGCTCTCCACTGGCCTTGTCAGCTCTCTGCTCCTACTTCTCAATTGCTTCTGTGCAAGTGGCTTCCGTGTTTCCTTCCAATTCTGTTTCTCTGCCCGTGACTGTTTCTCTCTTGTGCTTCCTTGCTTGTTCCCTCGTGTCTGTTTCTGCTGCTTCTCAATCTCCACCTCGATCTGTTTCTGAATCTCAACCCCCTTTGTGTGTGCAACTTCCCTGCCTAAATGTTTGGGGCTGTCCTTTGGGTCTTGACTCTGCCTCCAAACCACTCCCTTCTCCTCCCTCTATCTCCATGGGAACAGGGCGTGTTCTTAGGTCTGCACTTCTCTGCAGGGAATCTCTGTCCTTAGTTTGAGAGTTAACCCTTCCTTTGCCTGCAGTTTCTTTGTGGAAAGGAAAAAAAGTCTGTTTTTTCTTTCTCTCACTGCTTTCTAAGCCTGCTTCTCCACCACAGTATCACTACTATCACTTATCTGGGTCTCCCTGCCTTTGCTGTACATTGCTGATTGAACTGGTTTCTGTCTCCTGCAAATGTGCCTCTAACGTAAGGTTTTCAGTGGCGTTAATTTTCAGACTCTGATTTCACAGCGTTAGTGTGTCCGGGGCCTCTCCCCACCCACTTTCTGCCCATTGACCCCTTATCTCTGTCCTCTGGGGAGCCTTACTCCACCCTCTGTGCACCTTAACGCTGCCGGAGAGTAAGGGAGTCTAAATGATCCTGGAATTGTTGCTGGACTACCTTTTCTGTTACTTTTGCCAGGAGTGGTAGGCTGTATATGGGTCTGTAGGAACTTACATGGCTAGGGTCCAGTTTCCTGTTCTTTAATATTGGTCTTACAGATGCTGTTTTGAGGGAAGCTGGTATTATGCCTTGCCTTAAGGAGAGACAAATAAATTTGGCAATAAAGGTGCTTAGTTCTGATCGTTCAAGTTTGACCCAGTTGGTTGGACAGGGGTCAGTGGCTGAGGTTGTAGTGTTGAGGTTGTGGATTATGTTTTCTATGTGTTCTTGTGTGATAGGATTGAAATGAGAGTCTATATATTGATATGCTGCTGTTTGGAGGATCTTCTGTTGTGTGAGAGTTTCCTGGGTATTGGTTTTGTAGATATAATGCAAAGTCTAGCGAGTGTGGGGTACTGGTGACAGGATGTTTTGTTGGGCCTTTTAGCATAGACTTGACTACGTCAAAAAGTTTTCTAAGCCAATTTATTTATTTAGACGGTTTTGTATACCGCCTTATCCTTCAATCAAAGCGGTCACAACACAATTGGGGGATACATTTAACACGTGGGGATATGAGACACATACACTAATACTTACAGGGAACATGGGCAATGGAGGGTTAAGTGGCTTGCCCAAGACCACAAGGAGCATCTGTGGGACTAGAAACCCCAGTCCTTCCGGCCCAAGGTTGCTGTCCTCTAGTGGGATTTAAACCCCCGACCTTCCGGCCTGAAATACCTTGCCCCAACCACTAGGCTACTCCTCTCCTTAATTTAATGAAGAAAGTAATAGTTTTTGATGGTATTCCTTCTATTTCTGTGTTCCTGAAGCTAGACCTGTAGGTGTCCTGATTGGTTGGTAACCTGGTATGTCACCATTTGCATTCCAACTTCCTGAGTTCTAGTTTGGATTCATGTATTTTTGATAGATGTATCGTGTATTCACGTATATCTCATAGATATGATTGCGCCAAGCATATGGACCTTACTGAGCAGTCCCTAGTGGTTCAGGAGTGTACAGGGCAGCAGTCTTATCGCTAGGGAGCAGTATTGCAAGACCCAGCACCATTTTTCAGAGCACCAGAGATGGGTCAGGAGCAGAAGAGGACCACTCCTGCTCTGTACATCACTGGACCACCTGTTGCTGCCTGGGAAGGTCCGGGTATCATGGGGGAAGGTCTAGGGGGCCCACCAGGCTAGCCAGGATGATCAGTGCTGACCTTCAGGATGGGCCCAGACAGTTCCCTGGCAGCCTAGAGGTTGGATGTTGTCTGTGGGGGTTGGGGTATTTTAAGGGTGGGGGGAGGTTTGCAGGATATATGCTGATGATGCGGATCTTCTGATCCATAGCACTAATACTAGTTGGCCATTGGGGGGCCCGAGGGGGCTGAGAGGGGGTGGCATGCTGCCACTGTAGATCAGGGAAGACAGAGCCACATCTTGCTCTGTTCTCCCCCTGCTCTCTCCTTTCATCGCAAAGCTGTGTGGGAGTACCCACACTATCTGCTGGCCACTCCCCTTGCATTTAATGCACAGTTTTTACATCTACCACAAGGCGTTTTGACATATGCCAAATGGTAGATGCAAAAACATTACCGCACATTAGTAAACAGACCTCTAAGTGTCCTTATTTTTCTTGTGTTGCCATGATAGGCTGTATTTAGACCTCAGGTGCCTCAGTCAGGTGATTTTTTGTAAAAGTAGATCTGTCTAATTATGCTTTGGTTATTTTTTTCAGATGATATATCTCTCATACTGGCCAGAGAATTTAAAAGGTGCACCCTGTGTAACAGGACCGTATCCATGATGGATAGTCATAATTGCTGTCTGCAATGCTTGGGCCCAAGCCTTAAGCCTTCTCACAGTAAATTATGTTTAGGAATGACAAAGAGAGGACTCTGAGGTTGTGAAAAACCGTGAAAAAATGTTTTGATGCACATAAGCCCAATACATCATCTCTTCAGCATTGGTCCACATGGCCCACAGAGCTGCATCGGACACTGTGGGTGCATCGACATCGGCAATTTGCTCGCCATGCTCAATCTCTGCCCCAACACACCCATTCAACATTCTAATGCATAATTGGCAGTTAGCATGAAAATCGGCATGCACTAACTGTCATGCCTGCATGGAAACCGTTATCAGACGCCTGAGCATGTAGTTAACATGTGCCAAATCACATGTTAACTATTGTGACACCCTTGCTTGGGCCCGAAGGCTTACAAGCATAGAGCGGCCTTATAGTGTCCCTTTAAATAAAGCTTCCCTTGTTTGCCACCAGAGGGATTCTGGGACTTGTAGTTGGCTTACTTATATAAGGACAAATGTAGTTGTGAGACCGGTGGTTTAAGGCAGCAAGAAAATTTATTTTTTGCAGGATTCCAAGGCATTAAAGCTCAAAACACAAAAGCCAAAGGATGCTTCTCCAACATAAGAGTAAATCAGGTTAACAGAGGAAAATGCAACCAAAAACCTTCTATCACTGGGCAGCAGCTTTCACTCAAATAAACTTTCACAGAGCACAGCTTCTTGTGGTCATTCCACGTATCAGGTAAACTTTTTAACAGCTGCTGTTTTCTTTTCCAAACCACAAACTTTTACTAAATGCAGCTTCTTGGCTTCAGAAGCTCACATGCTTAGTAGAACACAGTCTTGGCTTTTTCCAACTCTTGGCAGTCACAGAAATCAGTCACTATATTGTTTCACAGTCTTTCAACCCTGTTCAACAATGCTCAGTTCTCCTTTAGACAAAAAGAGCAATCCATTGGTGACAATTCTGACTCAGCTTCTGGCATACAAGAATCCACCTGCATCTCTTCTATGGACGCCGGGTACTTTTACTTCCACCAGTTTTATAAACTTGCCCAGCCTTCCTGTCTTCTAAAAACTATTGGAACTGCTTCAACAGCAAATCACCTTGAGAAGGCACACTTGTATTGGGAGGGTAAAGCTTCCTCTCTGCAAACAGTTTTCTTAATGCTTCTAGTGTTAAAAGCTCAGTTTCTCTGCTCTTATCTGGGTTTCGGTTCTCTTCATACATAAAACTATCTACCCACCTCTTAGCAGACGTTAGGTCTGGCTCCTGGACACTAGCGGAAGCAAACTGTTTCTCTGCAAGCTGTTCAGGTTTACATGTACTGGCTTTACCTTGGGGCGGGTCTCTCAGAAAGCTACTGACTCCTTTCCTCCTGATATCTTTCAGGCTATGGAACTCAGCCTTCTGGTGCTTTTCTCCACTCCTTCCCAGATAGCCACTCTCTTGAAAGTTTCCTTGGAACCTTTCTCCCTTTCCAGGATCTCTCAAAGTTTCTCCTTCGTGTTCCTCTGTTGCTCTGTCTGCTCTGGCTGCAGATCTATTCCTTTCCAGCTTCTCCTGGACCTGCTGGCTCTGCTCTCTCTGCTGCGTCTCCTGGGTGTGTGTCTCCCTTCTCTCCTGTGTGTCTTTTCTTTGCTCTGTGTGTTTTTAAAAAACGTTTGCTGCCGGGCACTTCCTTGCCTCTGCACAGGTGTGACCAATCATTGAGCAAGCTTGGCTCTACGTCTGAACTAGGGCGTGGCCTGGCCTCAGCAGAAAACTGAGTTTTTTTCTTGCCTGCCTTGCAAACACTGTGCACAACTGAACTGTCCCTTGTTTTAAAGGGAAAAACAGGGTTTTCTTCCACTTCCATCTCTTCCTGGGGGCTCTCCTCACCACACTATACAGCACACTTTATTTATTTAAAACTTTTTTTATACCGCCTTTATGAGAGTTAAGGCTGTTTACAATAAACTCTTTACAATTAAACAATTCTTTTCTTTGGGTAGATGGACGGTATTACATAAAACTCATGAGGAACTATATGAATACATTTAAAGGCACAGAACCGAAACAGCTTAGTTACATAACGTATTTACAGGTAGACTATTTACTGGTCTTCTGAGAACTTATTTACAAACAGGCTAACATTATTTAAACTATGAGCGTCAAGGAATGTTTGAGTCGGGCAAGTGTCTTGTGAGGATGTTGGAGGTAGTAGCTGTTTGGGGGGGGGGGGGGTCTGACATCTTATTGTGAAGTTGTATGAGAATTCTTATTCTTTAGTAAAAGAGCCCTGTGGACAAGCAGAATATCAGAGTTTTCACATGGGAATACCTAATTGCAGTGGCAACAAGCCTTTTATGAATTATTTTCCATTTAAAAAAAAGCAGCCTGGAATGGAAAATAATTGCGCATAGGGACAGTGGGTTGGATTCTCCTCCCCAAACATATTCTGGAGAATGGATTGGCCAAATCTACTGTCATATTGGGAGTTCCTTTACAGACATTAATGAGATATGTATGTACAGACAGATGTCCATGTAGACCCTTGCAAATCTCACTAACTCTGAATGCTGAAGTTACTACCACCAAAAATATGACTTTTCAGGTCTGGTACTTCAGATCACAGGTATCTAGCAAGTCAAAGGGAGTGTTCATCAGTTGTGTTAATACCACACTGAGATCCCAGAACACTGCAGGAGGCTTGATGGGAGGCTTCAATAAAAGCAAGCCCCACATGAACAAACAACTAAATGCTGTACAGAGATGGGCTTCCCTTATATATGGTAACGATGGGCCCGATATTCAGCAGTGGCGGCTAACACCATTAGAGCGGCTAGCGGTCGCTGCTGAACACAAACCCCAGATATTCAATGCCAGGACATTGAATATCCTGGTTAGCCGCTCTTGTTGATCGCAAACTGGTCAGCAGCGATATTGAGCTGCTGCCCAGTTAGCGATATTCAGCGGAAGTTAGACTAGGTTTTCCTGCACCTGTTTTCACCACATATTGTTTATTTATTTAGCAAAGTTTATATACTGCTTTTCACCGGATCAAAGTGGTGTACATGGAGCAAATAACATCATTTACATAGAACAATTAACTATATACAATGAAGAGATTAAAGAATGAGTTGATATATGTACAGTGGGACATTTGTTGATTGAGGAAAGGTAAAGTGAATGGTTGGGCTGAGTTATATACAGTATATACACCATGTGAAATTTAGTAGGTGGTGTCAGAGATTATGGAGATGGGAGGGGGGGTGTTAGGTAGTTTTGCTAAAATGTTCAGTAAAAAGGTGAGTCTTTCGCTGTTTGCGGAAGGTGTGGAGGTCAGTGATGTTTCTTATTGAGTCAGGTAGTATGTTCCAGATGGATGGGGCATATAGCTCAAAGGCTCGTCCGCATGCTTGTTTGTTGTACTTTGTTCTGGCTTGGGGGATAATAAATGTGTTCCTTGGTGTTGATCTTCTGGCTCTGTTAGGCTGTGGAGTTTGGAATAGGGTATGGAGATAAGTGATGGAGCAGGAGTAAATGGCTTTGTGAGTCATAAGGAGAGTCTTGTAATTGACCTGGCTGGGTAGTGGTAGCCAGTGGAGCCACTTGAGGATGGGTTTGATTTGATCCTGTTTTCTTGCCCTTTGGAGGATGTGTGCTGTTGTGTGAAGAGCAGTGTGCAGGGGAAGTAGGGTAGATTGTGGCAGGCCCTAGTAGATAGAGTTACAGTAGACGAGGTGTTGTAAAATTATGGTCTGAAGTGCATAGCGAAAGTCCGGTAGTTCGAGGAAAGGGTGGAGGTGTTATAGGGTCTAGGCTTTGTATTGCTTTGGTAGTTTTATTTACTTGTGGTTTGAAGGAGAGGTGTTAATTGATGGTGATGCCAAGGAATTTCACTGCGGATAGTACTTTTACTTGAGTTTAAGGTTAGTGGGGTCGGGGGTGGGGGGGGGGGTAAATGTGTTGTCTCTAGTGATAAATAAGGCTTCTGTCTTATTGTAGTTGATTGAAAGGGTTGTTATTTGTTAGCCAGTGGGAGATATCAGCAAAGCATTCTTAATGATTTGTGTATTATAGTTGTTTTATGTTGAATGATTCATAGAGCATGATGTCATCAGCATAGATGTGAAAGTTAAGGTTCTGGGATTTGATGATAGAGCAGAGAGGTCGTAAGTAGATGTTGAAGAGGAGTGCAGATAGGGTGGATCCTTGAGGTATGCCTTATGTTTGGTGATAGGGGGTAGAAATGTTTGTTCCCATTTTTATCTCTTGGTGTCTGTTGGTTAGGTAGGAGTGGAACCATTGGAGGACTGTGTTTTGGATTCCGGTGGGTTGAAGACGTTGAAGGAGGAAGGTGTGGTTGACAGTGTCAAATGTGGCCAAGATATCTAAGAAGATCAGGAGGAATCCTTGGGTGGTGTCTTGTATGCCTTTTATTAAGGTGTTGATGAGGGAGACCATCAGTGTTTCTACTTCATGTAGTGGGCAGAATCCATGTTGCTGGGAGTCAAGGAGGGTGTTTCGTTCAATATGGTCCTGGAGTTGTTGCTGAATGGCTTTCTCTATGATTTTTGCTACAAAGGGAAGATTGGCAATTGGTCTGTAGGAGGCTGTATCCAATGAGTTGAGATCAGGCTTCTTTAGGGTAGGGTGTATGGAGGAGAGTTTAAGGCATTCAGACATTTGACCTTGCTGTAGCACTGATTGGGTGATTTTTGTGGGGATAGGGCTGAGCTCTTTTTTTTTTTTTCTGCTTTGATCCAGCTGACCGGGCATGGGTCAAGGGGTGAGGTTGTTGTGTTGAGTGATGAGATGATGGATTCAATGTTTTCTCTGCTGCTAGTGTCAAAGGAGGACCATGTGATGGAGTAGGGGGGAATGTGGAGGTGAGACTAGACTGGGGGTGGAGTTGCTTATAGTGGCTAGCTGTTGAAGGGTAATGCTTTGATCCAAGTTGATGCTGGTGGGTGGTCCTGTAACCTGTTTGATAAGGTCAGAGTTCTCTTGGTCAATGTTAGAACTATTGATTAGTTTGGTATGGTATTCACACTTGGCATTGTCGGTTGCAGTACAGTAGTTGTCTAGTAGTTTCGGATAGTTGGTGCAATCCTCATTGAAGGCTGTTTTGCACCGTTTTCATTCAAGTCTTCAAAGCTGAGTTTTAAGTTTTCAGAGGATGGAGGTACCATGGTATCTTGGGGTGTTTGTTGGTTGAGTGTAGTGAGGTGGTCGTTATGGTTGCTGCTTTGCCAATGATTAGGTTCCATTTGTTTGTGAGTGTGCTGGGGTCATTTGAATCAATTTCCAGTTATGGGAATATGTTTTCTAGAAAGTTGTCTTTGTTAAATTGTTTGAAGTGCCTTTTAATTTGCTGGTGGGTGGAGTGGGATATTAGATCTTCAAGGGGAAGGGAGAAGCTAGCTAGTCTGTGGTCTGACCAGGGTACTGGATAGGATTGTATAGAATGTGGGGGGCCTGTGTGTGTTGTATAGTTGTTGTTGATGAAGATTAGGTCGAGAGTATTGCCTTTTACTCCGGGAACAAGCAAGAAGTCAGTCCTCCCATATGGGTGACATGGGCACCGATGGAACCCTTGTGGAAGCATCCCCCCAGCTTTCAAAGAAAGCCTTTGGGAGATGCCACCACGCATGCGTGGTCCCCTTCCTGCCCAAGGGTGCCATCTTGCTCAGTCTCATTTTCTTCACGGAGCCCTTCAGACATTCGTCTGGCTTATCCCTAGAAAAATTTGATTTTTCTCTCCGAGTTTCATACTCACCTCCGGTATTGCACCAGTTCTCTTCCTGCCTACTGACCTTGTTGCTTCGGCGGCGAGTGCGGTCTGTTTTTGTAGTTTTCGTTCTTTTCTTTTCCAGGCATCTTCATGCCTTTTTTCTCCCACTGGCAGCCTGGAGAGTCTTCTATCTTGCAGGGGTACTTTTATCCCCCATGGCTACCAGTGACTTTAAGAAGTGTGATCGGTGCTCCAAAATTATGTCTTTGACCGACACACATGACTGCTGTCTCTGCTGCCTCGGGCCAGACCATGATCCGGCAGCCTGAAGTCTCTGCAAGAGGATGTCCAGTAAGGCCCTCAAGAGCCGCCAGCAGCAGCACGATGTTTCTCTCTGAGTCCCCGGTGCCTCCGAAGGCCAGGGCCTCATCTACGGCCCCGACATCTTGGGCGGAGCCTTCCGAACACGAGCCTCGTCATGGATCCTCAGAAAGGGGGTCTCCCTCGAGGGAACCCAGGAAGAAGAAGAAACCCTCGAAGGCAGTGTCCTTGGATGTTTCCAATCGGCCGGATGCTCCCCGGGCCCACTCCCGCAGTCCGAGACGTTTGCCCGAGGCGTCGGAGAAGGAACGGCCTACGAAGGTGCCTTGGAAAGATCTGATGGCAGACCGGCCTTGGTCCCCAGACACTGTCCTCGTCGAGGATTCCCCTTCGGGGGAGCCTGCGTCAGGCCCGAGTCCCTTGGTGCCCACGTCCCTTGGTGCCCGCGCTGAAGGCTACGGAGCCTTCTGGCCTGGAGTCTAGAATGGCAGCCCTGGAGTGCAGTTTGCCTTCATGGACCAGCAGCGGGCGCTGTTGTCCTGCACGAACAGTTCATCTGCCCCAACCACCGGGCCCTCGACGTCCAAGATGTCCCCGGAGGCCGAGCCTATCCTCGAGGTCTTTAGGCCTTGAGTCGATCCTCGGCTGAGCTTGTGATCCGAGTCCTGCTTGACGGGACTGCGGTCATTCACAGAAAACGTACTGGGCACCGGCCGCAGGGCATCAGGACCCCCAAGGCCCGCGAAGCAGCCCTCATTCAAGTCCTCGACGGACTACTCCGAGTGGGAGACGGAGGACGAGAAGTCTCCTGATACCCATCGCCACTGCAATGTCTCATTTGACTCTCCCATTTCAGAGCCTCGACGGCGGTCCCCACCCGAGGACATGGGTTTCCTTGATTTTGTCAAGGACATGTCTAAGGCCCTAGCATTCCCGACCAAGTCAGAGGAGGACCCTCGGGTGGATGAATTGGAAATTTTCCAGCACAAGGCCACTCCGTGGTAATCGCTCATGGTCCCCATCCCTCCCATCCTGGAATGGCTGACGCTTCGGTGCTGGTGGTGAGCAAATGGCTCAACTCGATGTATCGAGTCCACTGGAGCCCAGGGTTCCAGAAGTCACAGCTGCTGTATAACTGCATGGTGGTGGAGTCAGCCATGTTTCGGCTAAAAAGCCAGAAGACGCACTCCTTGGTGACCCCGGCAGGGAGGCCCGCACCCTAGATACCCTCGGCAGAAAGTGCTACCAGGGCTCAATGTTCATTGGCCGCATCGACCGCATCTCAGTCTTGAAGGATTACAAAAGGGGACTGCTACTTCTGGACAGAGATCTGCAATTGTAAGTATTTACTTCTGGGAATTTTTCTAAATCTTGGGGAAAAAGGAATTCTTTAGATTAAAGATGATTAATCTGTAAACCCAGTGTGTTAAATCAGTCAGGACCTAGTAGCAGCAGAGTTTTCAGTTTAAATTTAAAACACAGCAGAAAGCTTTCTGGTTAAATTTAGAACCCAGCAGAGAGCTTCCAGTTTAAATTTAATACTCAGTCAGGGCCAAATAGCAGCAAGGTGCCTTCAGTTTAAATTTAAAATACAGAAGAGAGCTTTCTGGTTAAATTTAGAACCCAAGACTCCCTCTATCCAAGCAAGGGCTGTAGAACTCCCCTTGGAGATTGGTCACAGATTACCTTAGAAGCACAGGATGGAGTACTGTGTAGCAGCCAGCTTTTAATAAGTCTTCTTTCCCTCCTTCCGTCCCCGACACCCACCCACCCTTGGGATAATCGTAGCTTTATAGGTGCCTAAATCTCTTAAAGGAAAGGAGGTGCCATATTCACTCTCAGGTGCAGCTGTTTATTCTCATCAGCATACATTAAGGACCTGAGATTAATTAAACTTCAGGTGAACAAAGTACATTAAACGTATTAGGTATAGTTTAAACTCAACCTTAAAACTAAGATGCAGACAGCAGTCCTACGAGATGGAGGCTTTCCAGTCTTTTGCACTGAGTGTCACATGTATGATTTTCTCCCAGTTGGTGAGGGGTCTTACGTGTGCACAAGGTGCAAGGAGCTCTTTGCTCTCAGGGAACGAGTCTGATCTCTGGAGGCTAGAGTAGGAGACTTGGAAGACAAAAGGAAGACACAGAGGTACCTAGACGAGACCTACGGGATATAGTCCTGAGGTCCCACCTCCAGACTGGCAGCATCCCTGTTGCCATAGAGGAGAGAAGTCATGTGTCAGGAGAGCATCACCCTGGTGTGGCAGAAAGTGATCCTATAGCTAGGACCTGTCCTCCAGGTGATGTAACAACCTCTCGCACTGGGGAAGTTTCTCCAGGGCCATGTGCCCATGAGGGAAGGGTTAGGACAGCAGTTATAGTTGGCATGTAGATAGCTGGGTGGCTGGTGGACGTGAGGATCACCTGGTAACATGCCTGCCTGGTGCGAAGGTAGCAGACCTCATACGCCACTTAGACAAGGTCTTAGATAGTGCTGGGGAGGAGTCTGCTGTCTTGGTACATGTCGGTACGAATGACATAGGAAAATGTGGTACGGAGATTCTGGAGGCTAAATTTAGGTTTTTAGGTAGGAAGTTGAAATCCATTACTTCCAGGATAGCGTTCTCTGAAATGCTTCCTGTTCCATGCGCAGGACACAAATGGCAGGCAGAGCTCCGAAGTCTCAATGCGTGAATGAGACAATGATGCAAGGATGAGGGTTTTGGATTTGTTAGGGACTGATGAACATTCTGGGGAAAGGAGGGACTCTTCCGAAGGGATGGGCTTCACCTTAACCGGGCTGGAACCAGGCTGCTGGCATTAACCTTTAAAAAAGAGATAGAGCAGCTTTTTAACTAGATAATAGGGGAGAGCCGACAGTCGTCCAAGAGCGCATGATTTGGAACAATGTATCCTTGAAGGATACTACCAAAAAAATGAAGTTGGAGCACATTAGCAGAGAGGTTCTAATAAAGACAAAAGTAGCCCAAATGCCCTTGAGTACAGAGCAGGCAGAGCTTAAAGATTCCAAATTACCCCTGCCTACCGATAACCAGATTAATATGAATAAAATACAGACTCTAAAATACTTGTATGCAAATGCTAGAAAATAAGATGGGAGAGTTAGAATATATATTTATTTACAATCTCTTATATACCGCGCTATTCTGCATCAGTGCGGTTTACATTGAACAAACTGAAAATACATTGAACAGGGCATTATAACTTGGAGATAACTATTTTACAGGGAACATGGGCTATGGAGGGTTAAGTGGCTTGCCCAAGACCACAAGGAGCACCTGTGGGACTAGAAACCCCAGTCCTTCCAGCCCAAGGTTGAAGTCCTCTAGTGGGATTTGAACTCCTGACCTTCTGGCCTGAAGTACCTTGCCCCAACCACTAGGCCACTCCTCCACTCATAGCACTAACTGAGAAATTAGATATGATTGGTATCTCCACCATGTCTCTGAGATACCAATCATATCTTTTGAGGGTAAATCTTTAAAAACCAAATTGTACTAATATCATAGAAAAGTAGTGTACCTCCATAAAAAATAAATAAAAAACATACAAGAACAAAGTATAAAAAGGACATTTGTATTCCTCTTTTTCTATCAATGGCAGCATTGAGCTTTTTCTTTATTTAGGGGTCACAATCGTTTTTCTTATACTTATGCATATATGTTAATTATGTTTTTTGATTTTTAAGCGCGCCAAATTCAGCATCTCAAGAAAAGTCTGTTTCATTTTTACCTTTACTATTAGTGCTCCAGGTACGTGTGTCTCTTGATTTTTCTTTAGTTGTCTATCTCTTTTTTAAATACTTTTACTCTTAGCCATTCCTTCTTTGCACAACAATACTGGTCCTTTTTATACTTTGTTCTTGTATGTTTTTTATTTATTTTTTATGGAGGTACACTACTTTTCTATGATATTAGTACAATTTGGTTTTTAAAGATTTACCCTCAAAAGAATGTTTAATTATCTCCTGTTTTTAATCAATGGTACCGTTTGGTTTTTTCATTTAGGTTTACAATCGTATTTTGTCATCCATATGCATATATGTTAATTATGTCTTCTGACCTTTAAAGCGCGCCAAATCCAGCGCTTCATGAAAGGGTTGTTTTGTTTCTCTCTCGGTAGTGAAGGTATGTGTGGCTTTTGACTTTACTATCTTTTGCAGAATTCAGTTTTTTTGGCAGCTTACCTTATGCTATTTTTTTATTGAACGCTTTCATTTTTCAGATATCCCCTTTGCGCGGCAGTATTATTT